>SRSE01000682.1:600000-1173776 GCA_005024645.1 Planiliza haematocheilus | reverse complement strand
ATGGTGGATTCTTTCACAGCACTCCACGCTGTTAGGATCCACTGACATACATCAGAAAAAGGATGCTTTTCACATGCCAAAGAATGGACTGATGGAGACAGATGTGACGAAGCGCTTCTGAGTCTGTTCCACTCCGACACTGAAGAAGACGACTTCATGGGTTTCAGCCAAGATGATTAAAGTGACTTGTGGTTTCAAACGCAGGAGAAATGAGGGTAAATAAATACTGGTTACACCCATACATACATACAAAAAAAAGTATGTATGGGTAAAAAATAGAGAACTATAAAAAGAACAAAAAGTATACACAGTATACAAAGTATTAAAAGTAAATATTAAAGCCATGTTAAATTAGCATGTACTGTATACACAGTATTAACACGTATTAAAAGTGAATATTAAAAACAAATGTTAAATTGTCATCTGTCACACACTGATGAGGAGTTGTACAGACTGATGGCGTGGGGTAGGAAGATTTCCTGTAGTGTTCTTTGAGACAACAAAGTTGTCTGAGCCTTCTGGAGAAGGTGCCTCCGTTTTCTGTGTATTGTGTGGTGGAGAGGGTGGTCAGGGTTATCCATGACTGAACAGTTTGTTCAGAGTCCTTCTCTCCACCACCGATTCAAATGTGTCCTGTCTGCAGCCAATAATATTGCCAGCCTTCATGATCAGTTTGTTCAGTCTGTTGGCATCACTGGCTGTAATGCTGTTCCCCCAGCAGACCACAGCGGAGAAAAGTGTGCTGGCCACAACAGACTGGTAGAAGATCTCCAGCATCTTGCTGCACACATTAAAGGACTTCAATTTCCTCAGGACATAGAGTCTGCTGCAGCCCTTCTTGTACACAGCTGTACTGTTGGTCCTCCAGTTCAGTCTGTTGTCGATGGTCACTCCCAGGTATTTGTAATCCTCCACCATCTCCACATCCCTACCCGGATGCTGAGGGCAGAGGAGCTGGTCCCTTCAAGTTTAAAAGTGTTAATACATGAATAAAAATAGGAATTATACACAAGTTAACATTCTCTCTCTGTTTGTATGTGTGTTTGAGAGAGAGTGAGAGAATGAGAGTGTGCACATACTGCACATCCAGCTAGCCAGTTCCGTTTAGCATACACATTTGAGGTGAAGCTCCTTGTGTATGTCCTCCCCCGATCAGTAGCCTGCTGCGAAATGTTTAAGTCCGGACAGTCGGGTCCCAACTCCTTCACCCTTGTCTTCTCCACAGCCGACCGACGAAAACAGTAAGTGAAATAACTGAATTTTCCTTAAGCATCACTGAGTCTCTGCTATTAACGTCAGCCATCTTGTCTCTTAGAACGAGTTACAGCTGAGGCGCAATGCTTCCTGATGGACATGATTGATTGATGAATTGTCCAATCATGCTAAGAGTAAAAAAATAGAAAACAATGCCATTGGTCTGGGCGCAGAGAGCTGCGAACTAGAATCGAATTTTCATGTGCCAATGAAAAGATGTATCTGCTCGTAAACAGTAAAAAAGTTTGCTAGCTCTCATAGACTCCAGCATTACTGGCGCCCTTGACCTGGAGGAGGGCTTTATATCGAATGGCAAATCGCAAGCTTAGCCTAAAGTCAGACGCATTTAATGATTTCTGGCAGTGTGGCGGGTACCACTACACCATTGCACAAGTAAAAACGCGATGTATTTTTGTGTATTTATTTCGTATTTGTTAGGTTTGACTGATTCATGGTTGATCTTGGTAGATATATAAAACAGTCAATATTTCACAGGAGGGGCGGCGCCCTAGCGCCCTCTATTGACCAGCTGCCACTGGTAACAGACAGTGAACTCACCTCAGAGTCTCCAGTCTACAGTCTGGACTCTCCAGAAAACCACACAGCTGCTTCATCCTGAATCCTTCAGGTCGTTTCCACCCAGGTTCAGATGTTTCAGATGGGAGGGGTTGGACTTCAGAGCTGAGACCAGAGAATCACAGCTGATCTTGACAACCTGCAGCTCCACAATCTGAATAAAGAATAAAAGATGAAATGATTGACGATCAATCAGATGTGTTGAGGTTTTGAATGTGTCCTCATCAATGTGTGTGTTGACCAGGAATGAAGCTCAACATTATACAGTTATTTAAATGAGTTTGTATTTGTCTTCATTTTGAGGAACAATAAAGTTTTACATCAAATACATTAAATTCACTTGGTGATTAAAATTCTGTTAGATCGTTGACTGGTCGTTCATTTCTAAATGGATCTGAATCTGCTACCTGTTTACTCGATTGTGTTTACTTACTTAGTTATTCAGTGTCCTAATCTAGTTAGGTGCTTCATATATAGGCTCCCTGGCTGGGTAGGTGTATATGAGTAGCAAACAAAAGGAAACTCCTGAATTTTGATCATATGTTCTAACGATCAAAAATAATTGATGAATAAAACGCTATGTGGCATATTGCTGACTGTCTGTCCTGGTATTGTTATCCTGCAGAGTTTATTTGGTTGGATGACTGACGTTATTCATTGTCAGGACTTCTCTGTGCATTTAAAGGAGGCTGTGTGTCTGTGTCGCTGAGTTGCAGCATGTGAGAGGATCTGCAAACGGCTTTTAATGTTTGGTAACGCATGCGTACTCTGACGCGTTACGTTTATTCATAGGTACGCTGTAATGTAAACAGATTACCGTCTTACCGTTATCTTTTTCCTAGGTTTTGACCCATGTGGTTTATACAAGGTGCGGCTATTCTGTGGATTTTCTTTCAAACCGCTAGGTGGCGCTGGGGGTACTCTAACCAGAAGTAGAATCAAAAATAAAAATAGACAAAAATCAATGCAAAGAAGAATAGCAGATAGAACCGTACGACAAATTACTAACTGGTACTTATTTTCAAATCCTCGCCCCTTCATCATGGAAACCCATGAAGTCGTCTTCTTCAGTGTTGGAGTTGAAACAGACTCAGAAGCGCTTCGTCACATCTGTCTCCATCAGTCTCTCTCTCCGTGTCACTGTCATCCTCCGGTGAAGTTGGTTCTGAAGGTGCGTCGCTCTCTTGGCGTAGCAGTCCAGCCTTTCTGAACCCATTGGTAATGGTGGATTCTTTCACAGCACTCCACGCTGTTAGGATCCACTGACATACATCAGAAAAGGATGCTTTTCACATGAAAGAATGGACTGATGGAGACAGATGTGACGAAGCGCTTCTGAGTCTGTTCAACTCTGACACTGAAGAAGACGACTTCATGGGTTTCAGCCAAGATAATTAAAGTGACTTGTGGTTTCAAACACAGGAGAAATGAGGGTAAAGTAAATACTGGTTATCTGTTCCGTTTTAATCAGCAAAGTTGCTGCCGTGTTAAAAGGCACTGTTCAGAAAGAATCTGTCAGGTACATACATGTACATTTACAGTACAAAATCGTTCTGTACATGCAGTAAATATCAATTTTTTCAACAATAGACCGGATGCGGCTTATATACAGGTGTGGTCTATAGTCCAGAAAATAGGGTACTTTTAATTGATGGTAATGTTGTAACTTAACTAATTACTTTTCACTGTAACTTACCTGACACTGTCATCCAGCCCTAATATCAGATCTACAACAGTAACAGACAGTGAACTCACCCCAGAGTCTCCAGTCTACAGTCTGGTCTCTCCAGAAAACCACACAGCTGCTTCACTCCTGAATCCTTCAGGTTGTTGTTACCCAGGTTCACATGTTTCAGATGGGAGGGGTTGGACTTCAGAGCTGAGACCAGAGAATCATAGCTGATCTCTGACAAACTGCAGTTCCTCAATCTGAATAAAGAATAAAAGATGATTTTAAATGTGTCCTCATCAATGTGTGTGTTGACCAGGAATGAAGCTCAACATTATATAGTTATTTAAATGAGTTTGTATTTGTCTTCATTTTGAGGAACAATAAAGTTTTACATCAAATACATTAAATTCACTTGGTGATTAAAAATTTCTGTTAGATCGTTGACTGGTGGTTCATTTCTAAATGGATATGAATCTGCTGCCTGTTTACCTCAGATTGTGTTTACTTGAGCTCAATTAAATGCACTTTCATAACTGCATTCAGGTTAAAACAAATTCAGGAGTTTCCTAATCTAGTTAGGTGCTCATATAAAGGCTACCTGGGCTGGGTAGGTGAATATGAGTACCAAACAAAATGAAACTCCTGAATTTTGATCATATGTTCTAACTGATCAAAAAATAATTCCTGAATAAAACGCTATGTGGCATATTGCTGACTGTCTGTCCTGGTATTGTTATCCTGCAGAGTTAATTTGGTTGGATGACTGACGTTATTCATTGTCAGGACTTCTCTGTGCATTTAAAGGAGGCTGTGTGTCTGTGTCGCTGAGTTGCAGCATGTGAGAGGCTCTGCAAACGGCTTTTAATGTTTGGTAACGCATGAGTACTCTGACGCGTTTTTCAACATAGATATCTGCGGCTTATATACAGGTGTGCTCTATAGTCCAGAAAATACAGTACTTTTAATTGATGGTAACGTAGTAACTTAACTAATTACTTTTCACAGTAACTCTACCTGACACTGTCACCCAGCCCTAATATCAGATCTATAACAGTAGCAGACAGTGAACTCACTCCAGTTTCTCCAGTCTACAGTCTGGACTCTCCAGAAAACCACACAGCTGCTTCACTCCTGAATCCTTCAGGTTGTTGGTACTCAGGTTCAGATGTTTCAGATGGGAGGAGTTGGACTTCAGAGCTGAGACCAGAGAATCACAGCTGATCTCTGACAAACTGCAGCTCTCTAATCTGAATAAAGAATAAAAGATTAAATGATTGATGATCAATCAGATGTGTTGAGGTCTGAAATGTGTCCTGATCAATGAGCTGTTCTCTAAAATGACTAGAGTGACTTTGTCCTTGTGTTATTGTGGATCTTCATCATGTCAGCCTTCTACAGACATCATCCAAACGTCAGCACAACATTTAGACAACTATTCATGTCAACACAGATCAATAAGATGCTGCTGACCTCATTACAGGATCAATATCTCCTCGTCACACATGTTGGACTACAAACTGTTGATTAGTTCTTTGATTCCAGGACCTTCTTCTTCCTGGATTTGGTGTCTCAGGAGGTTTGTGTCATTCAAATGTTAAAGGACAAGTTGACATGTTCAAGTGTGTCTTCCAACAAGTCACATGTCATGTTAACTATTTTATATGTCACTTTATAACGTATGTAACTCTGACAATATAGGTTACTTTAATAAATGACCACAGCTCTACTTTAAATGCAATAATCCTCCTCCTCAGGTATTTATTTACAAAATGAAATAAAATGTAAAGGTTTTGATTGTCACGTAAAAATAAAATGAGAGGTCAGTGTCAGAAACTGGGGCATCTAAGTCATCTCTGGCTGCAAAATAGAATCAGAGACTTCCCCATTATCATTGGTCTATGCATGCAGTCATATGCTCAATAAAAGACTGATCCTCCAGAAGAAGAGGCTTGAAGCGCCAGCTAGATTTTAGACAAGACACCATATTTCTGAAGTTGAGAGAAACTAGACTGTGATCAGATATTAGAATATTATGAGAAGTAGAATCAGTAACACTGGGCAATAATTCAGCAGCTATCAGAAAGTAATCAAACCTGGTGGAAGACTTATGGACATGAGAAGAAAAAGAAAACTCCTCCTCTGTAGGATGCTGCAGTCGCCATATATCAACCATATTCCTTGTTTTCATGAAATCATTCAGAATTCCTACTGAAGATATAGCAGGGGGTGGTTTTGTAGAAAGTCTATCTGGGACCGGGTCAAGATGACAATTAAAATCACCCCATCAGGACTTTTCCCAACCAGAAGCCGTGGGTGGATGGATCTGTCTGCGACGCTCTGCATTCCTGCACCGCTGCCTACAACTCCGGACTTGCCTCTGGGCTGCTAAACTGCATGGCCTGGGCCTGGACTCCTCCCTGTGCAGGTGGATCTACAGCTTCCTGACCGGCAGACCACAGGTGGTCCGAGTGGGTCTACACACTTCAGCCCCCCTGACTCTCAGCACTGGATCCCCCAGGGCTGTGTGCTCAGCCCTCTGCTGTACTCGCTGTACACATACGAGGCCACTTCAGACTCCAGCATCATCATAAAGTTTGCTGACGACACCGTTGTTGTAGGACTAATCTCCCACGACAACAAGACAGCCTACAGGAGGGAGGTGTCCGACCTGGAGGACTGGTGCCGGGAGAACCACCTCCTGCTGAACGTCAGCAAAACTAAGGAACTGATAGTGGACTTCAGCAGGAAACAGCAGAGGGACTAACATCCACTCATTATCTGTGGCTCTGAGTTGGAAAGAGTGGACACCTTCAGATACCTGGGAGTGACCATCTCACAGGACCTGTCATGGACTCACCATCTGATCATCATGGTAAAGAAGGCCAGACAGCGTCTCTACCTCCTCAGACGCCTCAGAGACTTTAAGCTCCCTCTCAAGGTGCTCAGGAACTTTTACACCTGCACATCCAGAGCATCTTGTGTGGGAGCATCACCACCTGGATGGGAAATTGTACCAGGCAGGACTTCCTGGCCCTCAAGAGGGCCCTCATATAGAGTTCAGGGGGCCGAGCAGGAGGCCGGGTCGACGTGGCCGAGAGTTCAGGGGGCCGACCAGGAGGCCGGGCCGACGTGGCCGAGAGTTCAGGGGGCCGACTGGGAGGCCGGGCCGACGGAGCCGAGAGTTCAGGGGGCCGGACAGGTACGGGGACAGGAACAGGAACCAGCACGCGAACAGGACCAGGAGCCGGGGTCAGAGCCACCTCGGGAACAGGACCAGGAGTCACGGTCTGAGCCACCTCAGGAACAAAAGAGGCGGCCCTCGGAGCCGGGACCGGAGCCAGGGACGAGGCGACCCTAGGAGACGGGACGGGAGCCGGGGACGAGGCGACCCTCGACCTGGGAGCTGGAGCAGGAGGCGCAGGAGCAGGAGTTGGGCATGAGTCGACCCTCAAGGTCGGTACAGAAGCCGGAGCTGAAGCGTCCCACGGAGCTGGGACAGGAGCCAGAACGGAGGCAGGCGTGGTTAGCTGGGAGCTAGCTGGTTGATGGTCAGCATGCCGGTGAACCACCACCTCATGGCTACCAGACAGTTGCAGCAGAGGCTGCCGGCCTGCAGGCCTGCCTCCATGGCGACCACGAGGGCCTGACCTCCCTGTTGGGGCCCTCATGGCCAAACGTGTGCCAGCAAACAATGGCAAAAACTCTGGGGTGAGCCATGGCTTGTACTCAAGCTTTTGTTCCAAATAATAATGGAGTACTTGCCTTTTGTCCTCCTCGTGAAAGGGAGTGTAGTCTGCTGGGTCCATTTTTGGTCGCGTCATTCTGTCACGGATTGTCCGGGGTGAGGTAGGGAGAGGACCCAAGTGCAGGACTTGAGGAGGCAGGTGGCAAGGAATATTTTAATAAACAAAAGAAACAAACGTACAAAACTAAGGTCGCTGCTGACCAAGCAGGAAATCCAAAAAAGGCAAAACTCAACACACAATCAAAACCTGAAATTGGCATGAAACATGAAACACGAAACAAGAAACAAGTAACAAGTAACAAGTAACGAGTAACGAGTAACGAGTAACGAGTAACGAGAAACGAGTAACAAGTAACAAGTATGACGCGACAAGGAACAAAGGGAAGGCAGGGCTATATATACACACACACGAGGAACAGGGCTGACAAGGTACAGGTGAAACAAATCTGGAGACAGGACAAGGTGAAACCAATTAACTAATCAAGAAAGGCACGAACCAAGACAAAACAGGAAATCAAGAATTTAGCAAAAGAAAACAGGAAACAGAACAGAAAACTAAACATGACTGAAAAAACACAGAAAACAAGACAGGGGACATGACAGCCATCAGGCAGGCGTTTCCGATGCCTGAGGACAAAGACTGAGAGGCTGAAGAAGAGTTTATATCCACACGCCATCCGCCTGAGCAACTCTGAGTTCAGTGGACTCAATATCACTGCACGTTATTCATGGAGCTGATAAATACTGTAAATTTATGGACATATACAACTACACCCCCTCTAAGTTTACCAGTCTATATTTAGGGCCCGAGCACGCAAGGCAGCGAAGGCCCTATTGTTTTTCGAATGTTTATTATTTTTATTTTTAGGGCCCGAGCACGCAAGGCGGCGAAGGCCCTATTGTTTTTCGAATGTTTATTATTTTTATTTTTATTATTAGGGCCCGAGCACGCAAGGCAGCGAAGGCCCTATTGTTTTTCGAATGTTTATTATTAGGGCCCAAGCACGCAAGGCGGCGAAGGCCCTATTGTTTTTCGAATGTTTATTATTTTTATTTTTATTATTAGGGCCCGAGCACGCAAGGCAGCGAAGGCCCTACTGTTTTTCGAATGTTTATTATTAGGGCCCGAGCACGCAAGGCGGCGAAGGCCCTATTGTTTTTCGAATGTTTATTATTTTTATTTGTTATTATTATTTTTTTTATTATTTTTTTTATTCTCTTTCTTCAGTTTTCCCCAAAGTAAATCGCCTTTTTGACAGCCTAAAAGTACTCAAAAACTCACGAAAAATTGCCTATCCCCCCAAAGTTGGGTGTAAAATTACGTATTTTGGGGGTCTCGCACAAGGGCGTAACAAAATGGCTCAATAGCGCCACCTAGATGTACGTTTTCGGAGTAGCCCCTCGACACAGTTTCACGCACATCTACGGCATTTGGAGGGAGTATGTAACAGACAGAGACGCACAAAAAAGCCTCCTGGAGCCATAGTCCAACTCTAACAGGAAGTCCGCCATCTTGCATCAAAAATCATATTTGGTTACGAGTGTGCACATTTCCACACCTCGTATTTGAACAAACTCCTCCTAGAGCTTTCGTCCTATCTGTTCGAAACTTGTCGTGTGTGTTCTTAAGGCCTTGACGATGAAAGGTTGATCAAGCCGTATTCCTTGGATTTACTGTGGGTCAGGGGCGGGGCCACAAAATGTGGCGTGTTTTCATGAAAATTTGACGTGCTGTAACTTTGCGGAAAATACTCCAACCGTCACCAAACCTCTGATATATAATGCCAGTCTGGCTTAGTACACATTTCCATAACAACATTTGGTGGTTTTCAGAGCGCCACCTACTGGTGATAGAAACATTTCATTTTTACAAGATGACGTCCAGCTCGGACAATATCGACCATACGGGACTGAAACTCAGTGAAACTATCGGAAACAACTTTGGGAAGAAACCCTCCAAAAATGGAAACTTTTCCAGAAACTATGTAGACACGGTGGCCCGTCAAAGTCAAGCGTCCCGATTTTTTTCCAAAAATCCAAGACTCCATTGACCTTTTAGGATCATTTTCAGGCAAAAGTGTGCGGCTTTAATATACTTTCTCAGAGCTGTCTAAAACTTCTTGAGGTTATTAAGAGCAATATTCCCCAAAATTCGGCATCATAATTAATTAGGAGGCGGGGCATAATCGCTCTAAAGCGCCCCCTAGAGATTTCCTTTCAGGCAGCCCCCCCACAGTTTTCGACACAGAGTTATAGAACCTCGGCCGAATTGTAGACCATGGCAAGACTTACGAAATGTCTCTTGGAGCAATGGGTTAAAATTGTCAGGAAGCGAGATATTTATGCATGAAAATCACCATTTTTGGTGATTCACCCTAGTTGACAAGGGGTCATATTTGAACCAATTCCTCCTAGGGGTTTTATTCAATTGTCTTGGTAGGTGTGTTCATATATACTTCCTGAGTAAAACTTCTCAAAAGTATGAACCTTGAGGAACATGTGTGGCCGTGGCGCTCCATCAAATTTGACCCTATGATCCAGAACTGTAACTCCATTGACTTTTGGCTAGTTTTGAAGGCAAAACTGTGAGGCTTTCATATACTTTCTCAGAGCTGTCTGAAACTTCTTGAGCTTATTAAGTGCAATATTCCCTAAAATTCGGGTGCATAATCAATTAGGAGGCGGGGCATAATCGCTCTATAGCGCCCCCTGCAAATTTTCTTTTAGGCAGCCCCGCCACAGTTTTCGACACAGAGTTATAGAACTTTTTTAGATTATAGATTTTATTCAATTGACTTGGTAGGTGTGTTCATATAGACTTCCTGAGTAAGCGTGAAACTGTCGGGGCGTGGCAAAGTTCGATGTTACGTCATGAAAGGGAAGCACCTGCTGATGGGCTTGTCGTGTTTAGAAATTCTCAAAAATTGCCCTAATTCACCAGAAGGTCAAATCTCCGACCCAACGTGCTGCACCCCCCGACGCGCACGGATGTGCGAGGGCCCGTCCAATGCTGCTCGCAGCTTTAATTAGGGCCCGAGCACGCAAGGCGGCGAAGGCCCTATTGTTTTTCGAATGTTTATTATTTTTTTTTTTATTATTCTTCTTCTTTTTTTCTTTTCTTTCTTCAGAATCCTAAAAGTAAATCGCCTTTTTGACGGCCTAAAAGTACTCGAAAACTCACGGAAATTTGCCTAGCCCCCCAAAGTCGGGTGTAAAATTACGTATTTTGGGGGTCTCGCAGAAGGGCGTAACAAAATGGCTCAACAGCGCCACCTAGATGTACATTTTCGGAGTAGCCCCTCGACACGGTTTCACGCACGTCTGCGACATTTGGAGGGAGTATGTAACAGACAGAGACGCACAAAAAAGCCTCTTGGAGCCATACTCCAACTCCAACAGAAAGTCCGCCATCTTGCATCAAAAATCATATTTGGTCACGAGTGTGCACATTTCCACACCTCGTATTTGAACGAACTCCTCCTAGAGCTTTCGTCCTATCTGTTCGAAACTTGTCGTGTGCGCTCTTAAGGCCTTGACGATGAAAGGTTGATCAAGCCGTATTCCTTGGATTTACTGTAGGGGAGGGGCGGGGCCACGAAATGTGGCGTGTTTTCATGAAAATTTGACGTGCTTGACGTGCTGTAACTTTGCGGAAAATACTCCAATCGTCACCAAACCTCTGATATATAATGCCAGTCTGGCCTAGTACACATTTCCATAACAACATTTGGTGATTTTCAGAGCGCCACCTACTGGTGATAGAAACATTTTATTTTTACAAGATGACGTGCAGCTCGGACAATATCGACCATACGGGGCTGAAACTCAGTGAAACTATCGGAAACGACTTTGGGAAGAAACCCTCCAAAAATAGAAACTTTTCCAGAAACTATGTAGACACGGTGGCCCGTCAAAGTCAAGCGTCTTGATTTTTTTCCAAAAATCCAAGACTCCATTGACCTTTTAGGATCATTTTCAGGCAAAAGTGTGCGGCTTTAATATACTTTCTCAGAGCTGTCTAAAACTTCTTGAGGTTATTAAGAGCAATATTCCCCAAAATTCGGCATCATAATTAATTAGGAGGCGGGGCATAATCGCTCTATAGCGCCCCCTAGAGATTTTCTTTCAGGCAGCCCCCCCACAGTTTTCGACACAGAGTTATAGAACCTCAGCCAAATTGTAGACCGTGGTAAGACCTACAAAATGTCTCTTAGAGCAACGGGCTACGGGCTACAATTAACAGGAAGCGAGATATTTATGCATGAATATCACCATGGTGATTCGGCCTGGTTGACAAGGGGTCATATTTGAACGGATTCATCAGAGGGATTTAATCCTTATCAGAAGGATTTAACCTTGAGGAAACTGTGTGGGCATGGCGCTCCATCAAATTTGACCCTATGATCCAGAACTGTAACTCCATTGACTTTTTGGCTAGTTTTGAAGGCAAAACTGTGAGGCTTTCATATACTTTCTCAGAGCTGTCTGAAACTTCTTGAGCTTATTAAGTGCAATATTCTCTAAAATTCGGGTGCATAATCAATTAGGAGGCGGGGCATAATCGCTCTATAGCGCCCCCTGCAAATTTTCTTTTAGGCAACCCCGCCACAGTTTTCGACACAGAGTTATAGAACTTTTTTAGATTATAGATTTTATTCAATTGACTTGGTAGGTGTGTTCATATAGACTTCCTGAGTAAGCGTGAAACTGTCGGGGCATGGCAAAGTTCGATGTTACGTCATGAAAGGGAAGCACCTGCTGATGGGCTTGTCGTGTTTAGAAATTCTCAAAAATTGCCCTAATTCACCAGAAGGTCAAATCTCCCACCCAACGTGCCGCACCCCCCGACGCGCACGGACGTGCGAGGGCCCGTCCAATGCTGCTCGCAGCTTTAATTATTTTTTTTATTTTTTTTTTCTTCAGAATCCTAAAAGTAAATCGCCTTTTTGACGGCCTAAAAGTACTGGAAAACTCACGAAAATTTGCCTACCCCCCCAAAGTTTGGTGTAAAATTACGTATTTTGGGGGTCTCGCACAAGGGCGTAACAAAATGCCTCAACAGCGCCACCTAGACCTTCGTTTTCGGAGTAGCCCCTCGACACGGTTTGACGCACGTCTACGACATTTGGAGGGAGTATGCAACAGACAGAGACGCACAAAAAAGCGTCCTGGAGCCATAGTCCAACTCCAACAGGAAGTCCGCCATCTTGCATCAAAAATCATATTTGGTCACGAGTGTGCACATTTCCACACCTCGTATTTGAACGAACTCCTCCTAGAGCTGTCGTCCTATCTGTTGGAAACTTGTCGTGTGCGTTCTTAAGGCCTTGACGATGAAAGGTTGATCAAGCCGTATTCCTTGGATTTACTGTCGGGGAGGGGCGGGGCCACGAAATGTGGCGTGTTTTCATGAAAATTTGACGTGCTTGACGTGCTGTAACTTTGTGGAAAATACTCCAATCGTCACCAAACCTCAGATATATAATGCCAGTCTGGCCTAGTACACATTTCCATAACAACATTTGGTGATTTTCAGAGCGCCACCTACTGGCGATAGAAACATTTTATTTTTACAAGATGACGTCCAGCTCGGACAATATCGACCATAAGGGGCTGAAACTCAGTGAAACTATCGGAAACAACTTTGGGAAGAAACCCTCCAAAAAAAGAAACTTTTCCAGAAACTATGTAGACACGGTGGCTTGTCAAAGTCAAGCGTCCCGATTTTTTTCCAAAAATCCAAGACTCCATTGACCTTTTAGGATCATTTCGAGGCAAAAGTGTGCGGCTTTAATATACTTTCTCAGAGCTGTCTAAAACTTCTTGAGGTTATTAAGAGCAATATTCCCCAAAATTCGGCATCATAATTAATTAGGAGGCGGGGCATAATCGCTCTATAGCGCCCCCCTGGAAGTTTTTTTCAGGCAGCCCCCCCACAGTTTTTGACACAGAGTTATAGAACCTTGGCCGACTTGTAGACTGTAGTGAGACCTACAAAATGTCACTTGGAGCAATGGGCTACAATTAACAGGAGGTAAGATATTTATGCATGAAAATCACCATTTACAGTGATTCGGCCTGGTTGACAAGGGGTCATATTTGAACGGATTCCTCAGAGGGATTTTATCCAATTGACTTTAAACTCTGTAGGTGTGTTCATATGGTCATCCTGAGTAAATCTTTGCCCTTGAGGAAACTGTGTGGGTGTGGTGCTCTATCAAATTTGACCCTCTGATCCAAAATTGGAACTCCATTGACTTTTTGGCTAGTTTTTAAGGCAAAACTCTGCGGCTGTCTTATACTTTCTCTGAGCTGTCTGAAACTTCTTGACGTTATTAAGAGCAATATTCCCTAAAATTCGGGTGCATAATTGATTAGGAGGCGGGGCATAATCGCTCTATAGCGCCCCCTGCAAATTTTCTTTGAGGCAACCCCGCCACAGTTTTCGACACAGAGTTATAGAACTTTTTTAGATTATAGATTTTATTCAATTGACTTGGTAGGTGTGTTCATATAGACTTCCTGAGTAAGCGTGAAACTGTCGGGGCGTGGCAAAGTCGATGTTTCGTCATGAAAGGGAAGCACCTGCTGGTGGGCTTGTCGTGTTTAGAAATTCTCAAAAATTGCCCTAATTCACCAGGAGGTCAAATCTCCCACCCAACGTGGCGCACCCCCCTACGGGCACGGACGTGCGAGGGCCCGTCCAATGCTGCTCGCAGCTTTAATTAGGGCCCGAGCACGCAAGGCGGCGAAGGCCCTATTGTTTTTCGAATGTTTATTATTTTTTTTTTTATTATTATTATTTTTTACTATTATTATTATTCATAAAAGTAAATCGCCTTTTTGACGGCCTAAAAGTACTCGAAAACTCACGAAAATTTGCCTACCCCCCCAAAGTTGGGTGTAAAATTACGTATTTTCGGGGTCTCACACAAGGGCGTAACAAAATGGCTCAACAGCGCCACCTAGACCTTCGTTTTCGGAGTAGCCCCTCGACACGGTTTGACGCACGTCTACGACATTTGGAGGGAGTATGTAACAGACAGAGACGCACAAAAAAGCCTCCTGGAGCCATAGTCCAACTCCAACAGGAAGTCCGCCATCTTGCATCAAAAATCATATTTGGTCACGAGTGTGCACATTTCCACACCTCGTATTTGAACGAACTCCTCCTAGAGCTTTCGTCCTATCTGTTCGAAACTTGTCATGTGCGTTCTTAAGGCCTTGACGATGAAAGGTTGATCAAGCCGTATTCCTTGGATTTACTGTAGGGGAGGGGCGGGGCCACGAAATGTGGCGTGTTTTCATGAAAATTTGACGTGCTTGACGTGCTGTAACTTTGCGGAAAATACTCCAATCGTCACCAAACCTCTGATATATAATGCCAGTCTGGCCTAGTACACATTTCCATAACAACATTTGGTGATTTTCAGAGCGCCACCTACTGGCGATAGAAACATTTTATTTTTACAAGATGACGTCCAGCTCGGACAATATCGACCATACGGGGCTGAAACTCAGTGAAACTATCGGAAACAACTTTGGGAAGAAACCTTCCAAAAATAGAAACTTTTCCAGAAACTATGTAGACACGGTGGCTTGTCAAAGTCAAGCGTCCCGATTTTTTTCCAAAAATCCAAGACTCCATTGACCTTTTAGGATCATTTCGAGGCAAAAGTGTGCGGCTTTAATATACTTTCTCAGAGCTGTCTAAAACTTCTTGAGGTTATTAAAAGCAATATTCCCCAAAATTCGGCATCATAATTAATTAGGAGGCGGGGCATAATCGCTCTATAGCGCCCCCCTGGAAGTTTTTTTTCAGGCAGCCCCCCCACAGTTTTTGACACAGAGTTATAGAACCTTGGCCGACTTGTAGACCGTAGTGAGACCTACAAAATGTCACTTGGAGCAATGGGCTACAATTAACAGGAAGTAAGATATTTATGCATGAAAATCACCATTTACAGTGATTCGGCCTGGTTGACAAGGGGTCATATTTGAACGGATTCCTCAGAGGGATTTTATCCAATTGACTTTAAACTCTGTGTTCATATGGTCATCCTGAGTAAATCTTTGCCCTTGAGGAAACTGTGTGGGTGTGGCGCTCCATCAAATTTGACCCTCTGATCCAAAATTGGAACTCCATTGACTTTTTGGCTAGTTTTTAAGGCAAAACTCTGCGGCTGTCTTATACTTTCTCATAGCTGTCTGAAACTTCTTGAGGTAATTGAGAGCAATATTCTCTAAAATTCGGCAACATAATTAATTAGGAGACGGGGCATAATCGCTCTATAGCGCCCCCTGCAAATTTTCTTTGAGGCAACCCCGCCACAGTTTTCGACACAGAGTTATAGAACTTTTTTAGATTATAGATTTTATTCATTTGACTTGGTAGGTGTGTTCATATAGACTTCCTGAGTAAGCGTGAAACTGTCGGGGCGTGGCAAAGTTCGATGTTTCGTCATGAAAGGGAAGCACCTGCTGATGGGCTTGTCGTGTTTAGAAATTCTCAAAAATTGGCCTAATGCACCAGAAGGTCAAATCTCCCACCCAACGTGCCGCACCCCCCCGACGCGCACGGACGTGCGAGGGCCCGTCCAATGCTGCTCGCAGCTTTAATTTTTTTTTTTTTTCTTCAGAATCCTAAAAGTAAATCGCCTTTTTGACGGCCTAAAAGTACTGGAAAACTCACGAAAATTTGCCTACCCCCCCAAAGTCGGGTGTAAAATTACGTATTTTGGGGGTCTCGCACAAGGGCGTAACAAAATGGCTCAACAGCGCCACCTAGATATGCGTTTTCGGAGTAGCCCCTCGACACGGTTTGACGCACTTCTACGACATTTGGAGGGAGTATGTAACAGACAGAGACGCACAAAAAAGCCTCCTGGAGCCATAGTCCAACTCCAACAGGAAGTCCGCCATCTTGCATCAAAAATCATATTTGGTCACAAGTGTGCACATTTCCACACCTCGTATTTGAACGAACTCCTCCTAGAGCTTTCGTCCTATCTGTTGGAAACTTGTCGTGTGTGTTCTTAAGGCCTTGACGATGAAAGGTTGATCAAGCCGTATTCCTTGGATTTACTATGGGTCAGGGGCGGGGCCACGAAATGTGGCGTGTTTTCATGAAAATTTGACGCGCTTGACGTGCTGTAACTTTGCGGAAAATACTCCAATCGTCACCAAACCTCTGATATATAATGCCAGTCTGGCCTAGTACACATTTCCATAACAACATTTGGTGATTTTCAGAGCGCCACCTACTGGCGATAGAAACATTTTATTTTTACAAGATGACGTCCAGCTCGGACAATATCGACCATACGGGGCTGAAACTCAGTGAAACTATCGGAAACGACTTTGGGAAGAAACCCTCCAAAAATAGAAACTTTTCCAGAAACTATGTAGACACGGTGGCTTGTCAAAGTCAAGCGTCCCGATTTTTTTCCAAAAATCCAAGACTCCATTGACCTTTTAGGATCATTTCGAGGCAAAAGTGTGCGGCTTTAATATACTTTCTCAGAGCTGTCTAAAACTTCTTGAGGTTATTAAGAGCAATATTCCCCACAATTCGGCTACATAATTAATTAGGAGGCGGGGCATAATCGCTCTATAGCGCCCCCTAGAGATTTTCTTTCAGGCAGCCCCCCCACAGTTTTCGACACAGAGTTATAGAACCTCGGCCAAATTGTAGACCGTGGTAAGACCAACAAAATATCTCTTAGAGCAACAGGCTACAATTAACAGGAAGCGAGATATTTATGCATGAATATCACCATGGTGATTCGGCCTGGTTGACAAGGGGTCATATTTGAACGGATTCATCAGAGGGATTTTATCCGATTGACTTTAAACTCGGTAGGTGTGTTCATTAGGTTATCCTGATTAATCCTTATCAGAAGGATTTAACCTTGAGGAAACTGTGTGGGCATGGCGCTCCATCAAATTTGAGCCTCTGATCCAAAATTGGAACTCCATTGACTTTTTGGCTAGTTTTTAAGGCAAAACTCTGCGGCTGTCTTATACTTTCTCAGAGCTGTCTGAAACTTCTTGACGTTATTAAGAGCAATATTCCCTAAAATTCGGCTTCATAATTAATTAGGAGGCGGGGCATAATCGCTCTATAGCGCCCCCTGCAAATTTTCTTTGAGGCAACCCCGCCACAGTTTTCGACACAGAGTTATAGAACTTTTTTAGATTATAGATTTTATTCATTTGACTTGGTAGGTGTGTTCATATAGACTTCCTGAGTAAGCGTGAAACTGTCGGGGCGTGGCAAAGTTCGATGTTTCGTCATGAAAGGGAAGCACCTGCTGATGGGCTTGTCGTGTTTAGAAATTCTCAAAAATTGGCCTAATGCACCAGAAGGTCAAATCTCCCACCCAACGTGCCGCACCCCCCCACGCGCACGGACGTGCGAGGGCCCGTCCAATGCTGCTCGCAGCTTTAATTATTAGGGCCCGAGCACGCAAGGCGGCGAAGGCCCTATTGTTTTTCGAATGTTTATTATTTTTTTTTTTATTATTATTATTATTATTTTTTTTTTTTTTTTCTTCAGAATCCTAAAAGTAAATCGCCTTTTTGACGGCCTAAAAGTACTGGAAAACTCACGAAAATCTGCCTACCCCCCCAAAGTTGGGTGTAAAATTACGTATTTTGGGGGTCTCGCACAAGGGCGTAACAAAATGGCTCAACAGCGCCACCTAGACCTTCGTTTTCGGAGTAGCCCCTCGACACGGTTTGACGCACGTCTACGACATTTGGAGGGAGTATGTAACAGACAGAGACGCACAAAAAAGCCTCCTGGAGCCATAGTCCAACTGCAACAGGAAGTCCGCCATCTTGCATCAAAAATCATATTTGGTCACAAGTGTGCACATTTCCACACCTCGTATTTGAACGAACTCCTCCTAGAGCTTTCGTCCTATCTGTTGGAAACTTGTCGTGTGTGTTCTTAAGGCCTTGACGATGAAAGGTTGATCAAGCCGTATTCCTTGGATTTACTGTAGGTCAGGGGCGGGGCCACGAAATGTGGCGTGTTTTCATGAAAATTTGACGTGCTTGACGTGCTGTAACTTTGTGGAAAATACTCCAATCGTCACCAAACCTCAGATATATAATGCCAGTCTGGCCTAGTACACATTTCCATAACAACATTTGGTGATTTTCAGAGCGCCACCTACTGGCGATAGAAACATTTTATTTTTACAAGATGACGTCCAGCTCGGACAATATCGACCATAAGGGGCTGAAACTCAGTGAAACTATCGGAAACAACTTTGGGAAGAAACCCTCCAAAAAAAGAAACTTTTCCAGAAACTATGTAGACACGGTGGCTTGTCAAAGTCAAGCGTCCCGATTTTTTTCCAAAAATCCAAGACTCCATTGACCTTTTAGGATCATTTCGAGGCAAAAGTGTGCGGCTTTAATATACTTTCTCAGAGCTGTCTAAAACTTCTTGAGGTTATTAAGAGCAATATTCCCCAAAATTCGGCTACATAATTAATTAGGAGGCGGGGCATATTTGCTCTATAGCGCCCCCTGGAGATTTTCTTTCAGGCAGCCCCCCCACAGTTTTCGACACAGAGTTATAGAACCTCAGCCAAATTGTAGACCGTGGTAAGACTTACAAAATGTCTTTTGGAGCAACGGGCTACAATTAACAGGAAGCGAGATATTTATGCATGAATATCACCATGGTGATTAGGCCTGGTTGACAAGGGGTCATATTTGAACGGATTCATCAGAGGGATTTTATCCGATTGACTTTAAACTCGGTAGGTGTGTTCATTAGGTTATCCTGATTAATCCTTATCAGAAGGATTTAACCTTGAGGAAACTGTGTGGGCATGGCGCTCCATCAAATTTGAGCCTCTGATCCAAAATTGGAACTCTGTTGACTTTTTGGCTCGTTTTTAAGGCACAACTGTGCGGCTTTCATATAGTTTCTCATAGCTGTCTGAAACTTCTTGAGGTAATTGAGAGCAATATTCTCTAAAATTCGGCAACATCATTGATTAGGAGGCGGGGCATAATCGCTCTATAGCGCCCCCTGCAAATTTTCTTTGAGGCAGCCCCGCCACAGTTTTGGACACAGAGTTATAGAACTTTTTTAGAGTATAGATTTTATTCAAATGTCTTGGTAGGTGTGTTCATATAGACTTCCTGAGTAAGCGTGAAACTGTCGGGGCGTGGCCAAGTTCGATGTTTCGTCATGAAAGGGAAGCACCTGCTGATGGGCTTGTCGTGATTAGAAATTCTCAAAAATTGGCCTAATGCACCAAAAGGTCAAATCTCCCACCCAACGTGCCGCACCCCCCCACGCGCACGGACGTGCGAGGGCCCGTCCAATGCTGCTCGCAGCTTTAATTCTTCTTCTTTTTCTTCTTTTCTTTCTTCAGAATCCTAAAAGTAAATCGCCTTTTTGACGGCCTAAAAGTACTCGAAAACTCACGGAAATTTGCCTACCCCCCCAAAGTCGGGTGTAAAATTACGTATTTTGGGGGTCTCGCACAAGGGCGTAACAAAATGGCTCAACAGCGCCACCTAGATGTACGTTTTCAGAGTAGCCCCTCGACACGGTTTCACGCACGTCTACGACATTTGGAGGGAGTATGTAACAGACAGAGACGCACAAAAAAGCCTCCTGGAGCCATAGTCCAACTCCAACAGGAAGTCCGTCATCTTGCATCAAAAATCATATTTGGTCACAAGTGTGCACATTTCCACACCTCGTATTTGAACGAACTCCTCCTAGAGCTTTCGTCCTATCTGTTCCAAACTTGCCGTGTGTGTTCTTAAGGCCTTGACGATGAAAGGTTGCTCAAGCCGTATTCCTTGGATTTACTGTGGGGGAGGGGCGGGGCCACGAAATGTGGCGTGTTTTCATGAAAGTTTGACGTGCTGTAACGTTGCGGAAAATACTCCAATCGTCACCAAACCTCTGATATATAATGCCACTCTGGCCTAGTACACATTTCCATAACAACATTTGGTGATTTTTAGAGCGCCACCTGGTGGCGATACAAACATGTCATTTTTACAAGATGGCGTCCAGCTCGGGCAATATCGACCACACAGGGCTGAAACTTTCGGAAACTATCAGAAACACCTTTGGGAAGAAACCCTCCAAAAATGGAAACTTTTCCAGGAACTATGTAGACACGGAGGCCCATCAAAGTCAAGCGTTCCGATTTTTCTCCAAAAATCCAAGACTCCTTTGACTTTTAGGATCATTTTCAGGCAAAAGTGTGCGGCTTTCATATACTTTCTCAGAGCTGTCTGAAACTTCTTGAGGTTATTAAGAGCAATATTCTCTAAAATTCGGCTGCATAACTAATTAGGAGGCGGGGCATAATCGCTCTATAGCACCCTTTTTTCCAAATATCCGAAACGCCATTCACCTTTTAGAATCATTTTCAGGCAATAGTGTGCGGCTTTAATATACTTTCTCAGAGCTGTCTGAAACTTCTTGAGGTTATTAAGAGCAATATTCTCTAAAATTCGGCTACATAATTAATTAGGAGGCGGGGCATAATCGCTCTATAGCGCCCCCTGCAAATTTTCTTTGAGGCAGCCCCGCCACAGTTTTGGACACAGAGGTATATAACTATTTTAGATTATAGATTTTATTCAATTGTCTTGGAAGGTGTGTTCATATAGTCTTTCTGGGTAAGCAATATCAAAATTCCATATTTTGATGAAAGTGTCGGGGTGTGGCCAAATTTGATGTTCCGTCATGAAAGGGGAAGCACCTGCTGATGGGCTTGTCGTGCTCAGAAATTCACAAAAATCGGCCTAATGCACCAGAAGGTAAAATCTCCCACCCAACCTGCCGCATCCCCCGACAGGCGCGGACGTGCGAGGGCCCGTCCAATGCTGCTCGCAGCTTTAATTAGTGGGGCTGTGCAAGCACAGCCCACTACTTGTTATTCTCGTCTATTTAGTGGGGCTGTGCAAGCACAGCCCACTACTGACCCCCAATAGCAAAGCTATAGGGGTCAGTAGTGGGCTGTGCTTCGCACAGCCCACTACTTGTTATTGTCGTCTATTTTTATTAGTGGTGTTGTATCATGTCATCTTAGCGCAAACTGCTGCCGACACAGCCCCACTCTCGCGATTTCCCGCAGGGGAATTGTCTAGTTAGTGGGGCTGTGCAAGCACAGCCCACTACTTGTTATTGTCGTCTATTTTTATTATTATTCCCACGGATTTTCGGTCGCTATCTCCTCCCGCACAGTTCATCGCACATACACGAAAAATACATCAGAACGTGCGTATCGATCGGGGCGGGTGTGCTATTATTCAGTTTCTCCAGGTCGGAACTATTTGCGACATAGTCGCGAAAATTGTTTTTTCGGGTTTATAATGGGTGTGTATTGCGCGGAATGTTCGCGCTAGAGTGAGAGGCCCAACAGTTAGAGGGCGGGCTGCTCTGAAAAAATGTTCAAAATATTTTTTTAAAACTGTGATTGCTTCCACAAATTTCACTCTACACACAAAATTTTCTCCAAAGTAGTAGTCATACTTGTCCTGATGCCTACAATGTGTCTACCTAACCGATAGGATTCACAGTTTTTGAATGAGAAGCCTAGAAGTGAGGAGTGGACAGCCTAACTGCTCCATAGGACCCAATGTTAATTCAGCAAAGTTTTTCGTCACAGAAGTTTAACGGATGGTAGTTTTCAACTCGCTTGAATGTCCACTTTTTTTACACTACAAAGAATAAAAAATACATGTCTGTGTTCATGGAAGCCTTGTGGTAGTCACTGTGAAAAAAGTTTGTGAGTAACTGGCATACGTTTTTAGTAAATGGCAGTGGTTCGAGGGAGTGGTTCTGTGCTTCTTGGTTAATCAAAGCACCTGCGCAGCAGCAGTTAAGGAGGGGGAGGGCTGTTTCCCGCTCTGTCTCACTGACGTCACACACGCGCACACACACACAGAGGGAGCGAGGCTTGGGGAAAAAAAAAAAAAAAAAAAGGACGGAGCGAGGCCTGTGGCGCATATGCTAACATATGCTAACTTCGACGGAAGTTAGCATATGTTAGTTAGCATACGTTAACATATGCCAACATGCTAACATATTAGATGTCCCTGCACTGCTCTCGGTCTCTCTCTGAAAAAAATAATATAAAAATAAAACCTCCGCTCTGTCGCTCTGATCACTGAGGGGCGGGGCTGCTCTTCACACACAGCGAGGGAGAGAGAGAGAAAAGAGAAACGCAGCGTGTGCAGCGGCAGCAAAGAGGAGTTAAGTGATCTGTGGAGACTGGACGACAACACGTGTCAGTGTAAGTGAAATAAAACCTTCACAAGTTGAAAGTCAACAAACATAACCTCCTTCGCAGAGGCAATAAGTACCACTAGTTCAACAAGCATAAACGTGCATCATCCCACACAGCAAAAGGACTGCGCAGCGGACCTGCCGCGGATGTATGTCGGCTTCCGGAACGGACCCGTATCGGGGTCCAGATGCACTGAGGAACTCCGCCGTGGCTCCGCGCTGCTCCGCATCCGCGATTAAAGCCTCACCTCCGCGGCGGGTCCGTTTGGGACCCGCTAATTGAGCCATATGAGTCCGCTGCGGACACGCAGCGGACTCATATGGCTCATCCGGCACGGGTCCGTTTTGGACCCGTTTATCTCATTTTCAAAATCCCTTCTGTTCATGTTGTAGGATAAACTAAACTATAGTATATATAAACGAGGCTATCACTGGGCTTAGCCTGGCTACTACAGCAATAGTGTAATCTTAAATCTGCATTGCCTTGTATTTTTAACCTAACAATATTGTCAACAGAAAATGTTCAAGTCATGCATTTACTGTACAAAAGTGATAGCTCAATGGAAATATAAAATTGACATTAACATTTATGAAATGTTATAGGTTATAGTCTATGTTTTTGTTAGGTTACTACATTCATTATGTGGTCAAAACCTAATTTAGTGCTTTATACAGGCGCCAGGTCGGTGCAGACATAAAATATGCCATCTATTAAGCTACAACTTCAGTGAAATGCTGCGTTATACACAGCTAAAATATCAGAAACTGGTGAACGACAAGAAGTTCAATAAAAATATGTTTTAATTATTATTCCTCTTAGCCTAGGCCACACCTGACACTATGACCCCTCTACTCCATTTTTACATGAGTCACAGGCTGCCAAAACATTATGACCACTTCACTCAATACAGGACTATATTAGGGTGAATTATCCATGTGTTAAGTGTGTTTGTGCCCAACATAACTTCACTGCTAATATATGTTAACTATTAGCTGACCAATGACTTAGCCTGATGCTGGCTTTCAGGTGGAGCTGGGAGGGGTCTGCTGCATGTACTACTGACCCATATAGCAAAGCTATAGGGCCAGTAGTGGGCTGTGCGAAGCACTACTACAGCCTCTGCAATAGCAACTGCGAAGATAAGATTAGGTGAAAAATTGTAGCATTTATCGTAACATCGTAGTGTTGTATCATGTCATCTTAGCGCAAACTGCTGCCGACACAGCCCCACTCTCGCGATTTCCCGCAGGGGAATTGTCTAGTTAGTGGGGCTGTGCAAGCACAGCCCACTATTGTTATTGCTCGCGTCTATTTTTATTATTATTCCCACGGATTTTCGGTCGCTATCTCCTCCCGCACAGTTCATCGCACATACACGAAAAATACATCAAAACGTGCGTATCGATCGGGGAGGGTGTGCTATTATTCAGTTTCTCCAGGTCGGAAGTATTCGCGACATAGTCGCGAATATTGTTTTTTGGGGGTTTATAATGGGTGTGTATTGCGCGGAATGTTCGCGCTAGAGTGAGAGGCCCAACAGTTAGAGGGCGGGCTGCTCTGAAAAAATGTTCAAAATATTTTTTTAAAACTGTGATTGCTTCCACAAATTTCACTCTACACACAAAATGTTCTCCAAAGTAGTAGTCATACTTGTCCTGATGCCTACAATGTGTCTACCTAACCGATAGGATTCACAGTTTTTGAATGAGAAGCCTAGAAGTGAGGAGTGGACAGCCTAACTGCTCCATGTGCAAGCACAGCCCACTACTTGTTATTGTCGTCTATTTTTATTATTATTCCCACGGATTTTCGGTCGCTATCTCCTCCCGCACAGTTCATCGCACATACACGAAAAATACATCAGAACGTGCGTATCGATCGGGGCGGGTGTGCTATTATTCAGTTTCTCCAGGTCGGAGCTATTCGCGACATAGTCGCGAATATTGTTTTTTGGGGGTTTATAATGGGTGTGTATTGCGCGGAATGTTCGCGCTAGAGTGAGAGGCCCAACAGTTAGAGGGCGGGCTGCTCTGAAAAAATGTTCAAAATATTTTTTTAAAACTGTGATTGCTTCCACAAATTTCACTCTACACACAAAATTTTCTCCAAAGTAGTAGTCATACTTGTCCTGATGCCTACAATGTGTCTACCTAACCGATAGGATTCACAGTTTTTGAATGAGAAGCCTAGAAGTGAGGAGTGGACAGCCTAACTGCTCCATAGGACCCAATGTTAATTCAGCAAAGTTTTTCGTCACAGAAGTTTAACGGACGGTAGTTTTCAACTCGCTAGAATGTCCACTTTTTTTACACAAGGAAGAATAAAAAATACATGTCTGTGTTCATGGAAGCCTTGTGGTAGTCACTGTGAAAAAAGTTTGTGAGTAACTGGCATACGTTTTTAGTAAATGGCAGTGGTTCGAGGGAGTGGTTCTGTGCTTCTTGGTTAATCAAAGCACCTGCGCAGCAGCAGTTAAGGAGGGGGAGGGCTGTTTCCCGCTCTGTCTCACTGACGTCACGCACGCGCACACACACAGAGGGAGCGAGGCTTGGGGAAAAAAAAAAAAAAAAAAAAGGACGGAGCGAGGCTTGTGGCGCATATGCTAACATATGCTAACTTCGACGGAAGTTAGCATATGTTAGTTAGCATACGTTAACATATGCCAACATGCTAACATATTAGATGTCCCTGCACTGCTCTCGGTCTCTCTCTGAAAAAAATAAAATAAAAATAAAACCTCCGCTCTGTCGCTCTGATCACTGAGGGGCGGGGCTGCTCTTCACACACAGCGAGGGAGAGAGAGAGAAAAGAGAAACGCAGCGTGTGCAGCGACAGCAAAGAGGAGTTAAGTGATCTGTGGAGACTGGACGACAACACGTGTCAGTGTAAGTGAAATAAAACCTTCACAAGTTGAAAGTCAACAAACATAACCTCCTTCGCAGAGGCAATAAGTACCACTAGTTCAACAAGCATAAACGTGCATCATCCCACACAGCAAAAGGACTGCGCAGCGGACCTGCCGCGGATGTATGTCGGCTTCCGGAACGGACCCGTATCGGGGTCCAGATGCACTCAGGAACTCCGCCGTGGCTCCGCACTGCTCCGCATCCGCGATTAAAGCCTCACCTCCGCGGCGGGTCCGTTTGGGACCCGCAAATTGATACATACATCCGCTGCGGACTCGCAGCGGACTCATAAAGGCTCATCCGGCCCGGGTCCGTTTTGGACCCGTTTATCTCATTTTCCAAATCCCGTTCATGTTGTAGGATAAACTAAACTATAGGACAAAAAAACGAGGCTATCACTGGGCTTAGCCTGGCTACTACAGCAATGGTGTAATCTTAAATCTGCATTGCCTTGTATTTTTAACCTAACAATATTGTCAACAGAAAATGTTCAAGTCATGCATTTACTGTACAAAAGTGATAGCTCAATGGAAATATAAAATTGACATTAACATTTATGAAATGTTATAGGTTATAGTCTATGTTTTTGTTAGGTTACTACATTCATTATGTGGTCAAAACCTAATTTAGTGCTTTATACAGGCGCCAGGTCGGTGCAGACATAAAATATGCCATCTATTAAGCTACAACTTCAGTGAAATGCTGCGTTATACACAGCTTAAATATCAGAAAATGAATAACTGGTGAACGACAAGAAGTTCAATAAAAATATGTTTTAATCATTATTCCTCTCAGCCTAGGCCACACCTGACACTATGACCCCTCCACTCCATTTTTACATGACAGTCACAGGCTGCCAAAACATTATGACCACTTCACTCAATACAGGACTATATTAGGGTGCCAGAACATGACTCTATGACCCCCCCCCCCCCCCCCCCCCCCTTCCCCAATCAGTTGGGATTTCTAGAATTATCCATGTGTTAAGTGTGTTTGTGCCCAACATGACTTCACTGCTAATATATGTTAACTATTAGCTGACCAATGACTTAGCCTGATGCTGGCTTTCAGGTGGAGCTGGGAGGGGTCTGCTGCATGTACTACTGACCCATATAGCAAAGCTATAGGGCCAGTAGTGGGCTGTGCGAAGCACTACTACAGCCTCTGCAATAGCAACTGCGAAGATAAGATTAGGTGAAAAATTGTAGCATTTATCGTAACATCGTAGTGTTGTATCATGTCATCTTAGCGCAAACTGCTGCCGACACAGCCCCACTCTCGCGATTTCCCGCAGGGGAATTGTCTAGTTAGTGGGGCTGTGCGAAGCACAGCCCACTACTGACCCCCATATAGCAAAGCTATAGGGGTCAGTAGTGGGCCCACTATTGTTATTGCTCGCGTCTATTTTTATTATTATTCCCACGGATTTTCGGTCGCTATCTCCTCCCGCACAGTTCATCGCACATACACGAAAAATACATCAAAACGTGCGTATCGATCGGGGCGGGTGTGCTATTATTCAGTTTCTCCAGGTCGGAAGTATTCGCGACATAGTCGCGAATATTGTTTTTTGGGGGTTTATAATGGGTGTGTATTGCGCGGAATGTTCGCGCTAGAGTGAGAGGCCCAACAGTTAGAGGGCGGGCTGCTCTGAAAAAATGTTCAAAATATTTTTTTAAAACTGTGATTGCTTCCACAAATTTCACTCTACACACAAAATTTTCTCCAAAGTAGTAGTCATACTTGTCCTGATGCCTACAATGTGTCTACCTAACCGATAGGATTCACAGTTTTTGAATGAGAAGCCTAGAAGTGAGGAGTGGACAGCCTAACTGCTCCATAGGACCCAATGTTAATTCAGCAAAGTTTTTCGTCACAAAAGTTTAACGGACGGTAGTTTTCAACTCGCTAGAATGTCCACTTTTTTTACACTAGGAAGAATAAAAAATACATGTCTGTGTTCATGGAAGCCTTGTGGTAGTCACTGTGAAAAAAGTTTGTGAGTAACTGGCATACGTTTTTAGTAAATGGCAGTGGTTCGAGGGAGTGGTTCTGTGCTTCTCGGCTAATCAAAGCACCTGCGCAGCAGCAGTTAAGGAGGGGGAGGGCTGTTTCCCGCTCTGTCTCACTGACGTCACACACGCGCACACACACAGACGGAGCGAGGCTTGGGGAAAAAAAAAAAAAAAAAAAAAAAAAGGACGGAGCGAGGCCTGTGGCGCATATGCTAACATATGCTAACTTCGACGGAAGTTAGCATATGTTAGTTAGCATACGTTAACATATGCCAACATGCTAACATATTAGATGTCCCTGCACTGCTCTCGGTCTCTCTCTGAAAAAAATAAAATAAAAATAAATCCTCCGCTCTGTCGCTCTGATCACTGAGGGGCGGGGCTGCTCTTCACACACAGCGAGAGAGAGAGAGAGAGAAAAGAGAAACGCAGCGTGTGCAGCGGCAGCAAAGAGGAGTTAAGTGATCTGTGGAGAAGACAAGTCGACTGGACGACAACACGTGTCAGTGTAAGTGAAATAAAACCTTCACAAGTTGAAAGTCAACAAACATAACCTCCTTCGCAGAGGCAATAAGTACCACTAGTTCAACAAGCATAAACGTGCATCATCCCACACAGCAAAAGGACTGCGCAGCGGACCTGCCGCGGATGTATGTCGGCTTCCGGAACGGACCCGTATCGGGGTCCAGATGCACTCAGGAACTCCGCCGTGGCTCCGCGCTGCTCCGCATCCGCGATTAAAGACTCACCTCCGCGGCGGGTCCGTTTGGGACCCGCAAATTGATACATATACATCCGCTGCGGACACGCAGCGGACTCATAAAGGCTCATCCGGCCCGAGTCCGTTTTGGACCCGTTTATCTCATTTTCCAAATCCCTTCTGTTCATGTTGTAGGATAAACTAAACTATAGGACAAAAAAACGAGGCTATCACTGGGCTTAGCCTGGCTACTACAGCAATTGTGTAATCTTAAATCTGCATTGCCTTGTATTTTTAACCTAACAATATTGTCAACAGAAAATGTTCAAGTCATGCATTTACTGTACAAAAGTGATAGCTCAATGGAAATATAAAATTGACATTAACATTTATGAAATGTTATAGGTTATAGTCTATGTTTTTGTTAGGTTACTACATTCATTATGTGGTCAAAACCTAATTTAGTGCTTTATACAGGCGCCAGGTCGGTGCAGACATAAAATATGCCATCTATTAGGCTACAACTTCAGTGAAATGCTGCGTTATACACAGCTAAAATATCAGAAACTGGTGAACGACAAGAAGTTCAATAAAAATATGTTTTAATTATTATTCCTCTTAGCCTAGGCCACACCTGACACTATGACCCCTCCACTCCATTTTTACATGACAGTCACAGGCTGCCAAAACATTATGACCACTTCACTCAATACAGGACTATATTAGGGTGCCAGAACATGACTCTATGACCCCCCCCCCCCCTTCCCCAATCAGTTGGGATTTCTACAATTATCCATGTGTTAAGTGTGTTTGTGCCCAACATAACTTCACTGCTAATATATGTTAACTATTAGCCAACCAATGACTTAGCCTGATGCTGGCTTTCAGGTGGAGCTGGGAGGGGTCTGCTGCATGTACTACTGACCCATATAGCAAAGCTATAGGGCCAGTAGTGGGCTGTGCGAAGCACTACTACAGCCTCTGCAATAGCAACTGCGAGGATAAGATTAGGTGAAAAATTGTAGCATCGTAGCATCGTAGTGTTGTATCATGTCATCTTAGCGCAAACTGCTGCCGACACAGCCCCACTCTCGCGATTTCCCGCAGGGGAATTGTCTAGTTGTTTATGTTATAATTACAAGTATAATTTCAATTTAGTAGAACTATAATTAATGACAGAATATCAACAGAATTAATTAAAAGGATTTGAATATGATTTAAAAGAACAGATTTACATTACTGTGAACAACCCAAATTAAAGTAAATTAAGGGTTGACCAGACAACCCACACTGTCAGAAAAAAGGGTACGACTGAGGTTCTTTGTTTTTTCTCTAAGGTACATCTGCTGATGATGTACCCTCAAAGGTTCCAAGTTGATCCTCATGGAACTTAACCCTTTTTGGGTCAAAAGGGTACATTTAAGTTCCAAAATGATCAAGGGTCCACATCTGTACCATTTTTTCCACAAACAGGGGTACAATGGCAATGTGAGGCTGTCTGTGACTGATACAGTTGGGGGAACTTAATATTACAAGTGACACAATATATTCATGAATAATTAAGTATAACTATTTCTATTATCTTCACACATGAACTATTAAATGGATCAGAAATAAATCAGTGTAATCACACGTCACTAATATTTAAGAAAAAAAAATAAGATTTTACAATAAAAAGCCTAATTTCAAAAATGCAACCTTGAGTTAACGTTGAATCACAATGATGAAGGGCCTACATGACCCAGAATGGGTCACACGCGTTCCTTATGCAGCTGCGTACGCACACGCACCAACGGCAGGTCTCAACCGTCGACAGTCACCGGCAGTTGGCGCTCAAAGTCAAATACGGAGCTCTCCACAGAGGAGGTCCTTCAAAAGTCGTACGAAGCCGGACTATGTTTGACAGAGGAAGTGGCACATTGTTCATTGTTTATCATATTACACGCGTCAAAACAAGTACACCTGCATGCTACCACGGTGTCTTTTAAGTTAGTTTTGGTTTCTTTAAGTCACAACACTTGATAATAAAGCTGAATTTGTTTATCCGCTTCACCATTGTTTGACTTTTTGCAGTGTACCAGTCAAAATCCCAACTGTACAGCTGGGAGACAGTGACTGGAAAATGGCCTTTACCAGGATGGTTCCGGTTTCAGTCAGGGTGGATGGTGTGGATCTGTGCCAAGGAATAGGAAAGAAGGGCTAACCTTGTTTACCCACACTACATGAAGAAGACGTTGACCTTTCTCCAACGCACTATAATGAACATTATTACTGAGGTGGGTGACAACCCAAACCAGGACAAGAAATGGACTTTCAGTCCCTCGTCTTGTACCATATTGAAGACAAGTTGTATGTCACCCTGAGAAATGTTTGAAGCTGGGGGTATTTATAAATGTGATCTAAAAAAAAGTTAAATGGATTGTTTTGGGTTGCAAATTGTTGCATTAACAAATAATAAATTGAGTAATGACATTCTGTAATGAAATGTTTGATTTTTTAAAAAAAAAGTGTGATTATTTAATATGTTAAAACTTTTTTTTCAGATGAATAAAACTGGATGAAACATTTGTTTTGAGTACAAATTTGCCATCATAAGGTACAAACGGTTTGTCACTGGGGCAATATCCCTTAGAGACCAAATTTTAGTCCCTAGTGCATTTAAGCCCATTTTTGTACCCCAGGGTACATAAATGTCCCCCCTTTTAACTGAAATTTTGCTGTCAAGGGAGTCTTGCAGTGACTGTATCAGGTGAGAACGGGTGCCAGGAAGCTTCCCACACAGCAAGGGACTCCTAGGTGGATCCACGTTTAAAGTCGCCAATCCCGCGTGACTGTCACATTCGTTTTGGCGATGCCCAGAGGATCAGCTCTGCCTCCAGGCGGCGCGCAGGAGACGTCCAGCCTCCTTCCAAAAAAAAGGAGTGGCCTAGGCTAATAGGAGGAATAATAATTAAAACATTTTTATTGAACTTCTTGTCGTTCATCAGTTATTCATTTCCTGATATTTTAGCTGTGCGTAACGCAGCATTTCACTGAAGTTGTAGGCTAATAGATAGCATATTTTATGTCTGTACCGACCTGGCACCTGTATAAAGCACTAAATTAGGTTTTGACCACATAATGAATGTAGTAACCTAACAAAAACATAGACTATAACCTATAACTTTCCATAAATGTAAATGTCAATTTTATATTTCCATTGAGCTATCACTTTTGTACAGTAAATGCATGACTTGAACATTTTCTGTTGACAATATTGTTAGGTTAAAAATACAAGGCAATACACACCTATCGCTGTAGTAGCCATAGGCTAAAGACTCATTTACACCTGGGGCGTCAGCAACGCGGAATGTCAGCGTCGCGGTTTTGCTCCGTCCTCTGCGCGGTGTCAATCCCCACCGGACGTGTTACAGCAGCGCAACGATGACTTGCGAGCCAGCCGTGAACGTGCGCGAGATCGTTGCTTTTGATACAGTGCAGAGCAGTTGATACCATGGGTAAGTTTGCTATTCAATTTCCAGTTGTCTGGTTTTATGTAGTTTCATTATGCCCTGCTTTTTTTGTGCTGAATTGAGAGTGTGATAACGTAACGGTTACATAACGGCTACCGTTAAATGTCCAGTTACAGGACACGGATCAATGGCTTTTGTGTGTGTGTTTTTATAAAACAATAAATTAATAATGATTAGTATAATATAAGTAGGCTAGTATATATAGTAGCCTGTAATCAGGGTGCGATTTGCACCCCCACCCTCTGTTTTCTCCTTCCCTCTAGCGCACAGCGTCTCTCTGTCATGTACTGTCATCCACTGTAGCTTACGGTAAATTATCATAAATAAATAAATAAATAAATAAAAGCCGAGTCTCAATTAGCCTAGACAATTAGATGCCGGGTCTGTTTATATTTTCCACAAGTTTTTGTGAATGAACAAAACCTCTCCAAGTGCTTCATTCCTGCTACAACAGACCCGACCCGGCCTGTCCCATAAACGCTCGTCTATCAACATATCTATTTACATGTCGTGAGTTGATGTCCCCCCACCCCCCACCATTTTATTCACAAATCGCACACTGACCGTATAATATCAGCGTAATAATATAATTAATAATTAATAAATTCATGAATTCATTATTATTATTTTGTGTTGTTCACATACAGTGCCTGTAAGCAGAGGGAGAGCACTTGCGTTAGTTCTCCTACTTGAAGGACTGCAGAGGAGGCGTAGAGGGAGAAGGACCAGAATTTGGGTTCATCCCCTCAACCAGCAGAGAAGGCGATTTTTACCATCTGGTGGCTGAACTGAGACTGGACAGCCAACGCCACCACCAGTATTTTAGGATGAGTGCCGAGCAAATGGACGAACTTCTGTCCTTCATTGGTCCTGAAGTGACCAGGCAAAGCACCAACTACAGAGCTGCCATTGAGCCTAAGCAGAGACTGGCTGTAGCACTAAGGTAAACCACAAACAAATGAAATCACAGAATTCTTTTAAAATACTTTTAATTAAATAAATAAAAATAAAAATGTGAATACATGTAACAAGTATTTAAATTGTTTAAAAAATAGCAAAGTGAAAAAGATTAAGAGCTTAAAAAAAGAATAAAAAATTAAATACTTTAATATATTCTCTTTTTACATTTACTAGCCTATATGTCTGTATAGTAAGGCCCTGTAGCATCTGGGTCTTCCCAGTCAGACTCCAGCATTTCTGTGTATCCCCCTGTATATGGGGGGTGGTTATTGGGCCGAAAATGTCCTGGAGTGGTGGGAGGCAATGTTGCTCTAGGAGGAGGAGGAGGTTGAATTTGTGAGCTAGTAGATCTTTGTGTCATGGTTTGCTGATCCTGGCCTCTTTCAAGATTGTGCAAAAGAGACAGTATCTCCATCTTTGCCTGTTGTCGACTGTCCTTGTTTAGTCTGTGCAACATTGGCACAATGCTTAAGGCAAAGTGGTACGCCTCATCCAGGTCTCCATCAGGCATATGAGGTTTTGGCACCGGCTGCTCCAGCAAAGACATCAGTCGCTCCCCAATGTCTGTCTGTTTCTGGCCTCTTCTGGTTTCACAGGGCGCCCGCGCTGGAGCAGCCGGTGTTGATGCCCTGTCCCTGGGGCTACGGGACCTCAAGGTGGATGGTGCTGGGGTGGATGGAGCCAGAGATGTTGATGGTTGTTGTAAAGCCATGCCATGGGTGCTGTACAGATCCTCACACCCTGACAACGACTCCTCTATTTGCGACTGACTCAAGTTGCTTTTTGAGCTATAAAAAAAAGGGGAAAAAATTAGACACAGGAACAATTTGCATATGAACATAACAGTTTTACAAACAAGTTAAATTTATTGTGCACTTTGAAGAAACATTTTTACAACACTACTATTATCAGTATTGTTTGAGGCTTCAATAATTTAATGAAATTTACTTTTGTTTAAGTAATTGATTCAGACCTTCTCGGTTGGATGTACGGCAAAAGGAAGGACATGATGTCTGTGTATTTCCACTCCTTTTGGCACACCTGCCGATCCACTTGGAAGGTTTTTTTTCTTGTTTTTCACGAAAGAATCCCGCAAAACCTTCCATCTCGCTTTGCATGTATCAGCTGAAACATAGGAGAGACACAGGTGAATATCAAATGTTCATAACTTTTATTATAACTTATTTTATATCTGTGTGCTTCATCCCTCACAGGTACATGGCTTCCGGGGATTCCCTACTGAGTCTGGCATATAGCTACCGCCTGGGGCACACAACAGTGATGAAATCAGTGCACATGGTGTGTGCTGCCATTGTGAAAACCATGATGGAGAGGTTCCTGCCCAGGCCAACACAAGGCGCATGGGAGGAAGTGGCTGACGGCTTCTGGAAGAAATGGAACTTTCCAAACTGTCTTGGAGCAATAGATGGAAAACACGTGACCATTCAAGCCCCACCACGTAGCGGGAGTCAGTTTTTCAATTATAAGAAAACTTTCTCCATAGTGCTGTTAGCACTTGTTGACTCTAATTATAAATTCAGGGTCATTCAGGTGGGGGACTTTGGAAGGACCAGTGATGGTGGTGTTTATGCTGGGTCAGCACTTGGGAGAGGAATGGAGTCCAAGTCACTTCATGTCCCACCCAGTACTCCTCTGCCTGGCGCTGCTGACTTGGGGGATGTGCCACATGTCATGGTAGGTGATGCAGCCTTTCCACTGAAGCCATACCTTATGAGACCATTCCCTGGACTAAACCTAAACCACGAGAAGAAAGTCTTCAACTACAGACTTTCAAGGGCAAGGATGGTGGTAGAGAATGCCTTTGGCATTCTTTCATCTAGGTGGAGAGTGCTGCATCGCAGGATAAACCTGCACCCACAACATGTGGACACCCTAGTTGTGGCTGCGTGCATCCTCCACAACTTTCTGCTTGCCCCGAGGGAGAACATGAGGTTGCTGGAGGAGGCAGAGCAACAGGGGAGAAACCTGCCACCCGTGCGCCACATGGGAGGAAACAGGGCCTCCAGAGAGGCCTGTCTCCACCTATTTCAGCTCCCCACAAGGCAGTGTATCCTGGCAGGACAGGATGGTTTAAAAGCTTTTTATATATATGTAAATTTGATCTATTGTCTTCTGTATTTGTTTATCTCATGTATGTTAAATTGTCATTAAATTGTCTCATTGTAAATGACTGAAAATTGATACACTTCCCCCACAGCTGATTATTTCAACAATATTTAACAATGGGCAGTTACATTTTCAATAGGTAGCCTATTTATATAATAGTATTACATAGGCTACACCTTTAATACCATTGCTGTGTGAAATCTCTTCTGTGTATTTCCTCTTTCCAGAAAGTTAAAAAAAAAAAAAAAAAGACAGAAAAAGGTTACAAAAGCTTAAAAGTTATTCAGTCCTACTTCTAAAGAAAACGAAATTTTCAGAGTCATTAAAAATGTTCAGTGACTTTGCACTGATCAGGACAGAAATAGGTAGCCTAATGTGCTATATTAACAAGCCTAATGAAAAACTTTACAGCGACTCAGCGGTAGTAGTTTACAGTTAACAGTTTTTACAATCACACTTGTAGCATCTTTAATACTCACCATCCACTCCCAAAACTGTTGCAATTAGGTTCCAGGCTTTGTCCTTTCGTGCATTGTCCTTGTAAAAAGGATGTGTTGTATCATACTTGGTGTTTTTCCACTTCGAGGATTAATCGCTCATCATCCATCCTGCCGTGTCCCGGTGCCCGACCCTCTGATCAATTGACCGTTGTCCTGGTAACACCGGTAACGTTCATGACGTAATGTTGTTGTGAAGTCATACACGTATATCTATGTTGTGAAGTTAGATGACGTGCATGTTTTGTTTTATTTTGAAAGGGGGCGGAAGTGTTTTACTTTGACATCGTGTCTGACTTCCTGTCTGGTGCGATCGGCTCTGTTGAGCTTGACGCGATTTAGCAACGGCAGCGTCAAAAATAGAAGTGCTACTGATTGATAGCGCTGCGGCGCGGAGAGCCGCGGCTGGGACGCTGCTGAGACGTGTCGCGTTGCTTCCGGTGTAAATATTAATATGGATCAGAGTGGAACCTATCGGCAGCGGCGACCGCGACGCTGACATTCCGCGGTGCTGACGCCCCAGGTGTAAATGAGTCTTAAGCCTAGGGATAGCCTCGTTTTTTTATCCTATAGTTTAGTTTATCCTACAACAAGAACAGAAGGGATTTTGAAACTGGTCCAAAAAGGACCCGACCGAATGAGCCTTTATGAGTCCGCCGCGGATCCGCGGCGGATGTATGTATCAATTTGCGGGTCCAAAACGGACACGCCGCGGAGGTGAGGCTTTTGCGGAGCGGATGCAGCGCGGAGCCACGGCGGATCCGCGATCCGCCTTCGTAGCGGATCCATTCCTGAGTGCATCTGGACCCCGATACGGGTCCGTTTCGCGGGTTAGTTCCGGAAGCCGCCATACAGCCGCGTCGGATTCGCCGTGCAGTGCTTTTGCTGTGTGGGTTTCTACATGGTTGCTGGAGACTTTAAAAATGTACAATGTTTTCTGTGTTTTTTTTCAAGTTGAGTTGTTTCAGCCCGTTCAGCCACATCCTTCTGAGTTCCCCATCCCTCAGTAGGCGGTGCTCTTGTAACCAGATTCAACTTCACCTGGTTATTAGTACAACGCAGAAACGGTTTAATTTTTAGCTTGCCAAAACTCCACACAGATTTATCACACTGAACTGTTATCCTTTTCTAATAGGATTCTTTTTCAGATAAATAACAATTCACTTTACATAACAAGACACTGAAAATATCTAATCTACGTGTTTAAAATATCACCAACTCCATAAATTAACATACCTGCATCAACAAAGGACAACAGAATGTCATCTTGGCTGCTTACTCCGTCTGGAAACACTACATAATGTTATGTTAGCTATCTAAACTGAGATTTTCGCCGGCAGTAAAAAACACAAAATGTATTCTTAACTTCATAAAAAACATGGCGAAATTACTCAGAGATAAATAATATATAAACCAAAGAAAAACTTCGTAACATGTTTGCACTTTACAGTAAGTTTGTAAGAGTTTTATCCACGGACATTTACAGACACGTTACCTTCAGGAAAACCCTCCGCTGCTTTGAGGATTACCCATAATCCTCTGCTACATTTAGATCTGTTCGCAATGCAGGCACAGCTTCACAACAGCAAGTGGCGTAGTTGTGCCATTTAGCAGGTATTAACGTGAATCTATTCAGCGACGTTACACACACAGCACGCTTCGTTGTCCGCCAAAACACAAGAAGACGACGACGGCGGTCAGGTTTAATGGAGACGGGAGCGGCTAAATCATTTTGAAGGTAAGATATTCAGGGTTTTCCTGCCCATGTAAAGGAGGTAAAACCACGCATCACTGTAACTTAATTTTACTATGGTCACTAAACGCAACGTCCCTGTAGACGTGGGTCGGACACCCCAGGGGTACAGCAGTCGGACCTCGCTGTCTCCACACTGTAAGAAAAGTCTGTGAAATAAACATAATATGCTGTAAAATCATGACATCAAAAATCCGTAACAACAAAAACAATTAATCAGTGTATATTTTAAAGGAATATATTGTAAACACAAAAACACAACAATAAATAATGTGAATGGGATCATATTTCCTTGTAGAATTTATATGTTACTGTATTATAAACAGACAAATTGCAATTCAATCAATGCAATACAGTTAAAATTAGAATATGGCTTGTTTTAAAGAACTGAAATAAACTATACCATTTTACAAATTCAGATGATGTGATTTCCAGTTAAATGCTGGACTATGATAACATGAAGAAGTTGAGAATGAATAGAAATATGTTTAGAACTGAGACCTATATAGGCTAGTAGAACTGTAGTCATGGTCAAAAATATATTTCTTTTGATTTGCCTCACCTGTGTCTCGTCACCCCTCTTCTTTGTGTGTGTGCATATATAGCCCTGGCTGGTGGCTTTTAAATTCCTGCATCGTGTAGTAACTCACACCAAAAACAAGGTAATTTACAATATCCATATACGTGCACAGAGGTAAATGGTCCAGGTTTCCGTGCCATTCCGCCGCAGGGAGCTCGTATGTGTGTGTTTAATGTCTGAGAGCTTCTCCAAATACCGCTGTTTTGCGGTAGGTGTAAGCTTGTCCCTGTAAGGTCCATTTTCTTTCGCCTTAACTTTCTCCATTGCTTTACTTTGTTACCTTTTCTTACTTTTCTTGTATCTGCCTCGCCGAAATAATAAACGTGCAAAAATTAAAGAGCTCTGGAATGTTTCGTCGCGCCTCTGTTAAGTTATGAAGGCGTTGGCCCTGGCAACCGCCCAGATAGGGCTAATGCCAGATGGGCTAATGCCAGTGTTCAAAGCAAGTTCGGCAGACGGATCTCATACAGTGTGTGGCCCGATACTTCAAGAACGGACATTGATCAGTATCGCGGCAAAAATGAAATATGAAGCTGTATTCGGACACTCGAGAACCCACGGAAAATACTGAGCACCCACGTGTGCCAGACCATTAATAGATGTTTGATGTTTGATCTATTCTGTCTATGTGCCAGACTGCCAGTAGGCTATATTCATTTAAAATTAAACAATGCAGTTGGTGTTGGCTGATCGCGTTTAGTTCAACCTTTCATCTCCAATCCCATCTGTATTTTTGAAGAGTGGGCTGTCCTGAAAAATAGCCTACTTTACGGCTTTATATCGAGTCTATGCGTGTGTTCGTGTCGGCCGCTGTCCATTTGCTAAGGTTCTGAAATGCGAAACGGCTGTTTTTTTTTGTCTTTTTAAAGGGCGTGCACTCATGAGCACCCATGGAGGAAATGTGAAAGAAATCAAAGTATCACACTCCATTCATTAATGTTAGGTTATGTCAAAGACTTGCACATCCACATCCAGGGGATTTATTTCTGTAAATAGCTATGAACATAAAACAGCCAGTCTAATCCATGTTCGCGGCAAAAAACACTATTGTATGGTAGATGAGCATTTTACAGGAGACGGCCCGATCTCATTAAGTGGCGATCGGCCCACTACCTATGGAACGGCCACAGGCGGACTTTCGACGGCCCCACGGAGCCAAGGCGGCGCGAATCTGTCTCATTTCTCGGACACCGATCTGGTAAGTGACACCTCTGAGATTTCTTTCTTAATCATGAATGTAATGAGTGTAAAGGGTCATAGAAATAGCCTAAACATTCAACGTGGGTCTTTTAAAAATATATCCGTATTACTTACAAGATGTCTGATTTGCGATGTAAACAGGATTCTCCCCGCAATTAAAGTTGATAAGGACCATGTAGGTTAGTAAGTTAGCATAGGCTACATAGATCATGTTCTGCCCATTAAATGCATAGTAAAATATTAAATGCCCACATAGTCTACGCAAAATCGTAATATCGTGATAGTGCTAACGTTGTTTAAAGTTGGTAAACTTAGCCAATAGCCTGTTTGACAGCTGCCGGTATTAAGATTTAGGCGCCCTTGAGCTAACGTTAGCATTTCAGAATTAGCCTAGTTCATTCAGCTCTTCATTCATTCATTGATACACATTTTAAAATATCGTGGGTAACGTTAATGATCATCGTTTGGATTATGCTTAACTCTTCAAATCTAATCTCTGTGTGACAGTGTGAGTGCAAGGTGAATGAGATTCAGACGAGGCTGCAGACAGATCTAATGTCTACACATTAGACAGACAGATCTGTCGGCTCACTACCTATGGAACGGCCACAGGCCGACTTTCAACGGCCCCACGGAGCCAAGGCGGCGCGAATCTGTCTCATTTTGCAGACAGATCAGCCTCGTCTGAAACCAACTAGCCAACCCAGAACTCTTAGGCTGTGTCCGAAATCACTCACTCATTTCCTCCTCCCTACATAGGGAAATAAATGTAGTGAAATAAATGTAGTGCACTACATAGTGAGAAAAAAAATTCGGACACTTTCGGACACTTCTCTTGGCGCCGGTAATTACGTCATCGCTGTCGCTTAATTAAAACGTACCACATTAACGTCGTCTCACATAATACTTGTCCATTTACTACTGCATTTTTATTAAATTAGAGTATTTTGTTTCGAAATGTTTAATAAAATAAACTATAGAATACTGACATTTGTACACAGTCTCCCGTCCGTTTGCCGTATTTAATTTACTTTCCGCGCAAAGAGAACCTCTGGCAATGCATGATGGGATATCGTGCTCCGCTTAGTGACCATCGGACATGTGTCCGAAACATTGACTGTATATACTATGGACAAACCCTTCGTGACGTCACCCATTGGTTTCTGAATTCAAAAATGAAGCCTCTAGTGGGCGGAGACTTCAGTCGCCATGTTGGATTTGCTTTACTCCGCCCACACTCGGATATTCCAAATATGGACATGGGCATCGTGTTGGGGTGGACCTAATGGGGCGCTCACACTGAAAGCGACAGAGGCGATCTGAGCGACGAGCGACCATTCATTTTCAATGTACACAGGCGACATGGGGCGTTTGGGGCGACGAGAGCGGCGAGCGACGCGAAATGAGCGAACTGAGCGACGAGAAAAGTTGAGAATATCTCAACTTTATGCAAATGAGAAGCGGCGCGACCGCGGCGACAGCCAATCGTGAGCCGAGCTGGATTCCCAAGGCGGTAAAAAATACAGAGACAAGACAAGACAAGACGAGATGGACGAGAAACTAATAATCACGGTCTCAGGCTTTCCAGAATTGTACGATGCTAGTCTCCTCATTTACAGAGATAAGCTTAAAAAGAATGATGCCTGGAAGAAGGTTGCAGAAATAGTTGGGATAGCTGGTAAGTTGTAGGGTACTATAGGTACCTGTAAACAAGCTAGGCTACCATTTTAGCTTTCTCTACAGAAGGAGAGGTAGTGATTTTGTGTGTTGTTTGTAGTTGATGATTGCAGGAAGAGGTGGAAAAACTTGAGGGACACATATAGGAGGGAGAGAAAGAGAGAGAAGGACAGCTGCAGGAGTGGGGCAGGGGCATCCACCCACAAGCCATGGCGTTATAGCCAGGTTATGGCTTTTTTGAATCCCTTTATGGAAGACCGGGCCACCAGCACCAACTTACCTCAGGGAGATGCAGGAGAGGATGAGAGGGGGCAGGATTCCACCACCAGCCAGGCCAGCAGTCAGGCAGAGGATGAGATGCTCACCCTCTTCCTGGAACCTGTACCCCCACAGCCAGCATCTCCATCACCCACACCTACACCCACACCCACACCCACACCCACACCATCTACCTCCAGAGCAAGGCCGAGGGGACAGAAGAGGCCACATGATGACTCCCTCTCTCCCTTTGAGAATCAGCTGATGGGTGCCATTAAAGCTGCAACCCAGACAGCACCCCCTGACCCAGACAGGCAGTTCCTGGAGAGCCTTCTCCCAGACCTCAAGGCCCTATCTGAGAGGAAGAAGGCCGATGTGAAGTTTCAAATTCACAAAATAATGTTTGATGCGACCTGCCAGAGATTAGGTGGAGGTGGAGAAGAATAGTATGTGAAATGTTTTAATAAATACTTCCACATCCAACAAATGTTCTTTTTTATGTGGCAAAGAGAAGAATAGTGAATGAACAATTATTAAACAAAGTTAATTATTTATTACAATACAAAATAAATAATGTAATAATGGGGATCAAAACAACCAGGATAGAACTCTTTAGTTTAATGTGGTTGGTTCTTAAAAGAACCGTTTTAGTTATAGTCAAGGTTTAAGGACCCTGTCTATGAACTGGGTTGCCACAGCACTGCTCCCTCAGCTGAAAAGTAGGAAGCATAGGTCTCCCTCACACGGATGGCCTCACGTGCAGCATTGTTGCTCCCCACTCTTCTCAAACCTTGCAACACTGAGGTCTCCCCCTGTGACGCAGGTACAGGTTCCCTCATGGTGGTGGTGTTTCTCCTGATGTAGTTGTGCAGGATACAGGTTGCCTTCACACACACATCCACATTTTCAGGGCTCACACCAATGACCCGACGGTACATGATGCGCCACTGACTGGTCAAAATACCAAAGGTATTTTCAACTATCATCCGCGCTCTGGACAGTCTGTAGTTGAAGACCCTGTTCCTATGTGAGAGGTTGAGTCCTGGAAAAGGCCTCATGAGGTCCCTGCGGAGGGGAAACGCAGACCTGCCAACATGTACGCATTTTTCGTACCGTTAAGTACGCTTGTACGGTTCGCTGCTCTCTTGGTACGCATTTTCTTGCACCTTGCATTTCGCCGGTTTCAGTTTCTAAACTTTCTATGCAATCTATGACGTTGATTCTGCCACTGAGCCATGGAGTATAAGTGGAGTGAAAAGCTTTCGGCCAATCAGAGCGCTGCATTTCAACCCTCTGCCCACCTGCCTCTCTTAGCCAAATGCTTCGCGCATTCAGTTCAATTTAGTGCCTAAAGCAAGCCAGACTGGCTGGACAACTCGCAGGCTTGCGTGCTATGGCTGAACCGCCTCAGAAAAAGCTTCGGAAACCACAGCGGTTTCTCGAAAGCTATCGGGAGAGATGGCCTTGTCTCTACAGTTCAAGACTAGCTAATCACGCGTTATGCACCGTGTGCAAGACCGACCTTGACATCAGTCACCAAGGGGCAACAGGTAACGAACACGGTACCACACACAAACACTTCACAACCCCCCGAAACATAATGATATTAAAACTAAAAGGGTGGTGCAGTGCTGTGTCCCGTGTTGCAATAACAGAAACAAGGTGAACAAAACGATCTCTTATTACCGATTTCCCCTCGACAAAAAGAGAAGAAGAGATGGCTGAAGTTGATACGATAAGTTGGATCTCAAATGATGAACATTAATAACAAAAATAATAATAATAACCGGCTAGAGATTACTAGCGAGCTAACGTTACTAGCTAGGTACTACTAGCTACCGCTAGCTGTTTGTTTTGTCAGCACTTTGACGTGTTTTCAAGGTTATCGTTATCGTTCTTGAACTGCTCTCAGTAATGTTGCGCAGGCAGTGCCTGTGGTGCATAGGAAATCGTTAGACTTTGAAGTGAAACTGACTTTGACTCTAGTAGACCATGCTAAACAACACATACAGCTAAAAAACACAAACAACACTGTATAAAAAGGTGACCGGTTCCTGTGCTGTAAATGAATGGACACGGTCGTGATTTCTAGCGATTTGTGACGTCACACTAGCCTTTCCCATAGGCTAGCTAGCTATTACACCAGTCATCCTTCTTATTGGGGCAGTTAGAAAAGTGGTAGAATGGCTAGAAATCTAGAAGGTTAGACAGGCCAGTTGCTGATTAACGTAAGATAAAGGTAACAGGCTATTTTAGCCTAATTGAATTGATGAACTTTTAAAATTACCTTGTCATCATAACGGAGTCCAGCTTTGATGAGATCTGATGCGCTCTGATGCATAGCCTACAACAGGGCTAGGCAAATATGATGGCAATTGACATAATGCCATGTCAACCTTTATAAAGCCTATCTGAAAAAATCTGACCCACGTTGTACTCATAAAATTTCTTCGAGGTTGGCAGGTCTGGAAACGCATCTGCCACAAACACATAGGGTTGAGCTCCCAAATGCTCTGCTCCTGGAAGCAAGACATCTTCAGGGACTTGGAGAGTGCCACCAATCAGTGCCTGACCAAAGGTGGAGTTTGCCAGGGTCCCTCCATCACTGGTCCTCCCATAACTGCCAATATCCACCACACGGAAGCAGTATCTAGCGTCCACAACTGCCAAGAGGACAATAGAGAATGTCCCCTTGTAGTTGTAGAAGAGAGATCCAGAGTTGTGTGGAGCCTGGATCACTACATGCTCTCCGTCGATGGATCCCAGACAGTTTGGGAAGTTCCAGCGCTGGTAGAACTCAGCAGAAATGGCTCTCCAATCCTCTGCTGTTGGGACCGGCATGTACTCCTCCACCAGGCAATCCCATACAGCCCTGGCTACTTCGGCCACAATGCCGCACACTGTGGAATGCCCCACACGAATGCTGTGCACACAATCAAAAAACACACACCATAGGAGGAAGGTGAACAGATGTGATAGGTTAAACATAAACCTAAAGCTAAAAAAAAAAACTATTTTACCAAACAATTTTACTATATAGTAATGTTAAATATTTAATCCACTTTTTCTGTATTGTTATCAGGAATGAATTTAAGCATGCAATTCTTTTTTCCCAAATAATTTAATTAAATAACTTTAATGTATTAATATAATAATATATTTGTTTATTATACACGTGTGGCTCACCGTAGACAGATAGCCAAGCGTTCACCGGGACTAATGGCCTGGCGACAGTTTGTGTCCATCCTGTAGATCCGTGGACCGATCTTGTTGAGGAGGTCATCAAACTGACTTTTATCCAGCCTGAAATAACGCTGAAACGAGGCATTATCGAACCGAAGCTCCTGTACCAGCCGGTGAAACTCCCCGTGATGACTCCGGGCTCTGAGGATTTTATGGACCCAGGTGGACCTACGGCCCCGGTTTCTTCTTTTGTTCAGCAAATATGCCGACGCAACACAAAGAACGTTTCCCAAAGTGCGATCCATGGTGAAAGAGAGGGAAACAAAGTCAAGCAGGACCTATATATAGATTCCAGCTTGAAGCACCGCCCCCGCGGTCGCTTCCAAATCGCCTGCACAAACTGACACAAGCGACGCGAATTGAGCGAAATTGAGCGACTACAGGCGATTTTGTCGCTTTCAGTGTGAGCGCACAGTAAGGCAGCCTGGACACTGAAACCCGCCCACTGAACTCTCCGCTACCGTGTTAGCTCCGGCTACCGAGCTAGGCTAATCGCTAATGATTGCTGTCCGAGGTGCTAGCTAGCAGCCGGCTAACAAGATAAAGAGCGCCAACTCTTTCCTCTTCACAGCATCAAAGAGCGCCAACTCTTTTCTCTTTGCAGCTTTCTTGAGGTAAGTTCACCCAAAGTTATATTACACTCGAAATAATGATATATGTCGTAATTTTAGGTATACTATAAAAATAAACAAATAAATTTAGTAATTTGGTTCAATTACAGCTGTAAATTTTGTTGAATGTTGCAGAACTTTGTCAAGTTGTCATAAAGCATTTACTCAATACACGTCTACAGCTTTCTACCAACGGACCTGAATCAAATAACTTTACATTTAAACTTTTGATATATATATACATATATATATACATATATATACATATATATATATATATATTCATAATTTACAGAACTTAGTGGATTGGATGGCCCTTGAATGTTTATTATCGTTAATAAACATACGTGTGCTGGTTGCTGTTTAAAGTTCTTACCATAAATGATCTGAAAAATACAGATACATTTATATTTATTACAAGATGATTCTCTTTCAGTAACTGGTTAAAGTCATGGCTGCCCCTGATCGCCCTTCCATGCCTCCTAAACATAGGAAATGTAAGTATGATGTTGGCTTAATATTTGACTAGTATTACAGTGTCTTTAAAAGACTAACATGTATTTAAAGACTCTCATTACATGTACTAGTATTATTGTTTTCCATTTAACCCTTCAAATGTGACATAATAGTTTCATTAACGTATACTTTTTTTCCCTTCCATAGATAAGGTGTGGATAATTGGTGACAGCTACATCCGGCGTGGGGCCCAGAGAGCTGCCGCCACCACAGGAAGCGACTTTTCCCTGTCAGAAGTCCAAATTTCTTGGTTTGGCTGGGGTGGACTACGGTGGAGCGGTCTTCTCCCCTTTTTCCACCATTCCCTGCAAGGAAGAGCAGCTCCTGACCTCCTAATTGTTTACTGTGGTGGCAACGACCTGGGGGCAGTCAGCAGCGTGGAACTGGTCCGAGATATGAAAGAAGACCTCCAAAATCTTCATGACCGACACCCTGGGATGAAAATCCTTTTCTCTTCCTTGACACAAAGGTGCCGGTGGAAAGCGGTCTCCAAACCCGGGAAAATTGACAAAGCTTGTTAATATCTGCAGCCATGACACTATGTTACACTTTTTGTTCCTACTATAGTTAGTACTTGCACCAAGATTTTTACCAGTTTACCATTTTGTACAGTTTTTAATACTTGTGTTTAATGTTTTATGTTCTACAATAAATATTTTTAAATGTTTTATTAAAATCCTGTTTGCATTTGCACTCCTTTTGTCATTAATACTTACTGTAGATCTTTCACAAATGTCACTGTTGTCTGAAAATTAAAAAAGAACAGGCAATGATGTTCAAGATAAAATACAGGACTGTAGTTTATGTAAAAAGGTTAAAAAAAGCGCTTAAATTATCACAATATTAACATCGAAACATTTGCTGTTAATTTAAATTATATTTAGTCTTTTCTACTTTTATACCAAAAACATTACTGTTATACAAGCAGTGGTTTAACAAGTTATGATCATATAATGCATTCAGGGAAACACCAATGCTATAGACAACACATTTCCAAGTTGTTTGGTATGCTTTAATGCATTAACAGTAATTACAAATTCTTACATCTTGTGAAATAGGTAATGTTTTCAACCTCTTTATTGTTATTAGGGGTCCATGCAAAGTGTCCTACAGATGAAAAGGTAACTGGTTAATAGCAGAAAGAAATACTATGGCCTGTCTTGGTTAAAAGCCCACTCACCACGACAAGGTGTAGGCCAGGAGTGAGAACACAGGACAAACACATAACAAACTAAAAAACAGGAGATGTGTGTGCACGCAGATGCTATCCATAAAATAGGGTATGCATCTAGCTAAACAACAGGAAACCCCATTTTCAGTACTCCATTTCAACCAATTCTTCCTGTTTCAAAGGGGTTTCAATATCAGGATCAGCAGAAACAGTGACATCTGTATTATATTGAATGTACAGAGTGTTGTATCACCCACAAATGAGTTTAGGCAACATATTGTTTTGGGGGAGCCAAGCCAATATAGTTAAGTGTTCAGAGTAACACCCAAGAGTTAATATTGCCATCTAAAACACACAATCAAAATGATTGTTTTTTCTTTCCTGTCGTTCCATACAAATATATTAAATTAATAGTGTACCTGAAATATTAAATTAGAAACTTCATTCATTTAAAAGATAAAGCCTAGCTTCTAGTACTTATTTTTTACTGAAATGGGTCTCACTGATTTGGCGTTTGTGTTTGATGTTGATTTCTGTCTTCTGTTCATTTGTCTGTTTCCCTAGGTTGAAGAAACAAACAATTTAAGGTACGTTACACGCCCATTGTTAACACATGGATAGACATACACTTAGAAAGAGAGCTGTGAAAAAGGTAAGTTCTATACTTGCCTCCCTTCACAATGAGGAGGATGACTTTCATGTCTGTGGTCCTGAGATTGCAGCAGTGAATCTTGGTGAGTCAGTAGACTCAGTAGTTCAGCATCAGCAGGATCAGGGCCAAATATGGGAGAGTGATGATGACTCCCAGGATGATGAGGTCAGGTCACTGGAGGATTCTTTGTCTGATTGGGCAGTTCATTTCAGGGTGCCCTTGGTAGCTTTGACTGCCCTTCTTTCTATCTTGAGAGTTCATCATACTTCGCTACCAACAGATGCTAGAACTCTCCTGAAAACCCCTACCTCCTACACCGTCCAAGATCTTGCTGTTGGCACTTACCACTACTTTGGCATTTTGAAAGCCTTTGAGAAAAGCTTGCAGCAGTTATGGTCTCGTGTTCCAAATGGACATGTATTCAGATTGCAGCTGAATGCAGATGGATTGCCTTTGTTTAAGAGTTCCTCGGTACAGTTTTGGCCAATCCTTGGCTTGCTACGTGGTGTTGTGAGAAAGCCTGTTGTCATTGCTCTGTTTTGTGGCAACTCAAAGCCAAATAGTCTCACTGACTATCTAAGAGATTTGGTCAATGAATTGCAAGAGCTGAGTAAAGGATTTGTTATCCAAGGGAAGCAGTGCTTCATAAAGGTGACATCTGTAATCTGTGATGCCCCAGCCAGAGCTTTCATTAAAGGAATAAAAAGCCATACTGGTTACTCTGCATGTGATAAGTGTGTCCAAACAGGCCTTTTCCATGATGACTTTTCCAGAGGTCAATAGTGAACGGCGCTCTGATTTGGCTTTTGAACTGATGTCTGATGAGGACCATCATGTCATAAGTTGTCCTTTAAAGGATATAGGCATTGGTATGGTGTCATGCTTTCCTCATGACTATATGCATCTAGTCTGTCTTGGGGTAGTACGTAGACTGTTGGATTTGTGGTTTACCTCTGGTCCTTTGTCTTGTCGGTTGTCGGCTCGTCAGATGGAAGAAATCTCAAGGGAACTCATCTGCACAAGAGATTTCATTCCGATGGATTTTGTTCGTAAGCATAGGGGACTTTCAGAGAGGCTGAGATGGAAAGCAACAGAGTTGCGTCAGTTCTTACTGTACACAGGGCCAGTGGTTCTCAGCAATATGTTGTCAACTCCTGTCTGTAACAACTTTATGTTGTTATCTGTTGCTATTTTCATTCTCGCCAGTCCTTCATTGTCTGCAGCCCTTAATGACGTTGCAGACAAGCTACTTGTGTCATTTGTAACACACTTCAGTGAACTGTATGGTCCTGAATTTGTTACTTACAATGTACATGGCCTAATCCATCTTTCTGAGGATGTTAAACTTCATGGATTGGTGAGGAAGACAGAGTTGTGCAGTGGCGTGGAGGGGGGTGACTCCAGGATGCTGGAAATCACCGTTAAGCCTTCTCGAGGTGTCGTGGGCTTAACTTAACGAAACATCGGTGAAAGGAGGTGCCCACTTGAAAACCCCAATGACATGCTGCATACTGCTGTTGTTCAGGTCAGGTTCCTGTTGTTTTCATGTTGCTTGGTAGCCATGGTTTGCTGTTAAGCGGGCCATACAAGCCAGCAGCGTTTAGCTAGGTATGTTTTTACAATGTTTAAAGTATCCTCTGCTGCTCAGTGGGCTTACAAGCCAGTAGATTTTATTTAGTCTAGGTAGATTATAGGTTATTGGTCATATCACATGACTGTAGGTTTGGTAGGGCCTCTCAGTCGAACAGGGCCTCTAAATGTGTTTTGCCTGGGATTTTGGCACAATGGATTGCAACATCTTGTCCTGTGTATTACTAAATAGCTGTTCTGATTTTTTGGTTGGGCATTCGAGCTACTGGCTGTATTCTGTTGTGGAATTCATGGCAACAAAGGAGGTGGAACTGGTTCCCTCTCTATGGGTGACAGATGGCCAGTGTCTCTGGCCTACCTCCCAGAGGGGAATGGCCCTTCACCAGGCCATTAAACATGGGATGGAGCCAGAGCATGGGTGGGAACAGTGGGAGGTCCGGACTCTCTTTACTACAGGTGGTTTGTCAGCTTAACTAATACATGTAAATGTAAATACATATTAAGTTTTGAAAATATAAATGAATGCAAATATAAATTAAATATTATTGACTAAGATGTGTTATCATTGCTTGGATGTAGCTAACTTGCTAATGTGTTGTGCATCTTTTTACAGAGAGCTATGAAGAGGGCCGCCGGAAGGTGAAGGAGGCAGAGGCATCTGGCCAAAGGCCATTGAGAAGGAAAAGGTATGTCAGTTTGCTTAGCACACCAGTATTTCCTGAATTTCCCCATGGGGATCAATAAATTCTATCTATCTATCTATCTATCTATCTATCTATCTATCTATCTATTATTCCCTCTCAAGCCCCAATTAATAGCTGTCTTACATCAAACAATATTTAACTGAATTGGTGAAGGTTCTGTGCCATTATACACAAGTTTCCACTTAATTTTGATCAAGTGTATGTTTCTGTCTGACAATAGAAAGAGTGTTCGGCTTGGCCCCCTGGGGGGTTTGGAAGAGGTGGGAGTCGGAGGAAGACAGTCCCCCTCCACCCTCCAAGAAACTCGCTCCTGCCCCTTTTATCCCCAGCTTGAATCCCACCCCTCAACCCACTTATACCTTCCTGAATCCCCCTACACTCCCTTCTTTCCCCACCACTGCACTCCCTCCTCGGTCCACCAATGCACAATGTGAGTGTATTGTTCTGCTTTTCACTGATTCATATACTTTATACACACATTTCATGTTACATTTTCTTTGTTAACATTGTATATGTCCCCCTGTAGCACCTGGCCACACCTTTAGATGGGCCCCTCAGCAGACAGATTCTGGTAAGGTCAAGTGATTCCTACTCAATTATAGGGCTATTCACATCACTAAAGCTGCACTTTGGCTCTGTGTTCTCCCTTGTTCACTAGTAATGTACTACCAGTTATTTTAAGGAATGCAATATATTTTGTCTAGTAAAATCGAAAATTACACACAATGTACAGTCATACTTTTCCAGGACTGCCCCTATAAAAAGTAAAACGTATTTGCCGATATCCACTTTTTCTGTTCAAGCATATCCGGCACAATCTGCCATTCGCTCTGTTGAGAAGTAGTGAGGAGTGTGTATGTCCACGATGCATTTCAACACCATGTTATTCTTTTTTTTTTGTAGAACTACAGGGCCAAAACAGTGGGGACACACAATGTAAGCACTGAATATGAGTACATTTTCAAATTTTCTTGACATTGCCATTTTGGCTGTACTTGGCTGTTTGTTGCCAGTGGTGATTAAGGAGCTGGGCTAGCATGTAGTAGCCTGAAAAACTAGATTTAATTCCCATCTTCCACTGTATGCCCTTAAACAAGGCACTTAACCCCAAGTTGTACTGGGGACAATGTTGTCCGCTAAAAAAACGGAATAAATAAATGTTATAGGGGTTTGTGTTGTTTGTATTTCATTTTAATATATAGTCAACTTATTTTTTCTGTAGTAGTACTAAAAGAGGTCCTGACAAAGCTGGAGATGGTGCTGGACCAGCTGGATCCTCCGGCTGCTCCAGCATCGGGAGGGGACAGCTGTTACAAGTGTGGAAGGCCTACCCCTCCAGGATATTAACCAGCTCCTGGTGAGGCTCTGCTCCAGGACCAGGATCAGAGAGACAAAATGGTGAGCAGTTTAATTTATTTATTTAACTGTGGCAGGACAAGAAAATTACTATTTGTTTATCAGAAACCTGATCGAAATGGTTGTTTTTCTTTTAACATCTGTTTTAGATCAATTACCTGGCCCTAATAGGTGGCGCAGATGTGCGTGACTGCACATGGCGCATATTAGGACGCGTAATATCAAATGGGCTGGAGGGGAGTCCATGGGAAGACCTCCTTGGCCAGCCTCCATCTGAGGGAGGTTATTATTGGTAAGTATATCTGGGCTCATACAGAATTTTGATATCAGATGTTGAAATAAGCTTAAAGGAGAATATTGGCGATTTTTCACAGATCTCTTAAAGCTAGAGCTACCAGGCATTTACAGTGCTATGCCCCGGGGGGCATGAACATGGAGACTCATGCACATGCCCCCAGAGTATAGCGCTGTAACTGCCTGGTAGCTCTAACTGTGAACAGTTCACTGCATCAGCTTGAGTTAAGTAGATCAATTGTTTATGGTTTTTTAATATTTATACTGACAGTACTCGTGAGCTCGAGAAAACAGATCTATGTGAAAAATTGTGGGAATTCTCCTTTAATACCACACAATGGCAGTAGGTATTTATGCATCCATTCCATATCTATTTCCCATTTCCATTTATACTACAGCTGCTGTACGGCGCAATCCTTTATCAGCTGCTGCATCTGAGGCAGCAGTTGAAAAGGTCATGAAGAGGTGGCTGCAGCTGGCAGCAGACCGCAAGGGAGGGCGGAAGAGGAGGCTCCTCGCCAAAGAAAATATGTGAATGTGTGTTCAAAATTTGTAATCAGTTTTTTTTTTTTATAATTTTTATCTTAAATTGTTTCTGTTATTACAAGTTTTTTAATGAAATTCAATTTTGTCTTTTGTCTTTATTGATGTTTGACCATTTCTGGGCCAGGACAAGCCCAGCTGTCACTCAGCAACACCAGTTATGTAGTGTGTGGGCCAGTACAGGCCCGTGGGCCCAGCCGACACTCAGCCAACACTGGGCCACACCTGGGCCAGGGCCAACAGGAACAATAAGAGGCATTTCACAGTGTGTGGGCCACACCTGGGCCAGAGCAAATTTCTTGTGTCATTTATCAGTGACTGGGCCATTGCTGGGCCGGAGGCCCAGACAGAACTGGGCCAACACCCAGGCAACCCTGAGGCAAGGTAGTGGGCCAGAGGTGGGCCGGTCAAATTTTGCTATCTGGGCGATAGCGTCTCCTACCATCATGGCCGACTGGCTCAGACCCCGCCCAAATCAACCCAAATCGGCATGGAGTGAGGAGTTCTGAAGAAGCTACTCAGATGAGTGGTGAAACGTTTTCTCCAAAAATCCACAAGTCCACTTGCTTTTTTGAAACTCTTTGGATTACCATGACCAAATGGCAGACAAACGGGAGACTGTGTACAAATGTAAGTATTTGTTTGTTTGACGTTTGATTTCGAGGTTTAAAACAGGTTGTTAATAGGTTGTTAACATGCAATACTATTTAAAAACTTACTTATGTCATTACGGCACCAATCATGGCTAGCGACCGAGGTCAGTACTACAGGTAATGCTGTTTTCCATGTTGGAGTAAAAATGTACTGCAGCCTATTATAATTAATAAGTAACGTTGGCGAAATTACATTCAAGTGTAAAATAAGCACGGAAGAAGCTTGTTAATTTATTTTAATCTCGCAGGGACCAACGACAATGTGGCAACTTTAATCCGCTTGAGAAAGAAATCCCTTTTTTCAGGCGAACGCTTCGCCTCCGCAGCCGGTTGGGAGTGAGTAAAAGTTATTTTATTATTGAACAGTGACGTTATCTTATTAAGATGAAAACTGAGAACAACTGTAAAATGACACGGACTTTTGACTAAATATCATAAGCATTTGAGCTATTCTGAAAGAGATGGGGCTGACGGGTGTGGTGACACCTGCCCGGGCGGGCAAAAAATGGGAAAATTTAAAACTACAGCTCTGTTTTGTGAAAGCATAGATAAAAGTACAGTGACTTTTACCAGTAACTACACACATCAAATGTGTGTATATTGCAATGTGTGCAGGAGCTGAGGAAGCCACCAACAAGGAGGGGCACTGAGTCAGGGGAGTCCACTGCCAGAGACTGGAAGTGGTTCTCCCTCACGGATGAGGCAACAGGTGGGAGGCCTTCTATTCGGCCTCCATGTCTTATTGCCTCAGCTTGGGGAGAGAACCCACCAGTCTCAGCATCAGCCTCCCCTGATTGAGTGCCACTAGAGCCAGAATGTCAGGGTGCTGAGCAGGACTGAGCAGAAGTGTGAAGAGCCAGCTCCACCAAAGCGACAGCAGCGTGACCCAGTTCTAGAACTGCTGGAGAGGCAGGAGAAGAGGGCAGAGGAGAGGGAGAAAAGGGAGGAGGAGAGGGGGGAGAGGCTTTTGAACCTCCTCAAAAAAGAGAGAAAATGTAAATTAGATTAATAAATAACAAAAAGGAAATACATGTCTCACTTTGTTTTCAATTGAAATGCAGTTCTTTATCAATTTAACTACTAAATTATAACATATGAACATTTGAACAAACAAAATTACAGAGAACATATAAAACAGTTCAAAGGCTACTGAAACTATTTAAATGAATCACAACTTGAACCGAGGGCAGAGGAGAGTGACAGGTGAAATTAGGTTAGAAACTGAGCGCCACCTGGCCTTCATGATGCCAAATGCCCTCTCAACCATGGAACGGGCCTTGGCGTGGTGCCTGTTAAATCTGGCCTCAACAGGGTTTCTGACAGGGTCCCTGTAAGGGGTGATGAGGGCGATTGGTGTCCGAGGTGCAGGGACACGGATCTCGGAACATAGAAGCAGCATAAGAACAAATGACCAAAAGAACCCAGTGGCTGTTCATTTTAATGCCTTTAAGCACAGCTTATCCACTCTAAGATACGTTGGTATCGAACATGTTTCCATCCCCAGACGTGGAGGAGACATTGATAATTTTCTCCTTAGGAGGGAGGCATCCTATATATATGCTAAATACACTTTCTCCTAAGGGTCTTAACATGGAGTTTGACCTCAAGCCGTTTCTTTGATTGCTCACCTGCACTTTCTATATTCAAAAATATATGAATTTGTTTGTTATGTACGTATATATGGATATATGAATGGAATGTGCACTATCAAAAAAACCTTTGGACTGTTCTTTTAACTGTTGTTATTTGCGATACACATGCCATGCCAATCATTACCCCACGCGGCGCACTCTTTTCCAGGTGCCGCGTGGGGGATCACGTGATATAAGCCATCCCAACTATCTCTCTCATTGCCTGATGAAGATCCCACAGGATCGAAACGTTGTCTGTCTTCTATAAATAAATTCCACTTGGAGCATACTCAGTGTGCAGACCTTTTTTCAATATATATATTTATTCCTTTTGTCTAGCACCTGAATTATTGTATTCGGATTTGCGCACCTGCATTTATTTCGAGGTGCAGGGATACCCACCATCTCCCAAGAATCTGGAAGCCTTCAGGTGGGTATAATTTCTGGACATAAAGGAAATTATACCCACCTGAAGAGGTTAATGTGGATGTGGCAGCTGTCAATACTGCCCACAACCCTGGCAAATGCTGCAGATCCAGCCAAACGTTCGAACCCTGCACTGGTTGTTTGAGGCTGATCAGCTGAGGGGAAAAAGATGAGCCTGTTCTTCAGCCTGAGGACTTTTTCGGTGACCCTGTGGACGATGTCATGGACCGTGGATCGCTGGATGGCAAATGCTCTGGACACGACACGGTAAGATGTAGCACTTGCCATCCAGAAGAGGAAGACCAAAACCACCAGGTCATGACCCGTGGAGAGCGAAGAAGCCGGATAAGGTGGGCAACAGTTGGTCTTGAAAGATGGAAGTCTGGGCACAGTTCATTCTCACCATTAAAATAGATGACCAAGACGGGGACATGATGGTTCAGGCGACAGTACTGAGATGGGCAACCACGCTGTAAAGAATAATAAAAACTGATAACACGGTGTCATAAAATTATGTGTATTAAAGTTATGGCAATACAATCACACTCTGTTGGGTAACTGTTTATAATAGCCCATCATTAAAAATTATATTATATTGATAAAAATGATGACAAAACCTTTCTTGTTTATCAGTGATAATTGTTTTGTCAATCATATATAAACATTATTTGGCTGTAGAAAAATGCTATCATTGAATATCATAAATTAATATTTAAACTTAAGTAATAGAGATGGTTGCAGCTTTATCTAGAAAATTAATGTACATAGATCGTTTACAAAGTAAAGCTTAATTTGCCATTTATTAATGATGGCTAGTGTGACTAAAAGCTGAGTGAAAAGTGACAGTACCACTGTTTGACAAAAGCACTGTGGTAGGCTATGAAAACCAGTTGGCTCTATGCTCAGCTCCAGCAGGGAGTCAGCAGGGGGTGTAGTTTGATGGAGGATAGTATTATATAATAATTATTGTATATTGTTCAGAGAATTAAACAAAATGATATCTACTGTAATTAATACGGCGCTAAAAAGTAAAAAAGTCACAATTTGACGACGTCTTGCTAGTCTTAGAAGAGCAGTGCATCTTCTCCTTTCTCTCTCTCTTGCCATTCTAATTCTCCTGATCATCAATAATTGAATTATGGACAAAACAAACACAGCCAGACTTACAGTAGATGGCATTTCTATAGTGCTACGGGAGTTTTCTAGAATAATGGTGTTTTTTCCCGGTATATTGCTCGTAGTCAAATGGATGAGAGGATGAGAGGCACGAAACAAATTCACGAGTTGTGGAGCAGTACAACAGTCAGTCAGTCAGTCAGTACTTATTCTATAGTTTATGTTATTACACATTTCAAAACAAGGCAATTTAAATGGCTTCCTACATTCACTGAAAAAAAGTGTAAAACAAACAGCATATAATTAAACATTCCAGTAGATTACACTGTAACTTTCTGTTACTAAAGAGCCAAGAGAATAAAATATGAAAATATGCTTAAATAGAAAATAAAACACTTATAAAAATGCAGTAGTAAATGGACAAGTATTATGTGAGACGAAATTAATGTAGTACGTTTTAATTGTGCGACAGCGATCGTAATTACCGGCGGCAAGAGAAGTGTCCTAAATTTTTGAAAACGCTCCGCTGTTTGGAAGGCTTCCTCTTCGCTGGGGACTTTAATGAACTGACTCTCTCCACCATCCCGTGACAGAACATATAGACAAACTTTTTCACTGTGCTCTTGTGAACTCCAAACTGGTTGGCAACTCCCCACAACTACTCAGTTTGTACAATACTATTGCCACTCTCATAGGTAGCGGGACTGGTGTGCGTACTACAGCTTCCTCTGGTTTCACGAATGGTTCAACTACGTCACACAGCCGGCTGCAGGATGCCCTACTCATTCTGAAGTTGTCTCTCCACTCTGAATCTGTAAACTCCATGAGAATGATCCTACACCACCAGTCACGGCTACGTATTTTCATCCGCTGTTGCCTTGTACTGCGTGGTGGCAGTGACAGCCAAATACCTATCAAGGTTGGTGACGTGTTCAATATTTGTTGTCGCTCTCTTCTCCCATTGCTGAAGATGAAGTGAGGTCTCATTTTTATTTTATTTCTATTTTTTGTAAGCAAAAGTCGTATAATACGTAACACGCATGCGCAGATAGGATGCAGTGCTCAGAAAACGTGTTTCTGGTATTTATCATGTATACAGGGATATGAATAACCGGGTTTCTCTGTGTTCCACGTAAACACCATATCCTGGATATGCTCAAAACCGGGATAAGCCTCAAAACCGGGATACTAAAGACCATGTATACTCAGTCAGTCTTAAATTTGTTGGACTGTTTGAGAGTCTCAACTTGGTCTTTTAGGTTTTCAGCGTTTTGGTCTTTTCCTCAATTCAGATTATTTTGCCCTGATAACTTTTTTTTTTTTAGCATCCTGCAGAAGAATTTGGGAATAATCCTGTAAACAGACCATATGCGTGGGATTTTAATTAGTTTGCCAAATATTAATTCCAAAAAATGTTGATTGCATCTACATAGTGTTTACAAAAAACTAAAAGACCATACCATCACTTTGTACGTCAATGTATAGTTCTCACAACCCGGTACTGGACATTAGAGACAGGAAAAAAGTGAGAGGAGAAGGAGGATTATACATGTTTTTAGTAGTAAGATTGTCTCATTATCTCATAAAATGACTGACTTACCTTCCTGATGTCAGGCCAAGCATGAGCTTTCTCTGTTCCTTTTCAACAACTTTGTGTATGCTTTTAAGATGATCCAACAATTTTTTTTCTCTCCTGTAAGTAACTAAGCATACAAATTATACACAGACATGTGACAAATACAGACATAGTGTATTCAGTTCAGTTCTACTCAGTTGAATTTACATAGTGTCAATAACAATACAAATGGTCTCAATACGTTTTACATAAGCCAGCCTATATTTTATATGCCTATGTTTATAAAAGACAAATACAGAAACATTTAATCGATGAAACAACTTTATCAGGGTATGTGATTTTACATGAATTTTGTTTGAAATCTTTAGGAAAATGGATTATACGGATTTGAAGATACACACAAAATTCTAAATCTGGTTTCTGATAACGGTTCTGTCTTTCTGCTCCGATGTAGTGTTGTCTTCAGACACAGTTGCAGTGCAACTGCAAAGATTGTGGGAGGCAGGATTTCATACATAATTAGTACATAAGTAAAAAGCGAAGAAAGTTTTTGAAAACGTTAGAAATATGGCACTGTAGTTACCCTCCTAAATGACCAACCTTGGCATAATATACGTAACATACGTTGATGGCAATTTACCTCACGAATACTGCTTTTTTCAAAAAGTTTGAATCCTCATGTTATTAGAACTGAATATTAATGAAAAAAAAAAAAAAAAGTTAAGCCACGTGACCCCAAACCATAGAATCATGTACATACAAGGTCATGCCACCATAATGGCACTGTAAGGTTAACTGAAATTACCAGCCTTGTAAATCTGGTTTCAGATAACGGTTTTCAGTAGCACCTATCCTTGCAGCTGTAGTTTTGTCTTCACACTGAGATGTACTACCTGCTGCAAAGGTGTTGGGAGGTGGTATTTTGTAAGTAGGCATTTTTCATTAGAGTGGAGATTGCATAATATACGTAACATACGTGGATGACAATATACCTCACTAATACAGCTTTTTAAAACAAAGGTTTGAATCCTTTTTTTTAGAAGAGTATTTAACAGTATGAATGAAAAAAAAAGTATCAAGCCACTGACCCCAAACCTTGGCATTTCTGCCTTAACCTTAGTGCATTTAATTGACTGAATATGACTATCAGAAAACATGAAATAGCTTCAGTAGGCAATTTCACAATAGTTACTATGGATTCCTCAACAGCAAAAGGTTTGTAATTAATTAATCTTGATCGAACACATTTTAATCACATAACAATATTTGCCCCAAAAAGCAACATTTATTTATTTATTTTAATTTAAACGGATTTAAGTGGATGACTGAATCAAATAATAGACACAGGCATGAATATTGTTAACTCAAGCTCTTTTAATGTATGGAAATATGCATTTAATTGCATATACCTGGCCAAAACTGAACAGACCTAAAGTTAAAGTGCCATTTTAAGTACTTTTTTGTAATTCGGAATGAATGAATTTTCTCATTTATTTAGTTTCATATTCAGCTGTTGGGTTTTCTTTTAGTTAATGGGTTTACTGCTATTCCTGGTTCCCGTTCCTGTTTTGTTTCCCTTGTTATCTTATTTTATTTATTTATCTTTTTGTATATTTGTTTATTTGTATATTTTATTTATTTATCTTTTTGTATATTTGTACTTGGTTTCACTCATTCAAACCTGCAAAAAAAATGTTTTGAAACTTGGAAGTATTTGAAATATCCAAAAAACGCCACAGACAGGCAACTGGACATTTCACCACTCATCCAGGTAGTTTCTTCAGTTCTGAAGACTGGTGGGGAGTTGGACTTTCAATAGTTATGTGAGGTTCTCATGAGTAACATCCACAGATGTACCTATTTGAACCTGAACACCCCATCAGTCTTATGGAACTGAAGACGGTACTTGGATAAGTGTTGAAATGTCCTCAATAAAACTCCAGCTGCCTTTTCTGGATACACCGTAACAGAGCAGCGGTTAAGAAAATAATAAAATAAAAGAGATTTTAAGCATACAAAATTTGTTGCATTTCCAAATTACGCATGGTATAAACAGAGCACTTAAAACAGTGTACTGCTGCTCTCTAGTGGCTAAAGTCACTGTAACGTGTCAGGTCTAATTCATCAGTCAATACACAGATCCGGCATAACATTACAATCACTGACATGAGAAGTGAATACCCCCACCCCATAGCAATGACACTCCTTAATGTTAGCAGCCATCCCCAGCAGGATACAGCCTGACACAGGCACACATGCAAAAACGTTTTAGGAACAACTGAAGAACAGCACAAGGTTTTGACCTGGCCTCCAAATGCACTAGATCCCAAACTGTAGGATGATCCACAGAGGCCCCTCCTCTCAACCCATAGGACCCAAAGGTTCCGACTAACAACATTCTGTTGTTAGTGCACTTTACGCAGTAATAGACAAAATGTTGTGCGCAGAGTTCGAATTACAAAGTGGCTTTCTGATCCTCCCTGACTGACGCTTTTGGTGAGTGTTTGGCCATTTAAAACAATAGGTTTACGTCAAAACGCAAGCGTCAGACGCTGTCAGTGTTAGGGCAAACAGCTCTGTCCACGGTTCGGAATCAACCACACTTAGGCTTACATCATGCAAATCATGATAAAAACAGAATAACTCACATAACAATCATAACAAAATACATCAATATTAAATAGATTAGGGCCAATCCTCACAAACGCACAGATCAACGTTAAATCAGAAGTGACCACAGAGGCCTGGGGTCTTCTGTCTTTGCTTTCCGTCCTGTAACCCAGGATGTTGAGGGTCGGTGACCGGCTTTAATCCAAGATGATACAAAAGGCAGAGGGTCAAATTGCTCCAAAGGGGGTCCATTCAGATCCACGAAGAGAAGCGAGGAGAGGCTTTGTTCACGCAACTTGTTGCGATACTTGCTGTCAGTAGAATTCACGGCAGAAAATCCCCTCTCACACTCAGCTGAGGTGGGCAAGTAGGTCAGACTTGCTGTTTGAAGTTTGACAAGCGCCATCTTAAATTTGGCGTGCTTAACCTATGAGTCATACGGGATTCACGTATGAGTTAAAGTGTGATATTTAAGTATTTTGAAAGAATCCCATTCTCTGAGGGCAAGCGGGGGACAACTAAAGTTCAAGTTTTGCAATTTAAAGTCCCGGAACTCCTCGACAGCCTCTCGGGCCGGCTCTCCCAGTGTTTTTGCCAAAGCTCGAACTTCAGTTTCCCCAAATAGGATACGGGCGCTATTTTGCTGTGGCCAAAAGCGTTTATCCAGCGGTTTCAGCATCTGGACAAGGTCTGGTTCGGGCAGTCACTTCTTAAGGCTGTTGATTACAGACTGATGCGACTGCCAGTCGGTATGCGCTGTTCGACTTTTTGTGTGGATTTTCCTCCACTTGCTTTCAGGGCAACTTGAATGTGGCAACTTGCATCAACTAAAGATGTTTGTTTGCGTTGCAGTTTTAGTGACAGACTTTGTAGTTCTCGTAGGACATCCTTCATACAAGCCAAATCAGCCAAAAAACCTGTGCTTGTGAGGAGTTTGTGCAGGCTCCTGAATTTCTGCCTCTCTGTGTCACAGCGAGATGTGTCTTCCATGGCTGTTCTGAATTGGTGTGCTAGTGCGGGATAATCGTTCCATACTGCCTTCACAGTGCGAAAACTACTAGCCACCCAATGAATTGTAAAGATTTGACCTATTTTTAGGATTTGCATGTTCAACTCCGTAGCTGCCTCCTGGAGCAAACGGCGTTTTTTGAGGACTGGTTATAGAGGGCATACAGTTTTGAGATGGTTACACCCAGCTACTTCCTTAAGTGAGTCTTTTGGGGCGCTCACACTGACAGTGACAAAATCGCCTGTGGTCGCTCAGTTTGCTCAATTCGCGTCGCTTGTGTCAGTTTGTGCAGGCGATTTGGAAGTGACCGCGGGGCGGTGCTTCAAGCTGCGGTCCAGATGTGTCTGCCCGGGCATGACAGTAGTGACATGCATGTACGCTGGAATCTATATATAGGTCCTGCTTATGACTTTGTTTCCCTCTTTCACCATGGATTGCACTTTGGGAAACCTTCTTTGTGTTGCGTCGGCATATTTGCTTAACAAAAGAAGAAACTGGGGCCGTAGGTCCATCTGGGTCCATAAAATCCTCAGAGCCCGGAGTCACCACGGGGAGTTTCACCGGCTGGTTCAGGAGCTCCGTTTCGATAATGCCTGGTTTCAGCGTTATTTCAGGCTGGATAAAAGTCAGTTTGATGACCTCCTCAACGAGATTGGTCCACGGATCTACAGGATGGACAGAAACTGTCGCCAGGCCATTAGTCCCGGTGAACGCCTGGCTATCTGTCTACGGCAGTGCTTCTCAAATAGTGGGGCGCGCCCCCCTGGGGGGGTGCCGTGCAATGCCTGAGGGGGCGCGAGTGCTTGCTCTTGTTGTATTCGATTAAAGTGTAATTGCACATCCAGAACGTAGGTGGCAGCGGCGCTCTCATTGTGCGCACTATTAGCTCTATGGTGTTTTTTAACAGAGCCGGCGGTAAGAGATGTAAAGAAACTGAGGAACATGGAAAATTATTTGACAGGGATGAAAAGAAAGGCCGTAAAAGAGGAAGATAATAAGACAAAGGAAAGTCACTCAAAACCCAAGACAAGGAAATATGACGAAACGTCGAAACGTATGTAGCGCTTGGCTTCACTGTAACTACGGTCGGGGACGAGGAAAGACCGTACCGGTATGTTTTTTCAGAGAAAACGCTCCGAATATTCCCAGCAATCATCCCGTTTTTGTGACTGCTACGTCAGGTAACCAGCGAGCACTGTTGGCATCATATAAGGTAAAATAGTTTAAATAATAGATAAATAATTTAATACCTAAAATTCAATTCAATTCAATTCAATTTATTTTTTTAAAATGGGACAATGCGAGTTCATGAACGAAACAATCGTAAACACGCCGGATTGTAGCCACAGGCTAATTTACATCCGCTGTCCCATACAAGGATGTTCCCTGGTACACACAAATTACAGTAAATAAAAACAAAGGCATGTTATAAAATAGCAGCAGTACAATAGAATAAATAATACAGAGTGCAACCGCGTCATGATAAAGTGCTTACAGTCGTCAAAAGTGCGTAGAAGGTCCTAGGAATAATATCTAGTTATAAGGTAGGTCTAAGGATATAGTTTAATCACTTTCACTGCTATGAATAACTAAAGGTTTATAATAATGTAAGTAATAATACTATTAAATATATATGCATACACGCTCACATATATACACACACACACGCATATACAGTATATACACATGTATACACATATACATACATATATATGTACATATATATCCATACACACATATACATATCGACCTATAGTAATGATAATAATAATAGTACTGGTAGTAATAGTAATGGTAACAACACAGCAAAATTACAGTAATGGCAACATCAACACAGTCATATAACAGTAATACAACAGTCAGAAATAGGTATACACTTCTAGTAATGGGTGCAAGTCTGGGTTGATAGCAACCAGTTTTTTAAATGCTTTTTGAAAGTAATATGTGTGGTGCATTCTCTGACTGTGAGCGGCAGGCTATTCCATGTCCTGCAACCCACGACGGATAGAGTAGCCTGACCGAAGGTGGTATGTCTGGAGGGGATAGTACAGTCCCCTCTAGCTACTGATCTTGTGACCTTTGCAGATGGTTGGCTATCAGTGCGTTTTATAAAATCTTTCAGGGATGGGGGGGCCAGGTTGTGCAGGGTTTTGTGTACCAGGCAAGCTAGTTTAAAATCCACTAGGTTGTTGAAACTCAGTAATTCGTGTTTGTTAAGAACATTGCAGATGTGGTGTCTTGTTTGTTTTTTTATCGAATACCTTTAGAGCTTTATTGTAAAGTGACTCAGCTGACTTGAGGGTGGTTACACCTGTAAGGGACCAGCTTGTGAGACAGTATTCGATACGGGAAAGAATTACAGAGAATAAAAACATTCGAGCTGCTGTATCCGTCAGGTTGTGTCTGATCTGCTTGAAGTTCTGCAGGTGGAATTTGGTGGTTTTAGATAGTATATTGACATGTTTTTTGAATGTTAGGGTCGAATCTAGGGTAACACCCAGGTATTTAAAATGCTCGACCATGTCAAGTTCCACTCCATTTACAAACACGTTAGAGTTGGTCATTTTCGTTTGTCGTTTGCTGAACATCATACAAGCAGATTTCTTGGTGTTAAGCAAGAGACAAGATGCAGTAAGCCATTTCTCGATACATGATAAAGCTGATGTGAGAGAGGATGAGGCCTCTGTGATGGATTTTGCTTCCTTGAAGATCACTACATCGTCTGCATACATTATAGTGTGAACATTCTGGTCCAGGCTGGGCAGGTTGTTAATAAATAGTGAGAACAAAATTGGTCCAAGGACCGATCCCTGAGGGACCCCGATACTGCACTCGAGACTGGCTGAGTTAACCCCATTTACCACCACATGTTGTTTTCTCCCCGAGAGGTAGGAGGCAAACCATTTTAAGGACTGTTGTGAGAGGTTAAAATGGGTCAGTCTGGACAGCAGTACATGATGGTTCACAGAGTCGAAGGCTTTTTTTAAGTCAAGGAAGGTGGCCCCCACAATTGCATTTCTGTCCAGCAGGCCTTTGACCTTTTCTAAGAACACACACATGGCAGTCTCAGTGGAATGGTGGGTGCGAAAGCCAAATTGCATGGGGTGTAGTGGCGTATGACCAAGGTTAAGGTGCTCCATTAATTGTCTGTTGATCCATTTCTCAGCTATTTTTGATATTACTGGTAAAATACTTATTGGTCGGTAATTGGATGGTTCAGTCTTTTTTACCAGATTTATAGATGGGTGTTATAGCTGCCACTTTCCAGACTGGTGGTACATGTGCGTGTTTAATAGAAAGGTTAATAAGATGGGTGATAGGGCGAACCAGAGCATCTTTCTGTTGTTTCAGAAAGGTGCTGCTGAGGCCAAAAGCGTCCTTTGCACTGCTGCTTTTAAGACCCGAGATTAGGCTGGCTACATCATAGTCAGTTATCTCAATGATTGAGAAGATGGGTTTATTATTGTCCAGAGGGCTGGCTGTGCATTTGGGAGAGGGGAATAGTTTGGCAATCTGAGCTACAGACTCTGAGAAAAAGTTGTTAAGACAATTTGCTAGGTTGATAGGTTCTATGACTAGGTTGTTATTTATAATAAGTTCTAAGTTATTATTATTGTTTTCTGGCTTGTAATATTTACCTGTCAATTTGTTAATACTTTGCCAGATTAGTTTACCGTTGCCATGTGCATTTGCAATAATTTTCATGAAGAAATCTGCTTTTAACTTCCTCAGGGTTTGGGTTACCTTGTTTCGCATGGAAGTAAATCTCAGGCGGTCCGTAGCTAGACCAGTTTTTAATGATTGCTTCCACAGTTCATCCCTCGTGCACATCAGTCTTCTGCAGTCCTCGTTTAACCATGGTAAAAAATGCTTTCTTTTTTTCTTGCCCCTCCCTCTAGAGGTGAATAGGCCCGTGACCTCCTTAACTGACCTGTTAAAGAGATCACATGCATGAGTGACATCTTCACAGGATATAACATCAGACCAGTTGTTGTTGTGGAGGGCTACAGTTAAATTTTGCTGTTGACTCCTGGGTATAAAGTCATAGAGGGAGGTGGAGTTTACAGGTTTAACATGGAAACAGTGCCGTTTCTTTGTGAGTTTTCTGGTAAAGAGGATGGCATTATGGTCAGAGAGCCCGGTAAGGAGGTTGTAGGTTTTTACAACTCTATCAGGGCATGTAGTAAATAGCAAGTCAATTCTTGTTCTAGAGTGCTGCGTTAGTCTGGTGGGCTGTTCAATCAACTGGGAGAAATTATGGTTGTCCATAATTTGTTTCAGAGTCTTTCTTTCATGTTTTACATCCCAGTTGATGTTCAGGTCCCGTACCAGGATAACTTCATTATTTGAGCTGAAATGATCTAATAAAAGTTTGAGCTGGTCGTAGAAATCTGTCTTGGCAGATGGTGGTCGGTACACACATATCATTACAAAGGACATTTCAGGAGATAGTGATACTTTAACACTGACATATTCAATTTTCATCTCACTGGGTGCAGTTAGCCGAATGCACTTAAGTGAGTTTTTAATGTATAATAGGACCCCTCCGCCTCTGCCATTTCTGTCTTGCCTAAATACTGAATAACCTGGCTAAAATAGTTTAAATAAGGATTTATTTTTTATTCAGGCAAATTGCACTTTAATGCACTAATCTTTTCTGTAAGAGACTGAGAAACAATGTTAATTAAGTTATTCCATGTCTTTTTTCTTTTCTCTGTACATATAACAAGTTTTGGAAAAATGATACTAATTGTGGGTGGGGGGGGGGGGCGCCGCAACATATTCTTCTTCCTAAGGGGGGCATAACAGAAAATAATTGAGAACCACTGGTCTACGGTGAGCCACCTGACACACACACACACATACACAATCAATATCAAAACATACACACACACGTGTATAATACACAAATATATTATATATTAATACATTAATGATTAAATTGATTCCTGATAACAATACAGAAAAAGTGGATTAAATACTTAACATTACTATATAGTAAAATTGTTTGGTAAAATAGTTTTTTTTTTTTGCTTTAGGTTTATGTTTAACCTATCACATCTGTTCACCTTCCTCCTATGGTGTGTGTTTTTTGATTGTGTGCACAGCATTCAATAATGTGCACATGTGTAGGCCTATGTGTGTGTTTGCGGCTCATCTTTAAAAAAAAAAAAAATGTAATATATCACTATTCTAACACCAGAATTTCTCTTTAAACAGATATCTTGCAACTGGGGATTCCTTCCGCACCATAGCATACAGCTATCGTGTGGGGCATTCCACAGTGTGCGGCATTGTGGCCGAAGTAGCCAGGGCTGTATGGGATTGCCTGGTGGAGGAGTACATGCCGGTCCCAACAGCAGAGGATTGGAGAGCCATTTCTGCTGAGTTCTACCAGCGCTGGAACTTCCCAAACTGTCTGGGATCCATCGACGGAAAGCACGTAGTGATCCAGGCTCCAAACAACTCTGGATCTCTCTTCTACAACTACAAGGGGACATTCTCTATTGTCCTCCTGGCAGTTGTGGACACTAGATACTGCTTCCGTGTGGTGGATATTGGCAGTTATGGGAGGACCAGTGATGGAGGGACCCTGGCAAACTCCACCTTTGGTCAGGCACTGATTGGTGGCACTTTCCAAGTCCCTGAAGATGCCTTGCTTCCAGGAGCAGAGCACTTGGGAGCTCAACCCTATGACTGTGTCTCAAATCGCGTACTTTCGTCAGTACACTATGATATCGTGCACTATGAGCACTATACACTTACGTCCGTAGTGCGTACTTTTCAAAAAGATAGTATCGTCTCAAATCGGGTACTACGTCTATACTTACCGGAAATGACGAATGACCGCCGTGTTTTTGACCGCGAGCGCGGCAAAATTTAAGCGGCTTTTGTTGTCATTGCAAGGCATTTGAACTTGTTAGAATGGAGACTTTTATCGCAACGTGGGGTCTACTTCGACGTCGGCGCAGAGCTCTGCTTTTATTGACTCAACAAGAGCATCTTCTGGTATGAAGATGAATGTATTTCATGTACTTTTTTATCGTCATTAGACTAACGTTATGCAGCAATACACAGCAGTCTTAACTTCTAGCTTACTTTTAAAGTACCAGAATCCATAGTTGCCTGCTTTAACTTGATCATTAATTAAAAACACATATTAGTATTGTGTACATAGATTTCAGAACATTAATATACTAACTGATAATATGAACTGATATTGCTTGTAGTATTGCAGAGTGTGCAAGTTAAACAACTTATGAAGTTATGCAGCATTATCTTCTATGAATGAATATACTTGTTTCATATGCAAACATAATTTTTAAAATACAATAATATATACACCAAAGATACAGGAGCATGTTATTGGTAGATAGTATTCGTGACATGAAAAAAGGAAACCATATTGATAACACAGAATTTTATTGAAAAATTAATTAATCTCTCTCTCTCTCTCTCTCTCTCTCTCTCTCTCTCCCACACACACCCACCCACACCCACACACAGCAACCTCATAGTCCTACTCAGTACTGCCGAATTAACAATACAGTGCCAGTGCTGAAACTGTATTTTGATGGGGAGAGTGACCTCATGGCTGACTTTCGGCTCTCTAGAGCAACCTTCCACGTCCTAATGGGAGTCCTGGGCATGGATGGGGGCCAGTTATTGAGACCCTGGTCTTTCTGTTCTGGTTGGCCTGTGGCACCTCTTACCGTGTGGTGTCCAGGGCATTTGCCATCCCCCGAACCACAGTTCACCGGCTTGTACACAAGACCAGTGGGAGAATCGTGCAGCTACTCCATCAGGTCGTCCGGCACCCTACGGAGGGAGAACTCCCTCGCATAGGGGCAGGCTTTGCCCGTATGGCAGGTTCGGCAGCCTTCAACCGGGTGGTTGGAGCCATTGATGGCTGCCATGTACGGGTGAAGCCACCATCTGATGATGCAGCCTGCTACTTCAACCGCAAGCTTTTCTATTCGATTCAGCTGCAGGTCATATGTGATCACACTGCCAAATTTGTGGATGTGTTTGTTGGTTACCCTGGGTCAGTACACAACGCCAGGGTCCTGAAGAATAGCCCTGTGTACTACGCCCAAGCCTATCCTCCACCGGGTTACTGCATCATTGGGGATGGTGGCTACCCCTGCCTGACCCACCCAATCCGCCTCATGACCCCGTACAGGCAGCCTGTCCACAATCACATCCAGGCTCGCTTCAACAGCCACCTGTCGGAAGCGAGATGTGTTGTGGAGAGGTCCTTTGGGATCATGAAGACCAGATGGAGGTCCATTTTCCAGCAGACCCTGGTGGTGGATGTAAACTTTGTGCCGGAGGTCATCACCTGCTGCACGATCCTCCATAACATCTGCCTAAGTAACGGGGACCTGCTGGAGCCTGATGAGCCAGACGTCAACTGGGAGGGTGCAGCAGGAGACCAGCCAGTACCACCAGGTGCCATCTGTGGAGCAGAGGAGAGAAACAGGATGGCAAACCAATGTTACAATCCCGACCATGACTATGTTTAAACTGAATAAAAAATGTGGCTAATTAGGAGAACTTGTGTGTGCGTGTGTGTGTAGACATTCACTTGATATTATTTTAAGATGTAGAGTGACAGACAGAATGCTGTGCAACGTTTTAACATTTTTAATTCTGTCATCCTAATTAGATAATTCAGAATTTGTTGGCAAGTCTCTCAAGGATTGCCAGGAAGCGTTCCTCCCTGGCAGCAGCCTCTCTGTCCCTCCTCTCCCCACTTTCTCTCAACTCCCTTATCAGTCTGTCCTCCCTCTCCTGCATCTGCTGCATTCTCCGCTCCTCCCTGTCTGCAGCCTCCCTGGCCTCTCTGGCTCTGGCCTCCTCCCTCTCCATCTCATCCCTTTGCATCTTGAGCAGGACCGCCTCCAGCTGCTCCTCCTTCCTCTCCATATCAGCAAAGAGCTCCATGACATCCACCCTCCGCCTTTTTGGGGTGGATGCCATGGAGGTACTGGCCTGTTCAGGGGTCACCACAGAGGGGGGTGAAGCCACTGCCATATCCCGGGAGGATGAGGCAATGAGGACAGGCGGTGTTACTGATGGCCTGCCCCCAATTACCTCATCCATCAGTGTGTACCACTTCCAAGAAGAGGCAGTGGCCTCACCCCCCTCTGTGCTGACCCCAGTTTTAGGGCACAAAATAGTAGGATAAACACAGTGTAAGCGGGTGTAAACAATGCTGCACGTGACTCAAGTCGGTGGGCTAGACAGTGTATAGACTGAACTTTGGGGAAATCTTGTTTGAGTTTAGTGATGAGTCCGCCGACTCTGCCCGTCAGTACCGCTGCTCCATCCGTTGCAATGCAGATGAGATTTTTTCCCAAAAACCCATCATCCAGTCCCGCTTGTCTCAAGCTTTTCCTTAAACTTCTGTACATTAATTCGGCACCCGTGCCTTCTGAAAGCTCAACGATATCTAAAAAAACATTGTCCACTTCCCCCGTTCCTGTTATATCACACCGCACGTAAATGATCATATAAGCCAGGCCATGAACTGTGCTCTCATCTATCGTGATACTGATTCGTGACCCCAGTTCTTTTACTTTTGAAACAAATTTAGCTCTCATTTCACTGGCGATATGTCCAATTTTTTCAGGGCAAGCATGGTCCGATTTGTGCACATTTTCCACGTTTGCACCATTAAGTTTTTGAAGGGACATTACAGCAGGGAGCTTTCTGTAGGCCATTTTTTTCCTTGGCCACCATATAAGCAGATCTGAAAGACGTAGCTGTTTCTTGCATTAAATTAGCATTTACCTCAAGCACCTTGTTTGGGAGCACATCCTTTTCCTTCATCTCCGAAATCTCAACCGCTCTTTTGTGTGCCAAACTGTCTCGATGCTTGTAAATCTTTTTCCGCAGGTTATTCTGTGACTCGCTGCTGACCTCTCCATTCATCCATTCCTCTGACAGATGTACTCCCGTTGGTCTTTCAGCGAGCAACAGGGATTTTGCCTCCATGCATACTGTACATCCTAACTTTTGATTTTTGGAGTAGAGCCATGAATGCCTAATTCTCCACTCACTCCATTGCTTCGTCGTCCAGTTAAAAGGTGTTGGATGATCGCCTAGTTCGCTACAGGTCGCAGCGGTGGAATCTGGTGCCCAAGTCTCGCTGTCCTCGGTGCTATCACTAGCAGCAACTTTTAGCGGCGGCGGTAACACCGGCAAGCTAGCTGGTGCTGGTGTCATCACTCCTCTTCTGTTTCGTAAATCCAAACTGACCGAGGTTTGGTTGCTTCCTTTTTGACATATATATCCTCCAAAGTGTTCCAAAAACTGAACTTGAAGTTATGCTAACATTCAAGTGGAGACGTAAACGTAGTAATTTTGAGTGCAGCGCCGCCACACATGGATGGTCACAACAGGAGACAAAGCATTGCATTTATTAGTGGAGAAAGATGTTCGGAAATAGTAATGTAATGAGCGAATAAACGCACAACATTGACACATTTTACTATTATTATTTATTTCAGAAACCTTAATGTACAGAAAATCAAAATCTATATGCGACACAAAAATGGACAGTGTTTTAGAGCGCCCCCTAAATGTCTCAAAGTAAGCTTTCAGGGGAGCCGAGCTCCCCTTAGGTTGTGTGTGATCGGTGTATACTAAATGTAAAAACATGGCAAATAGGATAATGACTGAAATGATCAGAAGTGTTTTCCACTTTAAACTGACAGATGAACAGTAGGAAAAAACAGTTGAATAGAATATTATCAGCAGACCCTCTTAAAGCTCTTATCTATGTCAAGAACATATTCAAATTTGATTGGGACAGAACATTTTTGACAATAGAAATTCTTAAATACATCAAACCAATTACCTGAAATGTTATCTTTAAAACAGACATGTGATTATATACTCTTTTTCAAATTTGATCTCAAAGGTTGGTGTCATGCACTAGAAACGTTTGCAATAGTTATTTACTGATCAAAAGGAAGCCAAATAGTTCAATTAAACAAAAAAAAAAAAAAAAGAAGTCCAATTTTCAATTCAAAAAATGGTGTACACCCTGGACAGGTTGCCAGTCTATCACAGAGAGACAGACAACCATTACAACACCTATGGCCAATTTAGAATCACCAATTAACCTAATGAGCATGTCTTGACAGTGGGAGGAAGCCGGAGTACCTGGAGAAAAACCCACGCAGAAAAGCCCAGTCGGCCCATAGATTCAAAGCCAGGACCTCCTCACTGTGAGGCATCCGTTCTAACCACCTCTCCACTGTGCCACCTGAACTAATAAAAATAAGAAAGTTAACTACTTATTATTAAAAAGATTATTTTTTGGTGTGTTCTTTTTAAGGACACAAAGAACAAACTTCACAGCTAAGGAGTAATACATTTTTTTTAATTTAACTACTAACTTACAAAAAATTTTGAGAGGATGAGAAGGTGTTAAAACTAACCTACATGCTAAGAACTATAAAATTAAAGCGTAACCTACAAACTACGAACTAAAAAGATTTTTTGTTTTTGTATTTTTTTAAGGAGATGAAGAAAACGGTGTTAATGACTTCCCAGATAGCAAAATCATTATGGCCCAAAACTGGCTTGCCATTTTGGCAGAGTTTTGGATGGATGTACAGCCCATAAATGGCCCAAATTTGGCATGCCAGAATAAAACAAAAGTAGGCCAAAACTCACCCAAAACCAATTGTGGCATTCCAAAATATGTCCATAACTGCCCCAAAAAGAGCCCCAAATCCAGCCAAAAAGTAGCCACAAGTGGCCCAAAGTGAGGCCATAAGTATGCCAAATGATTGCTGCTACGTTAAAATTAAAAAAATATGTTAAATGTTTTTAAAAAAACTTAATCTGTCAATATGAGTTTATTGCTAATAATCATTAATTGGCATGTCCTAGTATCTAGACTCATAAGGTTTATTTATATTGTGTATGTCAAAAACAAGAAGCATGTCATGGTCATTTGTATTTATTTTTTCAATTATTATTATTATTTGCAAAAGTGATATACAAATACAAACCCCATAAACCCCACAAAACCCAACCACGTGTAACATACATACATGAGACAAACAGTATACAAGGACTATATTACTGAAATTTTGCACAAGTGATCATACATAACATGAAACAAACAAAGACAGCACTTGACAAGACAATACACTACAATACACTACAGGGGACAGGATACAATAGAGATGGGGGAGGAGCGTGTGTTTGTGTGTGTGTGTGTGTGTGTGTGTGTGCATGAATACATGGATATGTCTGTGCGTGTAAGTGTGTGTGACAAATGTTTTGAATATTTCCAATTATTATTTTGATTACATTTGAATTTGTTCATTTGCTGATTCCTGGTTGGCTAGTGGCAGGCGTTTTTTCCGCCCTCCTTCCCTATCCGCAGCCCAGTAGAACCATCGTTTGATGGACTGGGCAATGTCTGCGTCTGTGGCGGCAGAGCAGGCAGGATTTAAAAAAGAAATACGGACAACACACAAAGACAAAGGAAAAATAATTACTGTTTAGTGAAACCTGTCACTAAACAGGTTTTAATTTTTAGAGATAGGAATTCAGAGTGCGTTTATGATCTCACATAACAACGTAAAACATACCTGCAGGGGCCTTTGGTGTTACAGTGAAAAAAACTTACCCATTACAACTGCTTTTAATTGCAGTTTTTCAAAGCTGACTTTGCCATTAATTCCCCACCAGGTAATCATTTTAGTCATTTTTGATGGCCGACTTCAAAATCCTCCAAACAGTTTCCTTCACTGTGGTACCCCCTGACAGTCCGAGAGTGATTACCTAAAAATAGAAACTGAAAATGACCTACATGGATTTAAATGGGTGGGGGTAGGGTGAGGGAGGGGGAAGGCGATGGAAGCCAAATAAATAGTTATTGCATAATCAAAGATAGCTCACCAGTTGTTTCTTAAATTCAGGAACAGTTTGGAGGTCTCTCTCCAAAGCCATTAGTGCCTGAAGATGTTCAACAGGAAAACAGACTTGATGCCTGTCAGTGGCGGAATTATTGCTGCCACTGTTTATGGCAGAATATAAATTCTGGATCATTCCGATCATGGTCCTTTGCTGTTCCATGATCATCTCCCGTTCCACCAAAATGTCGTGAAGAAGAGCTGAACCCCATTTCAAAGAGAACAAACAAGTGAGACAATAAGTCATATAAGTCAGTTTAATATCCTGTATGTATGTATTCATCCATCTATTTCAGTTCTACTTATTGTTAAATTGCAATGTGAACACCAGCCATGGGGAGGACACGTCGGCAGGTTTTAATAGGCAACTGTGACTACACTGGGCGTCTGCCCTAATTCGAGTGGGATCAATAATTTTACTGTGGGGGGCGCCATGGCAAAATCAGTGTAGAGTAAACACTGCTATTTCAGGACAGTATTTACCAATTCACCTGTTTATCTATTTAGCTATGCAAATCCATATGTAACAAGTAAAGGCTGGAGTGTAACATAATAAATCCTACATCCACACACGTTGCCACAGGTTGGCATGTTTCTTAATCTCTGCCCTGGTGAGACCTCAGGTTGCTCCCAGATGGATGGAGCTGCCTGGCTTGCCTCTACCTCCCTGACAGACTGGCCCTGGTACAGCACTGGCCCTGAGGAGCCCCTCACAGGTCCCTGGCTTCCTACCCCTGAAACCTCCTGATGGCCCATTTGCCCTGTGGTCCCGCTGCTCCTGGCCCCTAACTGTGCTGAACCATTTGTCACCTCAATGGCCTGGCGAAGGGAAGTCCCTATAGTCATTATATGCAAGAAATGGGTATGAAAAATATACATAACAGTCAGGATTTGAATCTTTACATTTGACTGATTTAAACATCTAACAATTATATTTATTTCACTTTTATACAGTTATGATTTTACTGCTTAGAAATCACCATACTGATCAACTTGTTTAATTTGTAATTCAGTGAACTATAACACAGCTGAATAAAGGACAACTTTTTACTTCACTACAAATTACTTATTAGTAAGGAATAGGTCTGAATATAATTCCAAATACTTTCCACTACTACCTGATATTCTGGGCTATCCAAACAGCTATCTTCAGGTATCTCAATACATCCCCTGGTATCCTGGGATATCATGTATCTCCTGAAAGATGGCTGCTCTATTGTGGGGGCTTTTGGCAAAGGTCTTTTCACCACAGTGTCATCCTCGCTCTCATCCTCAAGCATGTATCTACTTGGCCTTTGGAGACAAATATATAATAAAAGACTGAGTTGAAACGTGTTCAAACAACATGGATGCACAGATATGTAAGGATATATACAATATACAATACCTGGGAGAAAAAACAAACAAAAAAAACACTTTTATATTCACAAAATTCTTACTTGATCTTCCTCTTTTTGGGCCTTCCAAGATCACACTCAGCCTCAGACTGCAGATCAGTCTGCTGCTCTGCGAGGGGCAACTTCCGCCGACACTCATGATAATCATCTGTAACAGAGCTCAATTTTAACATTATGTAACTGACCTTACAACTGTGATCGGTTTATTATTGAAGTATATATACTTGATGTGTACAACACCCTGGCATTGTACACCACCCAGTTCGTTTTGATGGCCCTCTGCATACCATCCCTCTTGTATGGGGGCCACCGGCAGACCCCATCTCTCACCCACAAGGCTGGCACCACATCTACCTCCGCCGTATCTTCGAAACTTACGATATGGTACATCCTAATATCTAAACTTAACCAACATTAAAAAATGAAAATGGTATAAAGTTTGTGAGTACAATGAATGGTCTAGGGGTGCTGTGATACACTGCAGAGTCCACACCACATAAAATAACATCACTGATGAAAGCGAGACCTGTTTAGTTGTAAGCCCACTCACCACGTCAAGGTACAGGCTACGAGTGGGGTGTTAGTATGACGAAGACAAGGTTAAGATATTTATGATAATTGGTAAATGTAGGCCTATTAAATGATAATCGGTAAATGTAGGCTTATTAACAATATTTAAGGTAGTAAAGCTTTAGGAACAATATGAGATAAATCTATGAAAATCCCTTTTTTTTTCAATAAACTATTTTACAAATAATAGGCAACAGACAAAACCAGTGGGGTGTTAGTATGACGAAGACAAGGTTAAGACATGTTTTTTGTGTGTTTTTTCAATAAACTATTTTACAAATAACAGACAACAGACTGTCAAAAACCAAACCAGACAGCACTAGGCTTCACTGGCAAAATACTCTAATCAACCTAGGCATGGTCTAGGTTGTCTAGGTTGGTCCGTCCCATTGATGCGGACTGAACCATAACCCTAAAAACCCTAACCAACCACCATGGGCAGGATCCGTCACAAACACAAAACAAATGAGCCAGTTATCAAATACTTTTAACCAACCTAGGCATGGTCTCTAAGCAAAACTATAGCCTAATCACAGAGAGAAAAGAACCAATCAGGAACAAACAACCTCACCACCAGAACAGCCATCAAGAGCATTTCACCCTACCAACACATACCAACAACACAGTATGGGAGGTCGAATGAACAAATATTTATACTAAAATTGAGGATTAAACAAAGTTAATAATTAATGTGTAGTAGAGGTAAAACAACAAAGCTGTCCCTAATCTCAAGTGGAATTCTAATGGCTCTTTTGCGAATGTTACTCTAATAAAAGAAAAATGGAAAACATAATTACTTCTACTGCAGAATGAATAAACAAAAAGAAATTCAATAATAAACAATGCCATAGGCTATAGGTTACATGTGCCATGTTGACAGCCTTAATATTATTGCAATTCATGTACAACTCATATTGGTAAAGTAGCCTATAGGGTTATGTTGTGTAGCCTATAGAGCATCACAGTCCCGCCCACAGCCAAAGAGAGCGGTGGTGCCGGAGTACGGTTCCCATTCATTTCTCCCATTGACGTTTGGAAAAATCTGTATCTAAAGAGTTTTAGAGCATGTCTTAGGATAACCAGCTACGGCTGAACTCATAAGCATATAACATATCATTTCGAGTGAAAAAACGAAGAGAAAGTCCAAAAAAAGTCAAAGTTACTAGACTGTGTACATATTTTAATTTCCGAGAAAAGGAACTACTCATCCCATAAACCACCGCGCCTCACTGAAGTCGAATTGAAGCCACAACCTCGAAAGAGCCTTTTCAGCGACTTCCAAATCTGATTGTCTCGTCGTTTCATTGTCTTTCATGGGATAGGCTACCAATTAATGTTGTGTTTCCTTTAGTAATCCCCTACTGCTGTCAATATATCTGCACACCCTTACTGTGTATTGCATGTGTATAAGTGACTCCCTCCGAGTTTCACCGCGTAGTGACATGAGCCACCTCTCAGACACGAGAGGTCGCTGTAAGTCATTTCTCATTAGCTGAATTATGAACGAAATAAAAGTGAAACATAGATAAATGTTACGTCTGGAATGTGTCAGAAAGAATAGTACCGCGCCAGGATAATTACACCAGCAGCGGTAACTGAAGCTTATACAGGAGAAACGCGCCAGCAGCGGTAACTGAAAGTTGCACAAACTAATAGGTAAGATACTCAAAAATGTTTTAAAGTAAGTGGGACTGACCGTCGGATCCCTTAATCCTTATTTAGTAAATCTGCCCGTTTCATTACTTTGCTTCCATTTAGCTTGCTAACGTTACCTAGGAGCTAACTCACTAGCAGCACACTCAAAACATCATTAATAACGGTATTGTTTGCATAGGGGATCAGTACAAAGCGATTTCTCAAAACGAAGCAATACACATACATTTTCTGTAATGTTTAACAAAGGCTACGTTTGTATACAAGTTTATAGAATATTTAGAGAACGAAAAATGTACTTACCTTCAGTGTTAACGCTGGAAGAGTGATGTAGGCGGGCTCTCCTCTGGGTAGTAATTCATAAAATTCCCAGTCTTTGCTCACTTTGCAAAAGTGTTATACAAATACCAACAAAACCCCATAAACCCCACAAATACATACATGAGACAAACAGTATACAAGGACTATGTAACTTGGGCTACATTTAAATTCATTCATTGGCTGATTCCTGGTTGGCTGGTGGCAGGCGTTTTTTCCACCCTCCTTCCCTATCCACAGCCCAGAAAAACGAAAAGTATGCCAACGTCTGGATTACTCACCCTTGCAGAGGTGGAGGGCTAGAGGCTGGGGCTCTACTCCATAGGGACAGCTGTGGTTACACTGAGCCTTGTCTTTGGAAGTTGCTGGGTGGATGTGGAGCTGCTCTTATGCACCTTCCTTCTCCATGAGAAAGATGGACCACTGATGGGAGTAATATGGGATACATGTGTAGGGACCATACAGGTGGAATGAAATGGTTCTACTCAACAGAAAAACAAGAGGATGGTGAAAACCAATATATCACTCACCCCTGCAGAGGTGGAGGGCTGGGGGCTGAGGCTGCACTCCATAGGGACAGCTGTGTTTACACTGAGCCTTGTATTTGGAAGTTGCTGGGTGGATGTGGAGCTGCTCCTATGCACCTTCCTTCTCCATGAGAAAGATGGACTACTGATGGAGTAATATGGGATACATGTGTAGGGACCATACAGGTGGAATGAAATGGTTCTACTCAACAGAAAAACAAGAAGACGGTGAAAACCAATATGTCACTCACCCCTGCAGAGGTGGAGAGCTGGGGGCTGAGGCTGCACTCCATAGGGACAGCTGTGGTTACACTGAGCCTTGTCTTTGGAAGTTGCTGGGTGGATGTGGAGCTGCTCCTATGCACCTTCCTTCTCCATGAGAAAGATGGACTACTGATGGAGTAATGTGGGATACATGTGTAGGGACCATACAGGTGGAATGAAATGGTTCTACTCAACAGAAAAACAAGAAGATGCTGAAAACCAATATATCACTCACCCCTGCAAAGGTGGAGGGCTGGGGGCTGAGGCTGCACTCCATAGGGACAGCTGTGGTTACACTGAGCCTTGTCTTTGGAAGTTGCTGGGTGGATGTGGAGCTGCTCCTATGCACCTTCCTTCTCCATGAGAAAGATGGACTACTGATGGAGTAATGTGGGATACATGTGTAGGGACCATACAGGTGGAATGAAATGGTTCTACTCAACAGAAAAACAAGAGGATGGTGAAAACCAATATATCTGGATTACTCACCCCTGCAGAGGTGGAGGGCTGGGGGCTGGGGATCCACTCCATGGGGACAGCTGTTGTCACACTGAGCCCCGTCTTTGGAGATTGCCATGGGAATGTGGAGCTGCTCTTGTGCATCTTCCATGAGAGAAAGATGAACAGGTTGAATGCAAAGCACTACTGATGGAGTAATATGGGACACATGTAGGGGCAATATTGATGTAAAAACTAGATTAGTAAAACCATATACAGCTGTAAAATTGTCTCAGTGTTTTGAATATGATTTTATCATTGCTGCTCTGTCCACATTAAGTACCTCAAAAATGAATATGTCCATTGATTCTCGGGGTACACTGACAAAATTTCTTACCTAATCATGTGGTTGTTATTGATATGGACAAGGGATCCTGGCCAAGGACCGAATATGTGCGTCTCACAATGCACCCCATGGAGGTCAGTCTTGTCAACACGCCTAAGGTGTCAACCTCACACGTTCCTACTGAACCAGGCACCCCCTAGATTTCAGAGCCCCTTTGAACAGTCGATACCCAGAGTGTGGCATTGTCAGCTTTATGACTACAATCATGGCATCCAACTCTTCATCTGTTATTTGACTGTACAGTGAAGTAACTGACACTGTTTTCAGACAGTCCTCTGAGGATTGTATGTCTTGACACTCTCAACAAGTTTGCAGTGTTTGTGACTGACAAGGGGATTTCAAGTCGATGCTTAGGTACTCCTACAACTTTGGACATCCTGTATGCCCTGTAACTATTTGGATTTGAACATTTAATTCCAAATCTTGGAGATGTTCCCTTTCAACCCTGAACAGCCTATACAGTTCAGACACACTGGAATGTTGAGGCACTATAAAACACTAGGTCTTGAACACGCACAAATTCCATGCAGTCCAAATCCAATGGCCTGTGGAATAAAATACACTGCAGATGAGAATGTAGCCTCTCAAGGATGCTGTGGCGAAGCATAACCTGTAAAACAGAAATCATTTGGCATTAGTTTAATGATGCCCTCTTAGTTCAAGTGACCTAGCTTCGCTGAGCATTAGCAACTCCTGGGGTGGATAGTTTGACGGCAGCAGTAAGACGTAGTAGTAGTACATAAGAGGGTGTATTTCGTGTCAACTGACAGCGTTTGCTGTGGTTTACGTGTGTTTGAGTGAATATGGCATCTAACTAGCTGGCGCTTACTACATTTTCTCGTCATAGTACTGTTTGTTATTATTACCAATTTTTGTTTATTTAAAATTAAAAGACGAAAATGTAAATGTTACTTGCCCATGGGTCGATTTTACACATTTCCGAGATACTGAAAAAAATATGCGCCAAGTTTAAACTGAGTCCAAAGATGTGTTTTGAAGGCCCAGTTAGGCTTAAAATGGTAGTTTAGCTAATATCATTGGGTGCTAGTGCCCTCTGGTGGTATGTAGCTGTATAGCTACAGAGGCACACAGACAAATCACCACACGCATTTGCAAATCACTGTGCGCATTTGCGGATCTGCCGTGGCAGAAAGTCACGTGCAAGAACACATCCAATGGAGAGGCCAGGTCACATATTTACAGATCTGTCCACACATACAGATCAATGTACGCATTTACTTATTTTCTTTACACATTTGAAAATCTGGTTGCACACACGGATTTTCTTTACACGTTTGCAAAAGTGGTTACACACACACAGATTGTTTTTACACACACAGATTTTTTTTTTACACATTTGCAAAAACTTTTGCTACAATAAAGGCCCCATAGATGCTAGCGCTCTGTGGTGGTATAGCTGACCTGGCTCAGCCTGGTTGCCGCCCGCCATAGTACTGCTAGCATTGCCAGCTAAGGTGTCCATAGGAGGCAGCGCCTACACTGCTACCAAATCGTCTCCGGTGAACTTGAGCTAGCAGTGTTAGCATCCTGCAGGTTGTCCCAGTGAGTTGTAGTACGGGTACCGCTGCTATGTTTTTCTGTTATGTTTATGTTCCTGTAGTGAATAAGTACCATCATCAATTTTCTGGTGGAAAATGTTGAGATGGATGGAATTTGCTGCACTAAAGCGGCATTTTTGGCTTCATATTTTTCCTTTGTTTTTGTTTAGCTGATCCACTGAGTGCCCGCTTCTCCATTTAGAAAGCCAGACGGGAACCTCCACATGGGCTTCTGTAAATTGAAGCCCATGCAAAAGTGCAAATAAACTGCAGTTCATCGAGTGGCCCCTTGAGGCCATTAGTGGCCCTTACAGTATAATTATAATAAAATGGAGAATCTCCTTGTGTCTGCCTGGTTTTCTCATGGTGCTCTGTCTTCTTCCCACAGTCCAAAAACATACAAATTAGGTCAAGAGATGATTCTGAAATTGGCTGTAGGTGTGCATGTGAGTGTAAATGGTTGCTGGTCTCCTTGTGTTAGCCCTGTTACTTTGTCTATTCTCTTTTAGTTACAGGTTTATTTCTGACAATCACAGTCAATTGCGTAAGAGACCACTGTCCATGAATTATTTTTAAAGGATTGTGTAGATTCTGAGCAAAGCCAATTTGTTATAATAACTCAAGGTATTGGGGATTTGGATTTTCACAATACATCCTTTTCATAAACAAACAAACAAAACAATAAAAAACTAACTTTGTGTTGGAATGTAATCAGGAGTTTATTTTAGCAGTAATGCTAGTTCTGGGAAGATTACAAGAACATTATAAACCTAAATCAATTGGGATTTGTGTTATTTGTGTTTTAAACTACTTAAGATGACTTCAATAACTTTCAGTGTCACCAAAGTCACACATCAACTAAAGAAATAATGACAAAACTATTAAACTAAAGGCTAAAGAAATGTTCTTCGGTATCAGCAGTTTTGCAGCACAGCTCTATTACCTGCAAGAGCCATTTTTCATAATTACATTTAAAATCATTATATTTGAATTACTATTTTTTCCCTCAATGGTGAAACATTGGAAGGAAAGATAATGTTAAACCATCGATTTTTTATTCGTTCTTTTTAAATTTCCTGTCCCTTTTTTTTTTTTTTTTTTTTTGACGAACAGCTGCGACGCGCGTGGAAAAAGCGTCATCGTGCTGACAGGAAGTGTTGTTTAAATCTACCACAAACGGCATCAATCAAAAACATTTGTTCATGGTACACTAACGCCCACACCCGCGTCTTATTCAGGAGCAGCATGAATGTAGCATCTCTGTCTCAGACCATCGTGTGGTCTCGGCAACGAACGCACATTTAACGTCTCCTTTCATGTAATACTACGTTATCCAGAATTCTTTGCGCTCACGTCGGAAACTACCGAAGAGGTCAAATACAAAACCGGTAAGTGGAAGACAGACACCGTGCGTGCAGTGTGGTAAGGCAGCTTGTCGTTCTCTGTAAAGACTTATTTTTTAAAGGTAAACGGCTCGGTGTGAGTGTGACACTCTTATGTTTTGTTTGCCGAGTTGAACGCGCATGTTACAAAACGCAAGCAGTCGTTGCATAACACACGTACAAGTGATCTTTAGGTCACAGCCGCCATATAGCATACTATACATCAGGGATTCCCAAAGCGATCTCTAGTTTTATTGTGTGTCTTCTTTTGTAAGAACGTCTAACCTGAACCCACACCAGCAAACACACTTATACGACCTTCTTCTTCTTCCTTCGGTCACTGCAGCCTGTTGTGTGGGAACACTGTTGTGAGTGTAACAGCATAACTTGCTTTTGGAGTTGCAATTTACTTGTACTTGCCTCTAGCTGCTGTGGGTGAAAGCCGAATTGAAGACTGGGTTCTGGTGAGGCCCACAGTGTGTTATGTGTCAATTAAATACTTACAAGTGTTTCTGCACAAACAGGAAATGTTTTAATTAGGATATTTATAAATACAGCTTGGTTAAATGCATCTCTTTTAGAGCCTTTTTTCAGTTAAGTGCTTTTCTATTTGGGAATTACTTTACAAATGCATAATATTCTGAATGTGAATGTTGGGAAATGGTAAATATGAAGCTTTTTTTTTTTTTTGAGCTAGTAATTAAAAGTCCAGACTTCTGTGGTATATGTACTTTGCAATTTCACCCTTTTAACTACACAGTTGCTACTTGCTTTTTTGGAAGTGACATTCCCTTTTCCTGGAGCAAACGACATGCCCTTTTCCTGGAGCAAACGACATGCTTGACAACAGCCTGTGATCTTAAGCAAAAGATTAACCATTCTAACACAGTGTGTGCATGCTGTATTGTATCTCAATATTTGCAGTCTGGCATTATATGCATCTTGCCACACAGCTGAAGGCCCAAGCTTTTTGTTCGACCTGAGACCTGAATCTTAGCAGGTCTTCCACTCGGCATGTGTAAATGCTGGCTTAGACATCTTCAGCGTTGTACATGCACTGTTTGAATGACACAGGCTGCTGTGACAGAAATTTAAGACCTACATTTCGTATTACTCTGTGCTGATAAATATGAATGAAGTCCGAAGAAAACTTTTGAAAAAGTTTTGGAGCCACCATTGACAGTGCTGAGATCATGTCCTCAGTGTATGGGGCAACTTGGAGGAAGTTTACAGTGCATCTTAACAAACATTCACGTTCAACCATCACCATATTAGTTCTCTGAGTAAATTTGACTATTTTTTTTTCAACCATTACGTTGTTGAAAAAATTTTTTTTCACTATAAATGTGTGAGGATTTTTTAATCTTGATTTATCAATCAAATCATGTTACGATGCATGATTAGAAGGCTTGTATTGGAATTAATTAGATCAACAATCCACACTACCATCCTAGAACTTTGTACAATGTTGATAACAAAAGCTTAAATAGTGAATCAAACTAGAAACTTAAAAAGGATTCAGAATATCAGCACTTGTCCCCTTTTGCTGCAGTGACGGCAGAAACCAAACTGAAGAATTGACTGAAGAATGTTTGTCTTCCTCCGTCTTCAGGTGCCTCAGAAATGTTCAGTGGGGTTGAGATCAGATGACTGTGGAGGAAAGTCCATGACAGTCAAAACTCCTCCTTCTTTGCTCTTCTTCAAGTAGTTCTTCAAAGCTTTGAGGTGTGTTCGGACTTATGCTGCTCCACTATTAATCCTTATTTTGTTTTCTCAAATCGGTTTCATCATCGATAATTATTAGTCCTTTTTCATCATGTTTCATCATGTTAAATGCTTGTATGTCAGTCAATCCCAAGCGTTTGTCTTGTTTCCCCTCCTGAGAAGAAAGGTTGTTTAGGTGGCTAATTTGTAATAACCTTCCTTTGAAAGGCTTTTTGTTGATTAGGCAATTTGCAGTTGCAATGCATTTAATTAAATATGACTATGATATAACTGCAAAATAAACAGTCATACAAAGTGATTTTGAAAATGAACGACACTTCTGTTTATAGAAATCAGAAAAATATAAAAATAAAATAATAAGGCTACGAGGCCTATGTCTTCAGCAACATGGGACAACAAGCCCCTACAAGACTGAAATATTACACTCTCCACTGCCTTGAACTTTGATAGCAAGTCTCCAGCCTTCACCTTTCTCTCGTCTCTGCTGTATTTTGAGAATGGGAATGCTGCGTTTCGTAGTGGTGATGAAGATTATATTCTTCAGCAAATCTCTGCTTACATATCAAACATACTGCCTTGGAATCAATTTCAGTAAAAAAGTACTCGTGTTCCCAACAATTCCGTCAGTGTGCCACTCCATGCCTCCATCCCAGCATCTTCTCGCCAGATTTGAGCTGACGGGAGCTAAACAGCGCCACCCCAGCCCCGATGTAACACAATGCTCATTTGTGGTCAGGAGAGAAAGTGCAACAATAAATAAACATTACAAGAGATATTATGACTGCTGGCAGTGGGAAAATAATAAAAATGTAATTATTAAAAATATGAGCATGGGCCGCGGGCCAAAAATAATCAGCCCCATATTGGGCAGCCCTGGACTAGAGCTTAAAGCTTGGACACTTCTAGCTATGGCATAACTCCTGTAGTATAAACAGAGGCTGCTCTGGACCTATGCTGTACTTACAGTAACGTGTTATGCGTTGCAGAACTATAACCCAAGCTTTAGAGACCCTTACTCTGTGATTTAGAGTGGAACGTGGAACCACAAAAGCCTGGATGAGAGCTCCTCTATTCAGACTTTTTGCAGGTTCAACAAAATCTTAACAATTTAAATGCCATTACCTGCTAAAATGGATAATAGGGGTTATTAGTAACAACAATAATAGCCTGTCAGGTCAAAGACCATAACTAAAAAACCTAGAAATGTTAAAATTGCTGCATATCTCATCTTGCAGTAGCATAAATTTCCCTTTGACTTGCCATGGTTAGAATCCATGTATCTCTACCTGAACGATGGGTCAAAATAAAAATACTTAATTCATCTTTAGAAAGGATGAAACATTTCTGTCCTTTCTTAGTTTTTTTTTTTTTTTTTTTTCCCCCCACTGTGAGGACTTGTGCCATATGATCTATGTTCTGTCTTCTACCTGCAGGGCCTCTGATGGCTGGTCGGCTCCTCAAAGTCTCCTCTCTGGCCACAGCAGTGTTTGCCTCCTCTGGATTTTACCTCTATAACAGACAGGTGGACCTCAATGACCTGAGTATCATCCGCTTCGGACGTGCTGCAGCCACTGTGAGTTACTGCACACCTTTGCCATGAGTCTTACTCTGTGGAGTACTGTAAGTTCAATGTGTTTGTTTGACTTGTTTAACTCAGAGCTGTATATAATAAAGCAACATTAGTAGGTTGGCTAGTAATCTTTGGCATTTTTGCATCACACAACTGGCTTCACTTTGGTAAGTAGATCACAATAGATTCTACAGCTCTGACCCACTCTGGAGCAGATTAATTGATCAAAAACCTGCAGGATCTGACAGGAACACATGTCTACAGGAAAGTGGATTGTTATGAGGCACGTCCTGATTGAGTTTTTTTGCCTCACATCTAATACTAGTTCATTAGTATTATCAACCAATCCAAGTGTGGTCCAATTCGGTTGCCTCTCTTGGTAATTCATTCTTACTTCTATTCTTTAAGAGCATGTGTGTAATGTGCAACTGTATTAAGTTTATATAAGTAGTAGTAGTATATAAGTTTGCAAGGTTAACTATAAGCTGTCTTGACAAATGTTGTTCCTCATCTTTCTGTTGGAAAAAGTGTTTGGATTTATTTGCATGCTCTTTGTTGCATTTGTCAGATGGTGCCTCAGCCCTGACTGGTAGGAACTGGAAGGCGGGTCGCACATTGCGGTTTGCTAACGCTACTCTCAGTAAAGCCAAACTCGATATACTGTGGCTATTATCATACTTTATTAGTTTGACTGATGTGTTACTTGATGTGGCTGTGTCCTTGAACATTGTTAGCAACATTCCAAGACTGCACCTGATCTTATCCATGTGGTTAGTTACCCAGCAGCTGATGCATGCAGCATCATGGTATTGATTCATTTTAAAAAAGGTCACTGTAACATAGGCAGACACACAGACAGGCAGACTGTGGGCTTCAGCAGGTAGAGTAGGTTATCCACAAACCAGAAGTTTAGAAGTTCAGTCCCCTGTTCATGCCATACGCCAGTGTGTCCATGAGAAAGACACTGAACCTGCACACACAGCATTGTGTGTGAGTCTTTGTGCTTTCGTGAATGAACATAAAGCGTTTTGCATAGCAGTAAGAAGAAAATCACTATATAAATAACGTAGACCATTTACACGGTAAATGTACCGCAGCGGTGTATTTGTTTTTTTCCACAGACTCCCGTTAAGTTATCATTATTAGACCTAAAATTCTTCTGTGTTTTGCTAAAGAAACCACCTTCTTTACTTTAGATAGATAGATAGGTTTTATTTGTCACATGCACAGTTATATATAGTACAATGCACAGTGAAATGTATTGCAACTGTGCATTACCAGTTGCCTAATAAAATTCGCTTTGGATAATTGTTAATTCATTTTTCATAACCAACCACTGAAGACGATAGTACTTACATGTAAAACTTCTGACTGTTGACCATTTTTTAAATCAATCCATATACTAAACATGTGTGCTCACGATTGTAGTTTTGTTCATTTGTCCATTTCACTCTGGGTTCATTTTGGTTTTGATAGATAGACAATCTATCTTTCTGAATTCTGTTTCAGGTAGGTGACTGGACCCTCCTTTGTCTTGTCGTGCAGTCCTTTTGGAACCAAGACAACCATTGTTTATGTTGTTGAACTAGAAAGTATTTGATTCCATTTTCCTTTTGGAGTTGAAGAAAATGCTTGCCGCTCTTTACATGTCACTGTTCTGTTTGTCAACAGACGGCGGTCATCAGCTACGACTACCTGACAGCTTTCAAACAAGTCGAATATGGCACAGAGGAGTACTGGGCTCTCAAGTCCAAGGTAGACAACCTTTTACTTTTCATAAAGATGTGGTACCAGCACTGAGTTTCTTTCCACAGTACAACAAGGTGATTAGAGCTGTTTACCTTGATGAGAAGTGTGAGTTATGACGGTCTGCACATGCCACAGTGCTGTTTTTATGTTGAATATCTTCTACTATTATTCAGTGGGCTTATCTTGACATCTCGGTTTGTAATAAGCAACTGAATTTAGTAACTTACTGTAGATATGATATTGTCTGTATGTAAATGTTTCTTTTCGATATCATATCAAAGGGAGGAACTCACAGAAAATAAGATTTGATCTCAGATGTCTGAACAGCATACATGTTGTTTCTATATCAGATTTCAGTCAAATCCTCCAAACGGGGTCGCATTCATAGGGGAAATCCCACTACTAGGATAACGGTAATAATGGTAAATGTCAGCTGATATGCTCTGAATCATTTGTTCTGGTGTTTGTTAAAAGGCCACAGCTCAGTCAGGTTTACTCAAGAGACTGCTACAGGAAAGGTCAGAGACCACCTGCTCTGACAAAAAAGTGCACACAAAGAGCTTCACAGCAGCAAGATAACTGCAGTGAACCCTGAAGAGCGTGGTTCGGCATGGCTGGCCTTGTGTATGTGGCACACACATACTCACAGTGGGTACAGCCCCTCGGGCCCTGCTGGTCAAGCCTGGCTACACATGCTGATTAGAATTAATGCACGGCACGGATTTAATACAGAGAGGAGGCCTGCCTCCTAATTATTATGAAGTCATAGAGGAGAGGTGACAGATTAGCCATTCCACACTTGTTTAGTATCTTCTTGCTGTTGATATTTCCTGCAGTGTAATTTTTTTTATTGACAAGAGGGAGGGGCAACAGGTCACTGATGGGAAGGACCAAACAGGAACTTTAAAATGATTCCAGGTATTTATATGTGACAGACGGTGTGTTAATGAGTTTCAAGTGACATGAAACTAAATTGGAAATAATGACCAGCTCATGTAGTTTTTGTATTTGCTCGGTTGAAGCATCTTTTGGTTGTAATGTGATTTATGCAGTAACAACATGTGTTAGAAATTAGATTTTCAAATCCAGAAACATCACTTTGCTGTCTTACTGGGTGTTAAATAGCAGGTTGTCATCAGTCTGTCAATATGGCTTACTTATTATTTTGTTCTAGTAGCAACCTGTCAAATATCTGTCCTTACCTGAAATATGTATTCTTCTTTGGTTGCTAACAATCAGATGATGAGGTGGTGATGGAGGCAATGCCAGTACGGTATTTAAGAGCCTATTAAATATACTTATAGAATCCTAGATGTTGGTGTGATTAAATTCCTCTCAAAAAGTATAAAAACGTACCCCAGATCTCACATTCATGTCGTTTGTAGTAGACCACTGTTTGGCATCATGTATAGCTTTGATTCTCCTTGGGTAAGACTTTACAGGCTTGGATTTGGGAAGTTGATCCCATTCACTTGTGCCAGGGGCTTGTCCTGAAGTCCTTATGTGATTTGGTTCACTGTCACGTTGACAGGTAAACCATTGTGTTTGGCCACATGCATCCTACTCTCAATTCCAGACATCTTCCACTGCCACTAGGATGCATTGTGAAGCATTCCTGCACTGTAGGGAAGATGTCTGCCTAGTGACTGCTCTCTGCCATACATACTGTTTGAAGTTCACTGGGTCATAGTATGCCTGTGTGAGGGAGTGCAGCTGAGAAGTGGCCAACATGGCAGGTAAGGCCATGTCTGGAGATGGCTTCTGAAGTTCTTTGCAGAGTAACCTCTGAGTTCTTGGCAACTACTGACTTACACTACTCAAACAATTAAACACATGTGAGTAACTGCAAACACCTGGAAGGCCAAATATGAAATTATTGTATCCTTCAATAAATTTAAAATGACTATAGTTTCTTTTTGTTTGTATACAAATGCCCTTTAATAAAATGTTAAGATTCATTAAAGCTCAATGAATCGCTATGATCACAAAAACAGGCACAAATAAAGAAATGTCACAAACATTACTGAGCAACAGGCTTTAAAAGCATGCCATCCTTTGTGTCAGATAAAGTCATCATGTCAGTATCATCTGACCTCCAACTGTGTATTTGTTTCTTGTTAAAGGGCGAGTACGACTGCTCAGTTAATGAGCTCTTGTTTCTGCATCTCATCTTTCTTGTGTTCTTGTCAGTCTGTCACCCTGTGTTCAACTCTGAGCAAAGCAGCTCAGCTGCTTTCAGCCTCTCATGAAGAGCTTCACTCAAAAGCCACTTAAGCAGCCAGTCTTCCAGGCTCATCAAAGGCCTCCCTGAGTGAACCGAGGGCCCATTCACAGCCAATTAGAGTGTATCACAGAACAAGCATGGAAGCACTTGCAAGTCTGCCAAATGAGCAGTGGAACATGCCCTGCAATAAGAGATTAGATGGACTGCTTTTTGTCCTTTACAGCCTGCTAACTTTAACTGGAATTTCTCCTAAGGAGAATGCTGTGGCTCCCCACCCCAGGTAATGGCATTGTAACATGGAGCAATCATATCACCACATGTTGAGATACATTTTATTTTAATTTATTTGAAATTAAATGTTATAAAACAACGTACTTAAAAATGTGTGTATGGTTGTCTCTGTTATCACTTAATACTTTTATATACTAATACATAATAGTATTAGGGTATATTCTTACCTATCGAACTACAATACGCCATTGACAGCTATTCCTTGTTTTCCAGTATTTGTTTCTTCAGTTTTTCTCTGGGTCCAATCCTTACAAGATGGTGTTGTTTCATCCTTGTGGTTTTGTTTTCTTAATATCTGCAATGTTCTTGTTTTAACAGTTCCACAGCGGCTAAGACAGTTTTGCCAGTGTTTGCAGTCTTCCATTTGTTCTTCCTTGGTTTTAGGGTTGATCTAAAGCTGCCTTATAATGGGGTCTGTTTGTTTTGCTAAGGTCTGAGTAGTGACGTGTTTGCTGATGTTTTCAGATATGACTGTGAAGAAAGTCAGTATACTGTAACTTAGTCTTGCAGAGTGCTCTTGGTAATTTTATGATCTGTCTTAAGGAAATGCTGATATTCTCAGTGACCTCAGCCTTTGCCTGTATTCATTTACACAGTTAATAGCCTCAGTGGTTCCTTGACAGTTACACTGGTGATGACTTGCCACTTGAATGCCAGACATTTTGTGTGCACGTCTTTACATACTGTAATTCACATATATGTACATGCATATATACAGATAGATATTTATCATACTCACGTTTACACAAACTTTATTGTGTAAATAACAGTCGTGTCTACAACACTATTACCTGCATGCCATTTAAGTACACTGAGAGCAATGAGTCATTCCTGTGTACCGATCAGCCACAACATTAAAACCAGTAACTAACATTGACCATGTTGTGACAAGCCAATGTTCTGCTGAGAGACTTCTGGACCTGGCATTCATGTGGATGTTACTTAGACATGTAGCACCCACCTAGACCAGACCAGACACCCCCACCCCATAGCGATGACACTCCTTGATGGCAGCAGCCATCCCCAGCAGGATGCAGCCTGACACAGGCATACACACAAAAATGGTTTTGGAACAACTCAAAAATGTGTGGGATGATCCACAGAGACCCCTCCCCTCAACCCATACGACCCAAAGGCCCCCACTAACAATATTCTGTTGCCAGACACCACAGAACACCCTCAGAAAAACCCAGTGCACAACTGCTGATGTTCACACTGCCATACTTCTTCCACAACTACACTATTACACTATTACAACTACATGCTCCAGTCTGCTGCTGGACTGCCGGGGCTGTGCCCTCTGCCGTCAGTCACAGACCTTTTCTGTACTCAAGCAGTGGAGGATCAAACATATTTATGCAGGATTCTAATAACATTAGGATGCAGTATCAGCTGCTTTACCATACCACAGAATGTCAACAATACAAGGTTAATAGTTATAGTATAAATAAGTGAAGTTATGTGTTCTTGGAAGGTGGGTCTCATGTCTTTCTGTAACAAGTGGACAAAACCACTGTAGTAAACTATGTTATAGAGACCAAACTCTACAGTGTAATTAAATTAACAGTGGCAGAGTGTGTTATTTTAAGTGTGGAAAAACAATGACAATATAGCCTGCCTGACTATTTGTATTTAAGACTAATATAGACATCAGACAGTTGAATCACTGATAATTGGTAGGGATGTTGATCCTTATATAGTAGTTCAGACTGGCTTATGCTATCAGTGCTGTGGTGCATGGTTGTAGTCCAGCTTGTCTCTATGTATTTGTTCTGGGTGCACTTGGACAAATTCATTGTGTTTATCACAACAGATTCGTCAAACAACCGTCTGGGCAATTGTGTTCAGACATAGCTCCTGTACTTATATAGTCCATTTCCTGTTACACATTTTGTTCCCCTAATACAATATTACTTTGCTTGAGTAGGCAAGATTGATCTGCACACTGTCTTGTGTCTGAGCTGGAAGGGATTTGTTTTCCACTGGTGCAGAAGAATAAAACAAAATTAAAGGATCAAGAAAAAGACATTTTTGTTTGCATTAAACTATTCATCTTTACCGGGTACTCCTACTTCTTCACACCATCTAAAGACATGCTCATTAGGTTCGTTTGTGATTCTAAATTGGCCATAGGTGTGAGTGTGAATGGTTGTCTGTCTCCCTGTGTTAGCCCTGCGATGGACTGGAGACCTGTCCAGGGTGTACCCCGCCTCTCACCCTTTTACAGCTGGGATAGGCTCCAGCCCCCTTGTGACCCTTCACAGGACTAGTGCTTACAGAAGATGAATGAATGAATGAATTTACCTCCTTTTAGCATATCTTTGTCCACCTTTCTCCATCATCACACATCAGCTTTCATGCTTGGTGGTGCTCTCAGAGTTGGCGCTTCTTCGGTTTTTCATATACTTTCCTTGACATTAAAAAAGGGTTCTTCTGTCAATATGTGAAAAAAAATATTTTGCAGTTTTTACAAGTATTAATGCAGGCTGTGAGAAATGGTGATACAGATAAGTCTATTTTCATTTATTTTATTTTTTGTATTTCTACATAACTGTGTAGCTCCCCACTGTCTGTATATGTATGAGTCATATGGTTTCAACCCATAGTGTCTCTATCTGACCCAAAGGTTAACAAACCCTTTTTTTTTAAACAGTATAATGGTTACTGATGGCTACACTTATTCACTGTCTTATTTACTCAGAGCCAGATGCACACTGTTTCTCTGCATCTGTCTTCCTTCCTTCTTTGTTGATTCTCCAGCCCCATCCTGATGAGAGAGATTAAAGTACAAAAGAAAGGGAGAAATTAAAACACATCAATAGAATGAAAAAGACCAGAAACATCAGTGAGCTCTTATCTCTGGACTGATGCAACCCTAAACGCCTCTCTTTTCACTCTTTCTCTGTTTTCTCCCTCCTTCCCTCCCCTTCTCAGGCAGTTCAGGCTTCTGTTAGCATCTCATTACAAGCCATGCCAGCAGATGATTGGGAAATTAAATGTAGCTTATTTAAGTCCCATGAATAATGCATAAAGGGTGGCTGAGGCCTGTGTGGCAGGGATTGGCTGAAAGGGTTGAATACCTCACACAGGGATTTAAAGCTGATTTAAAATGTTTTACAAGTTCATATCAAAATTACAAATTAAATAATTGAAACTGACTTGATGTAGTATATCTAAATATCCAAACTCTTTTATATCTTTTCTGCTCCCCTTTACATTAGACAGAAACTGTGTCATTGCATTCAAAACAGCTGCTATGGCTTCCATTGTTTGTTGTATTACTGTAAGATAATATCAGCTGGTTTTGGCACATACAGGGTTTCCTCCAAATTATTGGCTCTATACACGAGGGACATTCTTCCACATGTATCTGTCCGGTTCACATTCATTGCTTTTCCGCTCATCTCTTGAAGAATCTTCCATTACCTAACTGTAAAGGAAGTGATGCTAGTCAGTGTTTTCACAAATGTTGTACATCTTAAAGACCAACAACATGTACATTAATATAAAAGGAATCATCTTTCACATTAGTTGCACTGTGGATTAAAAAGCTATAAAGCAACAAAGGTTGAGCAACGCACAGTCTGCATTCAGACTGGTCTTTACCATTTGTACATTTATACATTAATTTGTGTGCATGAATTGTGCAGCTGGAAGACCGTGGCAATTATCCCCTCTTGCTCTGACATGTAGATCACTAATGCGCCAGTCTTGAACCGTATAAGAAAAGGTTTATTAGAAGAAGAGAGGATTCTAAGAACCTAGGAATTCTGGTGTACATCTTTTGTTCTGGAGCCAGTCCTCTCACTTAGTAATTCCACAATATGCTATAACATGAAGTATGGTCACTTGTGATTAAATTAAGTGATAGGTTGTTTATTATTTGTTAGATTAGAATAGAACAACCTCAGGATTTGTGCTCCTTTCTCTGATGGCGTGTCTTCTGGTGAAAAAATATCAACTTTAAAGTTGAACAACTGGTCTCCTTGTCAGACTTTCATTTTATAAGGTTTGCTGGATCACTACAACTATCATATTTACAGTTTAGCACTGATATTGGTGTTTACCTTGTCAGGGAAGCGTCCTCAGCATTCTGGATGAATGCTGTGATGGCATACAAAGACAGAGATTGAACACTGATAGTGACAAACTGAAAGCAGCCTCATGACGAGATGAGTGCACTGCAAGTCACAAGGCTATTTTGGGGAATGGAGTGAAAAGAGGAGGATAAGGGGGGGAAGGAGAGGACACGACGAACTGGTGACAGCGAGGACAAACAGATACTGATGTCTAATGATCCCCTTGCTTCCTCAGCTGCATGAGAAGAAGGCAGGAGCGTCGAGCGTATTTGGGGAAGCAGCCATTTTGAAGGTGGCTTTTCATGGCTGAGATGAAAGAGGGAACAAAACGCTGATTCACTCGGCACATCTGCATAGTATCATGCAAATTCTCTCTCAACACCACCCCAAGGTTAAAGATAAAGAGTTGTCTTTTACCCCCATTACAGTGAATGTGTCTGAGGTTGTCGCAGTAATATGAAAGCACCGTGGGGAAGGAGATCAGAGGCTTTACGGATGGTGATTATTGACTTCACACCGGAGGAAAAATATCCCCCCACATCAGCTGCTGTGGTAATAAGTTCCTCAGTGCTTCCATTTTACTTATCCATCATATAGCTGACTCACTTCTATAGACAACAGTTTAAAGGCTTCACTGCCATGGTTGAGACAGACCGGTTAGATACGCTACAGTTAAGAGATCAATCCACACAATTCCATGATTAAAAAACAGTTGAACTGTCTAGTAATTGAAAATCCCAACAGTCGAGGTTACAATAACATCAAAATGTTTTGCAAAAATTGTTTCCAGGCAGAAAGCGGGGGGATGATTCTAGTTTTATCAAGTCATGCAACAAGTTTCTTCTGTTTTGAAGCTTACCGGGGGTTTTTCATGTGGCCTTGTTTTTTGATCACTGACAAGGAAACAACTTGGACACGAAATAGCTACGCAGTCAGAGGGTGGTTTCTTTACCATGCTAAAGCAGGTTTGTCATGAATAATTTTCACTTTCAAAACTACAGTCCGAAAGGTGAGAAGTGTTAGCGTAGGCAGTCATAATTGCTGCTTCTTCTTCTTCTTCTTGCTAACAGTGTGGTTTTGCCAAGGTCTTCAGCACTAACTCAAGTGTTTTTTTTTCCCCGAGAGTGAAGCTGTCAGGATAAAGCCATGTTTACACAACAAGCGACAACGTTGCAAGACGGCCAAGCGTAGCCTGTTAAATTGTCCGTCAGTCACCATTGAAATGCTGCTCATGCGCTTGTTGATGTTGTTATATCATCATCCATTGAAAGATTATTATGTTAGACAAACACATGCAATTGGTTAACACATCACTGCATCGCTGAGACGCTGGAATTATTATTTTTTGTCCGCTTTGATTTGCGTTGCATCCGGCCCTTCATGCAGTTCCTTTTTGACAGTAATGGGAACAAGGAGAGTTCTTATGAGGCCATGGTTCACTGCTGGAAGACACTGGACTACTCAGTTGGAGTTGGGAGTAAGTGTCTTGCCTTGACCAGTATCTTTGGAGCTTTTCCCTAAGTGAAGACAAATGGATCCGTCTTCAGATCCATGTGGATCGCACACAAGCACTGCTTTAAATCATATGTTAATGATGATTTATTTAGTAGATTTGAGGAGGGATTTTCTGACCAAACTGGTGACACAACACCAATTCACTGAAAAGTCAAATCAGTACTATTATTTGGAAATGATTATATATCCACAATGAGTGTATGTTTTGTGTGTTGTAAGAGTAAGTAAGAACTTACACTGATGCATGTGCATGTTAACATGTGCTTTCTTGTTGAGGTTATAGAAGCTATAGAGATAAAGAATACAATCCACAGATGTTAAAATCAACAATGGATTAACACTGGGGTGCTTGTATTCTGTAAAATCTTTCCGATGCATAAAATCCCTTGTAGGTTGCGTTGTGTGGTGTGTCCCAAAGTGGGAACATATACTTCTTCTGCTGGGTAACTTCTGGACCAGGTATTCATGTAGCACCCACCTAGACCCGACCAGGCACCCTCACCCCATAGCAATGACAGTCCTTGATGGCAGGAAGGTGGTCATAATGTTATGTGTGATCAGTGCATATAGTACACAGCTTATTTACTTGGAATTTACTCTCAGAATACCATAGGAGCAGCATAACCAGAGAGGCTTCCAGGTTTTGTCCTTTCAACACTAACATAAAATGGAATATGTTTATCAAACATCTGGACGCTTTACTATTTGTAAATAAGAGCCTGGCTAACCAATGTTGATACTTTGGCCTGATAGTGGCATACTGAAGGAAGCTAGATTAAATGACGATATGTCTCCTAGAATTAGATTTTGTTTCTTATGGCCTGAATATGAGCCTTAGAGGAAAGGTTGGGATATTTGGCCTCACATACTTTAATTTTATTGTTTTGAAGAAGACAGTTGCTGAGTCACTCCAGTCCACCCAAAGGTAAAAAACACATCTCTTAAAAGCATACACACTCTAGGATGTTGGTGATGGTGGTAATTTTTCATCTAAATTGAGTTAAAATTCTACAATAAACTATACTACCAATAGTAGTAAAAGTTGATACCTTGTACAAGTGGTAAACAGTAAACTGGTCTTTTTACTCAAATGACCTTTAGGATGCACTTCCAGAATTGGACAGAATTGCAATTCTCATCTCCACCAGCAGATGTCAGCATTGACTGCATCCTTCGGAAAATCAACACTGCTGCTCGCTCATATGGCAAAAAGATGGTGCTCAGCTCAGATAAGTGCCTGGCGCCACTCCTCCAGCTCTGCACTTGTGTGGGATGCGCTATGTAAATACTGGGGTGGGGCTAGATAACTGCTGACCTTGACGTGCTCGTGGCAGCAGCTTATCAGCCCCGCAAGTCTGAGGCGGGAAAATCCTTGAGGGATGTGGAGAGGAGGGGAACGTTTAGCATTTGCTTCCCAGCTGCTTGCTGTAGTTAGATCATCGCTGACAAGCTGATCTCCAGCAGCAGCAGCAGCAGCATAAATACTCAATTTCTGTGTCACTGCTATTTCCTATGTGCCACCCAGGGCAAAGGACTCCGGCAGCAGCTGGCCACAACGCTGCAGAGCACGGATTTTAGGCATAGTATGTTTTTAAGGAATGACCACTCCGACATGAAAGGTAGCAGAGAGCAGCTTTAGTGTGTGACATCTATACTATTCAAGTCTTGGTCAAATTATTTCACACAGTGCTGATTAGGCTAATAAACAGGATTTCTGAGTTTTGCAGTGTGCCTGAGTTTTAAAACTGGTGTCCGTCGCTGCATTTGGATGCTGGCACATGAGTACTGGCGACATTTTACATGTTGAGAGTTTTTTCTTCATCGCTGTACGGGAAAATGTTGGATTTTTCTCTATAATACAGTAAAGTCTTGACTTATATGTGTAAAGTATCCTCTGATGGCATTTGGTAGGATGACTTGACTTTTTTTTATTTATGCAGTTGTTCTTGTGTGTACCATCAATTGCAGATCTTAGGAAAAAAGAAAATCTGAATCAGAAGGTCAGATATGTACTAAAATGGAGTGGAGCTACAAATATGTGCTACAAATATGGAAAACATGACCAAATGGAAAAGCATGGCCTGCAATAGAAATGTTTCTGGGGGGAACTAAATGTGACGGACAAGTGCTGGGGCTAGACAACTGACGTTTTCTGTCACCTTCTTAATAAACCTTTGTTTCCATAAAGGAATCGCCCGGCTTTTGCGACAGAAGACTGTAGTAAATAAAATGATTCCAAAGTGAAGATTGTGTAGGAGAGGAGTTAGTCTCAGCCTGGTGTATGGGTAGAGAATTAAGTGTGTGACAAAACAAGCCTCTGGGTGCCCTTTTCAATTTCAAAGGTTGGTGGAATCACCACATTTGCATTTGTTAAGGCTTTTTTATTATAAACTAGGCTGTCATATCTACTATAGGAGTATAAACTGAAAAGCAGGACAATCCTGGCTAGCTAAATATAATGTAAAGCATCACAGCTTCAGCAGGTATCTAGAGCATGCTAGTGAGCACTGCACTTCACCTCCATGCCACCACTGATTTACAGCAAAACTGCAAGCTGCAGTGTGGTGTGATATCTATGTGTCATAGCTAGGTACCCAGTTCTTTTCATGTTGTTGTCTATGTTATAAATATGGTATGGATGGATATGGACCAATTAACAGCATTTGAAGAAAACCTAAAGTCTGTGCATACTGCTACAGTTACATTAATCAAGTTTTTTTTAAATAATATTTTAAATGATATTTGCCACAGGTGTCCTCGCTTTTACACTACTGTTTTTTACTGAACTACATTTAAAGTTGAACGAAATGTTATAAATAATGTTTGCACGTTCCCAGGAATTATAGAGTCCACTGTGGTCTAATGTGTGTGTGTGTGTCTATACTGTGTACTAATAGACGGCTCTGCTGTTTCTTACTGATCCTGAGCGTCCACTGATTTGTAGCAGGGAGTGTTTCTGCCGTTCATGTGGCTCTCAGGCACAATTACTGAGGCATGACAATAAAATGCAGAGCATGAAATTAACTGTGGCTCCCACTGAAAAATCACCCCCACCATCTCTCCTCCTCTTGTCCCTTTGTCATTTTTTCCCCCCACATTTGACACAGAGTCCCATATTTTTACTGTTCTTCTCATATCCCGGTGAGAAAAGACACGGCACCATCACAGCAGCATAGGAAGCGCTTGCTTCTACACGCGGCCGTAAGAGATAACAAATAGCTTGCATTTCCCCCACCTTGTTGTACTGCTGTTGGGCTCTGTTCAAATAAATGACTTTCTTTTTTCTTTTTTTAATATGCAGCACAGCAAAAGGGTCTCAGCTGAGCCCCAGACTATTTAGATACCATACATGTATCCCTGTATTAAATGCTGGAGGGTTTCTGGTGAATGGCTTTGATAACTCCTCAGGCTTTGCTGCTATAATACTTGTAGACAAGGCCTATTGACTACATGGGCTTAAATCTAAGCGCAAACACACACATCCACGCACAGTTTCCCCTCTCCCCTGTGACATGCGGCTAGATGAGCCTCAGTGAACTGAGTAACGAGCTAATCATGAGCATCCCAGTAATAAATAGGCCTTGTTCATAGTCCACTAATCCCAGTCATTTAGCCCTGGTGTGGCAGCAGAAATCAATTACTGCAGCTGGGCTCCCAGTATAGGACCCTGCTGTCTGCTGTCCAGCTGCACATCGCACATTCACACTTCTTGCAAAACCTTAGGACGTTATTAATTATACATCCCAGTTGGCTGTAATATCAATTATCCCAGAGTCCTGACAAACACAAAATCTAAATGTTTCAACTAATAATCCATTTTATCACCACCTTATCACCACTGTTTGTACTCAAGTTCTGTTTGCTTGCCATGTTTGGTACTGGTCACTATTTAAAACACTGTTGTGTAACGCCTTCTGTTTCTCTGAAGGAGTATCAAACAAATGAAATTAACCAGGAAAAGAGCGTCAAATTATTAAAATCTTGTAAGAGTCACTGAAACAATCAGTTTGAGTTTGAACATGGAAATGATTTTTGAAAGATACAGCTATAACTCTATCTTAAATCATTTGACTTTATAGGAAACGTACCTGTTCAGGTTTTCTCAGAATAAGATATTAAGAAGAAAAACTTCCTCAAGTCCCTGTATTAACGATAGATTAAGAGACTTTTGAATTGTGTCTTTCTAAGTCAGGTGGCCTAGGTGTCCATCTGAACATTAAAATTGATTTAGCTCATTCTTCTTGCTCGCACTAAGAAATACATTCAATGTGCAGTGTCAGCGATGGAGGACAGACTCAAGAATCTTCTTTCCATATAAAAAATTTATTCATGCTGTAACTTTATCTGAAGCTAATCCAAGTTCGATAAATCACTCAGTCTTTCAGTACATAAGGAAGGAGTGTTTTAATGTGTAGTGTGACCAGGCAGTGCTGTTGATCTTCTCCTTGAACGCATATTCCTTTAATAACACGGACGTGACAGGTAAGATGAATAAATATGGAAGCTTTAGATCAGCTTCATTCAAAGTAATATAATTTAAATTAATTGTTCTTTTTTTAACCCAATTAATTTTAAACCTCACACAACAAATTCTGCAGTTTTCAGCTCAAGTTGTAAACATGGATAGCTTTCTTTTATCGTCTGCTACATCACATATGAAAGCCTTTATTGTTAGTCATACTATTTCATCCTGAGCTGCACCAATTTTGACCGTTTCTTTTATGATCACATTTGAGTCACACTATACTGCTTATGTACACAATTCATGATGAAATATACTATACTAAAAACTGGAATTTCTTTGAGCAATCCCCATCTTTGACACTGTGAAGATTATATGGACTGATCTTCGGCATATCATACAATTAAAGAATAATTCTGTTTTTTTTAAAAACCTGGTGGTTTATGCCTGGAACCGTATTTTAACAGAAGTCTGGTTGAGGCCATTGAACTTGTCTGTCTCTTAGTCTACAGTGAGGATCTATGCGGAATTGATTTAACCATTGTGTGTAATCTTCTGGCTTCATGGGCCTGCTTCACCCTGCAACACTTGCACACAATCAGAGATCACAAAGGGAGGGGAGGGCGTTATTCAGAGAAAACAATTTGCCATCTGTGCTTAATGGCATCTGAAGGCTGTCCACCGACCTGCACTACAGGGAACTGGCCCGGAGGCCTATGCTTTAATTACACACGTAAAGAGAGATAGAGTTAAAAAGAAGCACAAAGTATAAACAGCAGTCCTTTTCAAACCATAGTGCTTTTTAAAAACTGAGTGTAATAGTTATGGGGTCTAAGCTGATGATACTGCACCAAATTGGTAATTCAAAACTTAATTCAGCTTGTAGCCTCGCAACAGACGGCCTGAAACAGACAGAAGTTTCCTACTGTGATGTGAATTTATGGATCTGTGCTATGATTTTAGGCACTTAAGATGTTTCAACATTTGTCATAGTTATTTTTTCCTTGTCTACACTGGTGTGTCAGTAGGAAAAACATTTTGTTTAAGAGTAACCAAGAGTACTCATACTATACTATAGCCTAGTCCGTGATTAAATTATTATACAACTGAATTATTGAACAGCATAATGTGAAGGCTGAAACTAAATCTCTTGCTGAAACACACACAGCTGTGTAGGGAAGAAAAAGTGGGCCAGGGAAAGGTGAGATTGCTGAAGAGTTTCATCTAAAAATGTTACACCATGGCAAGAACAAGACACAAGGTGATCATCTTTTTCTTTTCTCAGAAAATTCCCATCAGACAAGTGTTTTTAGACGGAAACATACATAAAGCTGATGTCCAACAGTGCCATTAAGACAGTCAGACAGCCATTTCCATATTAAAAGAGCATTTTAGTACTTGGATGTCCGTGTATGTAGTGTATAACTTTATGTGCATTGACCAAAGTCTACTTTCATATGTTTTTAATTAGCTTTGTTGCAGTGGCGGGCCATCAGGGCCAGCAAAGCCTTCTCTGTTGGCCTAAACATTATCAACATCACTCACTTTTAAATTTTTTCCATTAATCTTATTAAATTATTCCCAATAGCCTATTCTTTTCATTGTATGCCTTGTCTCTCAGCTGTGGTGATTCCTGCAGTGTAACGATGTATTAGAGCTTTCATCCAGTCAAAATTTAGCCATCGCATGTTGTCATGCACTAAGTCAAAGAAATCTACCTGGTCCTTCACAATTAAATCTGCAGGCAGCTGAAGCCTGAAATACATGTAATGATGCTGTTCCTGTAGCCAATCACATTGGCTAGCTTGTACGTTGGTTCCTATTCTTAGGTCTTCTCTGTGGCTTACGATAACGTCAGTGTTTTCACGTCCTCTGATTGGAGCGTCAGAGAGCCGCTCCGTTTAAGCCAAGCTATCGGTTCATGAGCTGATAGCTATTTTTTGAAGACACGATGGCGGAAGGAGGAGAGGTTATCAATTTAGTTTCTGATCTTCTTAGAAAGACATTTTCATGCCAGACTTTGAAGCAAAAGCTGGATATTGTGAGGAAACGCCACCCAGTCCTGGAGCTAGCTAGCCTGACCCAGCCAGAAAAACTCAGGACAGCGACTATGAGCGCTACCCTTGGTTGACAGGTACAGAGGAGAGCTGTATATTATTGCAGAGTAAAATGATTTCCTATGACAAAACTTTAGCTCGCTTGCTTTCCACAGTGTTACTGTGCTTCCTTATTTCCCAAACTTGGGCCAAAGTAAAAGATATCAACATTAACAATTTTTACAGAAAGGTAAATGCAGACTGTTGTGAATTTGGCTGCATTAAAACACAGTAGACGTCTTATTGGATGCCGTTTCACTCATCCTCATTTTGTCACTCATTTTGAATGGCCCTACAGCCAATCACATCTGTATTCATTGAGTATTTATGTAGATTTTGTCAGATGATTTATGATTATAAAATAATAATTTGGAATAAACTACATATTTTTTATCCAGTGTGCATAGTAGAGTCCCAGGCTATCTCTAAACACTATTTTTGGAGTGCAGGGGAGGGTTTTGTTGTTGTTGATCCTCATAGATTTTATTGGATCTAGTTATATTTAGTTCCTGTAAAGCTATATCATAGGGCCGTGTTGATTGTACACTGTTCCAAAAGACAGTTTCATTTAGTTCAAGCATGCAACCAAAACTAACCATGACAGCATGTAACACATTTAGTTTTTCTTTGAGCATTTAGATCAAGAATAGACATTTTTCATGACTGACTTCTTGACTGGTTGCATTAGGGAAAGAACAGGACTTACAATGGCTCACTTCCAGTAACCCAATTAACTTCACTTTCACAAGTATAAAGTGAGGAGAGTACTTGAAATTATCACAAGACAAAAATGAGACTTGCACTCTGACCCAGTGCCTGAAGAGAAATATAATAGCACTGTAAGGCAAGCCTTTTAAATATCAGGTACTTGCAGCTGTCCTCAAACTAAACTAATAATCTAACACGAATAAATGGACAAATTAAATGACTTGTTATGAGCATAAACACAGTATTTGTGTGTAGTGTGGAGACTACCAATGTGGAGTTAACTGTATTTCTTCAATAATGACTGCAGACTTTATTTACCTTTATTGTCAGAGGCGTTATCGCCTCACTGTTGCAAAGAACACAACAGTGAGAGGATAACGCACTTTTCGTGTCACGTTTCGTGTCAAGCAATTTCCCTTGTGGATCAATAAAGTTTGTCTAAGTCTAAGTCGCCATGCGGTGCATACACCCATACAGGCAACACTGTTCATGGTTCTGACAAGGCAGTATCAACGTCATCGTTTTCCATCAATGTTCATTTGAATATCGACAGCCAAAGGGAAATCCAATCAGAAGTGGTCACTGGAGACGTATGTTGAGAAGCTTTCAGATGCCATGTGTATACAGACGTATATACACTTCACTGTGGCAACTGTGATTCTGTGAGTCACACTAACTAGGAGTAGCACAAAGAATATTTTGACTTGAAATGCACACTCTTCTGGCAGCTTTTCAAAAATTCATGACTTTTACAAGAAGTACATATAATCATATACATATAATCACCCTGCACACTAGTTTGTTGCCTGCTTTCGTGTCATTGCTGTATTGAGCACTTTCAAAATCAAGATTCTAATGACCAGGCTATTTGGAATAAACCTATGAATCAAACTAGAAATGTCCCGATAGGATTGGGAGGATGGTATCAGGACCAATCCAGGCCTTTTTTAAATGATCGGATTCAGCTTCAGCCAAGCTCAAGTCATTTGGTTTGGTTTAGGTTTACCATGAAATCAAAACTACTACTACTTCTGTTCTAATGGCTAGCATTAAAGCTGCAGGGATTTGTAAATTCTGCAATGTAGATATTTGGTGAGATGGTAGTAGAAGTCATTCACTATTACCAACTTGATTCGGCACTTCCAAAGAATTTCACATAACAGAATACACAGAGTACACTCAGGCAAAGACTGCACCGAAGCAACAACAAAAAACGGAATGCTGTGTTTAAAAGAAGAGAAACATTTCCCTCGAGTCAGAGTTTATCAAGTTGGATGACTAGAACCTTTCCTGGACAGAAGGTACACTGAATCTTGAGGGGATTTTGTCTATTTAAGATGGGATCAGAACTCAGATTGGCCGATACTCAGTAATAAACAATTGGTATTGGATCGGAACCAACAAACAACCAAAATATCTGGACAACAAAACAAACTATGAGACAGGGAACTACTGCTACTTCCTTCTATGTAGGAAGGGAGCTGTATTAACAAAGGAGCTGTCTAGTTATAGCAGAGGGCTTATGAAAGCCCACTACTGCTACTTTATCTCATCATGTGTGAACACAGTGTGAAACCTGGATGAACTGAAATACATTTTATTTTTAGCGATGCTGATCGCTTATATTTTTATTTTAGCCGTACGCTGAACTTTAAACACCTGCAGTGAAATATTGTCTTAGTGCATTCTGATGTGACATTGAAGTCCCAAAACTTTAGTGAGTTACCACTGGGCTTCTGTAAAGGCATCTCATGAGTCAGATCTCAATGATGTGAAAGGAAAAAATAAACATATGTTTGTGTTCTCATGCCCTTTCACTGACCATTGTTGCTAGATGCTTTTTCTTCAAGCCCTCACTGAAAATGGCTTTTTAGGTCGGCTTTTTAATATTTAAGCATATCCAAAGGCTTGTTGGTGTCCAAGTATTACATAGAGTTTAAATATACGTGCACCTCTATCCTAGCCTCGGAGACTGTGTATTTTATTTGCTCAAAGCCAGGCCAAATATAAAGAAGCAAGAGGCCAAGGAATGAAATGAATCAGAATACACAAATGTCCAAAGAATGCCCCTAAAACCTGAACAATATTTACAAATCCAACATATTAATCTGAAAATACTACATTTTTTGCTCCTCCAAACAAAATATGACCATTATCAAGTTTGGAATATTGTCATTTTTGGAACAAAAGAGGAATATCTGTTTTCATGAAAAGCTGCTGAAAATGATGCTCGTACAGTAACACAACGTATACTTTGCAATTACGGATGAGATGTGCTCCGAATCTTCTTTTCTATAATCTTGTGAATACGTTTTCAATTTATTTAATCGCAAATAGATTTTGAATAGGAGGAATTTGCTTCTGTTAAAGTGTATTTAATTCAACAAATTAACAGCAGCCAAAGGTGGCTTCGTCTTCTTTCTGACTTATTTCTTTCCACATTTGGAACCTCCCATTTCACCGTTCCTTGCTTTATCCATCCTTTTTACTGTCTTGCTTCCTCTCACCCTCTGATCCATTATACACCATCCTCCAAAGCCCACACGACACACACAGCCACGCTCTCTCCCTCTCGCTTTCCCCCAGCCTTTTATTTTCTATCCTTGCCAACTGTGTGAAGAGGATGAGAGCAGAGATACCCAGAGGCATTCTGCTCTGATCTCCTGTGTCTCTGTGTTGTACCACAAATTAACCTATGTGTCTACATGCTAACCGTCCATTTGATTGGATTGCGCATGTGTGGAGACGGTGGGCTGTGGCGAGCGTCAGCCTATCCCAGAGCTGCGTTCCCCCCCGGGCTGTCAGCGAGCAGCATCGCCATGGTGATGTCATCCTCAAGCTGCGAGCCCACCTCCTTCCAACAAAGCATACTGATTACTGGGAGAGAGGAGAAGGAGAGGAGTGATTATTGATCTGATGATTAGGCCACGAGCCGTTGGCAAACTGATACCACGTTTTCATTCTGTTCAACCCCAAATTAACTTCCAAACACATTCTTCCAGAAGAGCTGTGGCTATGTGGAGGAAGAGGCTCTCATCAGAGTCAAATGACATAATCGTCTGAATGTCACCACAGTGCTGCAGTGTAATAATAATAACAATAATAATAATGATACACTTTTTTTCTTGCTATTTTTTTTGGATCTCATCAGGACAAAAAATCCTGCAGAAAAGCATTCACGTTCCATAGGTTTCCTAACCTCAGAGTTTACTTGTAATAATCTACGTAAACATCTAAACAGGATTTTGTTCTGTGTGCACTTTAAAGAAGAATATGGTGCAATAGTTTCAGGGTCAACGGAAGGAGTTAAATAAATACTAAAAAATAAATAATGACACTTTTCTGTTACCTATTAGGTAACATCTGCCATTTCAGATCAATAATCAATTAATTTTTAAATGTACGTTTTTTGTACGTATTGTATAAAATAATCATTTATGGTTTACTGAATAAAAACACATAAGAAAATCTTCTGGAATGGGACTTTTTTTTCTTAATATCATTTAATTGAGAGGTTTAATTTCAGTCCTTTATTTCCTCTAAATGTGCTATTTGTCCCCCTTCCAATATTTGTCTTATTTTAAATAGATTCATTTATTACTGTTGTTTAATGTTTACTGTATATAAGGTATTACTATAAAATAAGGAAATAATTCTATATTGTATAAATAATAACTGCCTGTGCTTTTTGTGTGATGAACCCCATTAATAATCCTGCCATTTATGGGTTGGTAAAAGCTTTTTCTGTTCCATATGGTCCGTAATGAGTAGGTGATTCTGGTGTGCTGATGGCTGTTAGAAAGGGCTCCTAGTGCATTTCTAAGCAGAAAGGCTCATCTGGTAATCTCTGGTGACTTGTTTCTGTCATTGCTTTGTCATCATCGCCCAGATGACACTTATGTCAAATGGCCCTATGGGAGCATGCTGTGTGTGTGCGCGTGTGTGAAGGAGTGTGTTCGTGTCTGTGTGTGTGTTGGGGGTTGCAGAGGTTAAGGGGAGCTAATTTCACGCCTTTTTATTTGCGCTGGTCTCAGGAGAGGAGCTCTCTATAAGCATTATCACTTCCAGCTGGTTCAAATGAGACAGACGGGACGGCCGCCGCACACACATACCTTCTAGGGCCCTTAAAATAGCGTCTCATTTGATCATGCGCCTTATGTGTTGTTAAGACTAATGTACATTTAGATTTTAATTAATTGTTTCTCCTCATTTTCAATGTGTAACTTTATTTACTGATTTACTGAAGAACAGTTGTAATGCCTTTTAGACCACTTTAAAATAAATAAAAGGTTTCTTCATTCCTATTTTTATAATGATGGTGACCCTGAGCACAAAGCCCAATATTTAAAGAAACATTTTTATTTTCCAATTTGGTGTGGAAGATAAACTGAAACAGAGCCGCTGGTAAAGAGGTCTCTTCAGCATAGATTTAGTAGCACAGTAGTAAGTAGACTTAGTGTCCACATCTGTTATTGACCTTGTTCCTTTAGTGTTTTTACTGGCACACGTTTACTGGAACAACCTACTCTTCAACCTAACTGAAATCATTCTGATCGGATTCCAAATTTACATTAAAATGATCTGATAAAATATTTACATGCCCCCAAACATCATTCAGAAAACACATTTTTCGACATGCAAAAAGTGAGTCTGCTCTTTATGGAGTGTTGAATCTACCAGAAATATATGGGAAGAAGAAAGGCAAAGTTTTTTCTATTTTTTTTCACAACTTTATTAATACACTGCATTCAATCAATAGATAAAATAGTGGAATTAAACAGTCCTACGTATTCAACAACACAGCCCACATTGATTACATCTTCATCTGACATTTCACACACTCGTTTGATTATCTCTTTATTTTGCAACTGCCGTGTTTCTAGTGGGGCAAAGATGCGCTGAAAGGATGAATTAACTTCACCCTGAGAGAAACATTCGGCTCAAGCATTTGAATGGTATTTTAGTCGTTAATATTTTGAAAGGCTTACAGGACTACACTAATACACCATTTCCTGGTTTGGAACTGTATGAGCTATTTTAAACTGGTTACATAAATGACCATTGCTGTCAGGATGGGACTAAACTATTTAAACTTCATGTACATCCATGGCTAAAAGTATCATGACATTTGTTCAGTGTTTTTGATGTGAATTTGATTGGAATGACCCTCAGTGTTTCTTGGTAGCACTTATTGCGCTTTCTTTTTTGTTTATTTTTGTTATCTGTTCCGCTGCCTGCAGGTGCATCTGCGATCCGCAGAGCGTCTTCGAGACTTGTGCTGCGCCAACCGGGGCACTTTCATCAAAGTGGGTCAGCACCTTGGTGCTCTGGATTACCTGTTACCCCAAGAGTACACTTCTACGCTGAAGGTGCTCCACAGCCGAGCTCCTCAGAGCAGCATGGAGGAGATCCAGCAGGTCATCAGAGAAGACCTTGGGAAGGAGGTAGGAGCTCCAACTAATGGATTTTGTAATTATTCAGGTTGGCAAAAAACAAAAGATACTTTTTCCATATAACTGAAGTTATTATTTCAAGATTATAGATTATAGATTCTAGAAGCAAAAATACAATACATAAAATAACATATTGGGATCCTCGCTCTTCCCTGTACCCGAAACCTCATTTCCCTATGCTAATGGACTCTTTGAGATGCTTTTAACCATGAGGAATTTATTATTTCTGGGTCATCGGAGGAAAGGGAAGGCGAGGAAGCGTAAGTTAGCATCATGAAAAGTACCCCTGGTACCTGCCTTTCACAGAATCCCCCCTTTCACATTACATTAGCTTCCAATTAGGGACTCTATTGTGTCCTACAAAAGGTGACAATGTTACGTTCCTAATGTGGCTAATATGTTAATATTGTTGACGTAATGATGTACTTAAGGTAGTGAAAAAACACACTAAAAATTTTGCCATTTTCAAACATCTCCTCCTGAAAAAGGTGAATTATGATCCACAAGTCTGATGGAGCGAGTTGGAGATGAATGCAGTGAAACAGAAAATACACACAACTGAATTCAGCTGAAGTGAATATGAGGGAATATTTCCTCTCACCTGACTGCTCCATAGTACCTGCAATGAAGACAGTTCATCAGGTCTTTCCTGATTTGAATAATAGCTATATTTTGACTGCATTGTTTGTGTTAAGTCATCATTTAACTTCACAAAATTCAAAATGAAGGATGCCATATTTATTATATCTAATGTTCAGCCCATTAATATTTTAGAGGCAAAAATCATCAGATGTCAAGACACTCATTCTTTTTTATTTCTATTTATTTTGCTAATTTATCTTTGTACATCTTTGGGTCTGTTGATGGATTTTTTTTAGATTTAGTCTGGTCTCTAGCTGCCTCACTCACTCTCTGAAGGGTGAGGGCATGTGCTTGGCCCTGCATGTGCACTTTGTAGGGACAATAAATCAAAAATGGATATGTCAGACACTCTCTCCTTGTTTCATTTCATAAGCAAGCCGTGCTCCTGAAGGAGCTGTTAATGCGGCTGTTAGTACAGAGCGCAGCGTTTGCTTTCAAACTACTTGTTATGACAGCCTTTTAGAGCCTGCAGGAGGCAAGGCAATTATTCTGTTATTTTCAGATACAGTACAGTTGGTCTTTTCTTTCTACGGCACACTCCCTGCTTCTGTGTGTTTTTAAAGAAAAAGCTTTGAGTTTAAGTGCATTACATCAGCAAGTCAGGGAAAAGTCAACATGTTGTCTCTTACATGACCCTGTCGTACACGTCCTGAAATGTTTAAATTACACAAAATCTGCAGAAATCTGTTGTACAACAAGGCTACAGTAGGGTAACCTTGTTGTACATGGTTAAGTAAATCTGTCACATCTGTCAACTGGATTCTAGCTTGTGGGTTATATACCAAGGAAGCTTTCGCTTTAGCGTGCTGGCCATTAAGCTTGGAAAGTCACTTATTTGGATTTTGAGAAAGTGTCTGTTGAATTTTTCCTCATGGTATGCATTCACCACACCATGAATACCACTCCAAGATGAGGAGGATTTGGTTCACTGCTTTAGTTTTCCAGCATCCATACAGACTTGCTGGTGTTTTCTTTTTTTCAGTTCACGTGTGCATTGTTTCTCTCTGATGTACATATTGTGTGCCGTGGCTCCTTTGTCTCTCTTGAGACCTCCTGGGAATTAAACATTTGTCTTATTCCCTCAAGGTCCTTTCCAAGCAGACCGACTCAATAACGTAGCGCTGTGAATCGCGGACTGGTCGATGGGATTTCACACTACATGGGTTTAACAATCTCTAGAAAGCAAATGTTTGTTTTAGAATCACAATCGGAAAATCGCTAAATGTATATAGTTCACTATCATATAATGGCCCTACGGAGGTGAAGATGGGGTAAGGTTCTTATTTATTTAATAATAACAAATTAACATTCAGTTGAGTGCTGACATTGCATACTACTACTGAGAGTGTCATTTTCATTTTCTATGCATGTCATCCAGTTCAGTATATACTATGAATGTGCAATCATAGTCATTGAGGCCTGCTTGTTGAATACACCATTATTTGCTGTGTTTGCCAGCAGCCTCAGATTGTTAATCCTTATATCTGATTATTGTGATTCTTTAAGCAAAAAAAAGAAGCAGCTGTCGAGCAGGTGTTATATAATAGGTGGATATAAATTCATTTCTAAAGCAGTTTATTTATACGTATATATTCAAATTGCTGCGCTCTAATTCAAAGCCAACGCCATAGAACAGTCTCCTGTCTTGTTCATGTTTTTTTTTAATTAAAGTGCTTGTTCAGTTTGATCTCTTCCGGTATCTGTGTGGGGCGTCATTAAGCCTGAAAAGATGGTAATATAACTCTTCTGTCTACAAAGAGGGCAGCAGAATGAATCAGCCCTCCTCCCTTTTGGAGTGGCAGGAGAAGAAGTGACGCTGATGAGTTGTAGCAGGCAGCTATGGAGTCGGGGTGCAGTTTCAGCATCATTTCCGTTTGACTACACATGCTTCTTTTTTAACACGTGTATGCATTCTCATGTCTGTTGGATATTCTCACGCGCAAGTAGTAGGCAGAGAGCAGTGTGTGGTGCCGTGCTGTTTTCAGCACCATTTGTGGTGACATATGCATTCACACTGTGCGTGGATTTGGAGAGCATCGCCTCGGTTCTGGCTGTCATTTCCCTTCTACAGTGAAAACTGCTGAAAGGCCAGCTTGTGCAATATGTTGTTTTACCAAACACTATCTGTTTCTAGGCTGAATACTACACTTAGCTGGCGCTGAGGCATGACCAAAGAAAACACAAGTGCATCATGGGTACTTGGGGTCTTGTCAAGGTAGGGAGGCACAAGTGTTGGGACATCTGTGGATATGGAGATTCAGGAAGTAGCACTAGGTTCTTGTATCATATTTTTGCCAACTGCATTTTATTATTGTTTATTACTGATGGCAGAAGATAGGGTTATATGTAGGGATGTCCGATAGTATCGGAGGACCGATATTATCGGCCGATATTGAGTTAAAAATATAATATCGGGAATTATCGGTATCGGGTTTTTATAACCGATGTTTGTTCTGTATGCATCAGCATTTCCGAGTCTGCATGAACGCAGCATGGAATGTTAACAGGCGCGTGCTTGATGACGTATAACAACAACAACACGCTAATCTTGAAGGTTGCTAACCATGGCTAACAAGCTTGCTCGCCTGGTGTATGAGATGTCCATGGTTTGGAAGTATTTCCAAGTGTCACCTACTAAATTTACGATTTGCAATGACTGCAAAGCAAAGGTGGTTATGAGAGGAGGAAACAAGGCGTCTTCCTTTAAGACATCAAATTTGATCCCCCACCTCAAGGAGAATCATGCGGAGTTATACGCTACATTTTTCTTCCTTGTTTTGATATTGTCTGTAGTGTTGTTTGAGGCAAATTTTTCCCTCTAAAAACAATGAATGACAGTGTTTACATTTGAAAAGTCATGTTGCATTTATGTTGGCATCCAGTTGGACATCGCAATAAAATTAGGCATAATGTTTTAATTCCATAATAGGTGATATGTTATGCTGACAAAATTTCTGTGTAAAAAGACTGCATATACGTATTGGTGTCGGAAATTAAGAGTTGGACAATATTGGAATATCGGATATGGGCAGAAAAGCCAATATTGAGCATCCCTAGTTATATGTGTCCAAAATCTTACCCAGGTCAACAAGGAGAAACACTGTACAAGTATTAGAAATAGAAATAGTGCATTAAGTCGGACCTTGAAAGCAGCTCTGCACCTCTGCTATGCTTTCAGGGGAAGAGAGCATGGCAACTGATGGAGATCATTAAGTACTGAAAGCACGGTAACAGGTGTGAGGAGGGAGGATGTCTGAAGGTATGGGGGAGCCAGATGAACAAGGATCCTGTGGTGCTGGATGAGCAAACTCTGCGATATGCTTGGCGGACGGGTCATTTAGATGGAGCCGATGCAGAAGTTTATTGGGAGTACCAGTGAGAATGGCTTTGCAATGGTCTGTGTCGGTTGTTACCATGTGAACAAGAACTGTGTTGAAAAAGAGAGAGTGAAATCCGGAAAATATATAATGGTATTATACAGTAATAATGAGTGGTAAATGGTGATGATGTAAACGTATTTACATCAAGTAAGATGAGGATAGTCAAAGGACAGCTTCTAGACTGTGATTATTTGACCAGAAGTATGTCTGTCTTCAGTCACATGTTTGTGTAGACAGCCTTCAGCCTCGTACTTTTTCCATGTTTGTCTATGTAATCCTTCTATGTATGTTACTGGAGGATTCCAGTAATCTGGTCATTTGAAAATTATTAAACATATATTCCTTAAGGCGTAGGGAATTGGCTGTATGTCAGCCAAACTTGGACACAAAAGTTTGGTAACCGCTGTCCTAGAGGCAACACAGTTGGTTTCGTTGAATGAATAATTAACAGCACTAGTTGGCCACCTCAGATGTCTGGTTTGTGTTTTTGGACAGAATGTACATTTCTGCAATCCACTACCCCATACTGCCCTTCCACAGCCCCTATGATCCATGCGGGTATTACAGTTTCTAGGGATGAGCACAGTCAGTGCTCCAAGTTTATCTCCAACGTCAGTGATTCTGTTGAGAGCTGTTTCTGTCCTATTTTGATCAGCTGAACTAGTTAAAGTGTGTTTTTCTTGCTATTTGGGTATGCCTGTTATTGTGCCTGTACAGGCATTGAAGAGATAAATGGAAGGCTGGAAATAAGCCAGTAGTCATAGTTTTGGAATTGTTAGGGTTAACCAAGGAATTTCAAGAACTGGGTTCTACTGTTTTTAGTGAACAGTAGAAGAGGACAGGGAGGAATTAATTCAGATCATAGACTGCTCAAACTTAGACCAGATATTTAACCAAATCAAGTGTGGCCATTTAAACAAAAATGTTAAGATGGTGGAGAGGGAATGATCCAGGTGGCCAGAGAGTATTCGCTAATGAAAGTCCACATTACACAAACAGCAGTTTGAGTCGTCAGCCCAAGCTCATGGTGCACCAAAGGGAAGAATGAAATGTAATTTACATTCCCACAGCAGTTTATGAAACATTTGTACAGAAGGTATTAGAAGTGTGCAGATGAAGAAGAATCGAACTAGATATTTTTTTATCTAATTATATACAAGTTTTCTTTTTTTAAAGAAAATATCAATCCATTCAATTATTAATATCAATTAATAATCAATATACTCTATGCTAGGGCTGCTCGATATTGGGAAATATCAATATTGCGATATTTTCAGTCAATATTGATATCACGATATTTTAAACGATATTTTTTTTGGCCGATTTGTGTAAAGCTTGCGCCAACTCAAAGAGGATGGACTCAAATTCCTCCAATTTATCTCTTGCTTTTCCATTTAGTTTTCAAAATTAAAGTATTTAGGCATGCACTTGCTTTGATTCTACCGTCCTCTGCTGGCTTGTGTCTACCTCTATACCTTGTTGAGTGCTAAGCACATAGCCTAGTGCAGGGGTCGCCAACACGGTGCCCGCGGGCACCTGGTCGCCCGCAGGCACCGTGTGAGTGGCCCGGGGATGTTCTAAAAATAGCACTTGTCATCGAGTGCCTCTAAAAAATGTATTTAATTGTGTCGCCGTTCTTTTATATCACTAACACTTTCATTACTGTAGAGCTGAACATGGTAATATAAAATTATATATTATGTTTTATGTAGCCTATATATGAAAGTTCAATATCACGCGCAAGACAAACCGTCATCTTCGATTTTACCGACGTAGGGAAGCGGCCGCGGCTACATTGAGGAGCTACTGTGGAAAAGCGGCACATGAGGAGAGACACTTCAGTTCAGTCACGCGAGCTTCCACGTTAACTGCTAACTCCAGCGCACTACAGCTGTGAGTTAAGTGTTTTTACCAGGGACGTGCGGTCAGGAAGTGACGATAAAATTAATTATACTATTGATCAAATAAATCATACTGTTTGTCAATTGGTCTGATATAAATTGGACATAAATGCAGTTTCTGTATGGTTCTCGTTATTTCGGTTATTTTTATAGTCAAAATCGCTGAATTTACGTAGGCTACTACTTGTGTGAATACAGGGAACGACGCGAGCAGAAGCGAACCAAGCCTCACCTCGGATTGCGCAAGTTGTCCGCCTGCCTGTGGCTGACTCTCTGTATGGCATCAATATATTGGTTGTCCACATTTGTATCATGTGTCCCAGTCTTCCATAGCCCAATTAATGTATTTAGTGTAACACATTTAGTCTTGTTTATCTGAAACGATATGAGGCAGCCAGTACTTGTGCGACCAACTGAGCCTGCACTGATACTTCTCCTGCATCTTCCATTTCTAGCTTGCTAATGTCTTCACTCAACACAGACCGAAGAGAGCACGCGAGACTGCAGAGCAGTTTTGAAGTCAATGACGTACCACACGCCGCGTTTTGATTAACCCATTCGCGGCCACGCCGGTGCCGTGGCAGTACAGATAAATGACAAAAATCGTTTATAATCGGTATTATTAATTTTCATATCGTTTGACGCCAATATCGTTATCGCGATTTAAATACGATATATTGCACAGCTCTACTCTATGCACAGATTCCTTCTTTACCAGGCTTTGAGCCTTGTGTTAAGAGAGTTGGTCAGGCAAGTTTTTAGAGTTTAGACCTCGATTTCCTCTTCCCCGTTAACCAATCTCTTTTATTTCCTCTCTTTTCGGCTGTAATGATTTATGTGTCTTCACCCAGCTGGGGCTGTGGCTTGCCGCCAACAGCCAAAATGGCCACCTTGCCACACTGACACAGACACCGATGTGTTGCCATCCAACTGTGAGGCCTCAGGGGCCATTTTATTTGTGCCATAACTCATTTCGGGGAACGTATGTCACTGCGGGTCTGCCCTGTGGGAGCGGGGCCCACACGCATACATTACCATGTTTATTAACTCCACAGCTGAGATTAACATAAGCAGGGGCTGGATGGTAGGACAGTGTGTGAACGAGAGGCTACAGGCCGAACTACACACACATAATAAAGAGGCTGGTCCGTTAGCAGCAGCCTTGTTGTTGACTATGATGTGAGAATGATCCCAGTTTTTAAATTTCAGTGGGATTGCTCAGATTTCTCACATCTGCTCAAAGTGACAGGCTCATGTGAGACATTACACGTTTCCTTAACCCATGAAGGCACTTTCTGCATGTCAGATCCCATTGGATGCTTATCATCAAAGTGAGTAGACACTGGCGGGTGCAGACAATTTCATTCCATTTAGCATATTTGCATAATGAATAACTCAGCTGTTCCCACACAGGATCTCGTGCTGCTTGTATAATTTATCATCCAATGGCATCTTCTACGGGGCTCATGTTCAGCCTGTACCTGATGGGCCAACATCGTGTTCAAATTAGCCCCTGTTCATGTTTCACTTGGTACAAACACTGGGGGACATTTTCCCCATGGTGCAGGGTAGTTTAAAGTACAAATATGGAGGAAGATGTCCGGTCAAAGCCTGATAAATACTATACTGCAGAAGAAGATGGACACAAATACACTTGAAGACCAAGGTCCTTGTGTTGGTTAGAGGGGTCGTGAAGTTCCTGCAGGTTGTGACTGGGCAGTGCTGAAAAGCTATTCACTGATTAGTGAAAGTGGAATTCATCCAATTTCACAATTGAAGAAATATCTGTAGGGAAAAGTCAAACTTTCAAATACTGCAGAAATTGGTTACATGTCCTTCTGCTTTCAGTTCCCTGAGGGTTTACTGAATAATAAATAAAGACAGAAGTAGATATAAACTGGTGTCTATGGCGGTAGCTGCAGTGGACACTGGCATATAAAGCTGGTAGTAATGATCAGTTTTGCTTCAAGTTATCCCTGTGTAGTTGTCTCTCATAGGTATAGTGCTTTAGTATTTAATAATGAGGCATGCTCATACCCCAGCATAGCATTACTGTGCTAACAACACACACAAACCATGTTAAAAAGAAGAAGCAAAATGTATTTGCTTTAATTGAAATATTCGATCGAGCAAACATTTGTTCCTGAAAGAGGCGTTTGCATAACTGTCCACCAGTCTCTGACATCAGCTTGATGAAACTTTTGCCAGCCTTAAAAGCAATATTCATTCAGTTGCAAGATGATTTAGGATTTTCTTGCATGGGTTGACTGTGTCAGATCCCAGAGACATTCAAATCTGAGCTGTGACTAGTCCATTCCATAACACAATTGCTTCTAATTAAGGGATTTGCTAATGCAATGGGTTAGTTTTTTCATAAATATAAATATTTTTGAAAAGTTTTCTCACCCAAATTCCCCTTGACCAGCATGAAACAGTTTTGGTGCAGAAAGAAATGCCTCTATGAATAGGTAAAGTATAGTGTCTGGTTTAATAAACAGTTCCAACAGTAGGAGCACTGGCTTCATAAAATGCTTCCCTACTAAAAAACGCCAGCTTAGGATGGTTGCAGCTCAGTAAAACTCATTAAAACCTATTTTTCCTTGCATTTGTGTTATTTTCTTGACTTTGTTTCTATTTTATTTTTCCTTCATGTTCCAGTTACGTTGCTGCTACATTTAAAACAACAGAAATATCAATATTTTTCCATTCGAAATCTTTTGAATTAATTCCAGTGTAATGGGTTTAGAAATTATGGACATTTCCAAGAAAAAAATGATTCTGTTTAAAGGTCCCGTTCCAGTCCAGCTTGGACAGGTGGCCTCATATTATAACATCAGTTGACTGTAAACTGCCCAGTCCCTGAGGCAGTGAAGCAACTGACAACAAACCTTAATATTTCCACCACCAGTCCCCAGAGTTGTTGTGAAGTAGCTCCCAAAAAGCTGTTTTTGGGTCTGCACCAAACATGCCTGCTGTTACTGTGGTCAGAAACTCTAAATTTGATTTGTTTGTTCAGAACACATATTATTCCAAAAGGCCTGTGCTTTGACTAAATTTGCAGCAAACTGGAGGGTTGTTCTAGTGTTGTTTTTACCTGGCACAAATCCAGCAAATTCTGTGTACAGCATTTACCTTGCAACCAGTCCATGCAAGTGATCTGTTTTATATTTATTTAAATTATCAAAGTAAGATAGAATTAAGTATTTTCTTTAATATGTAGAAAAAATCAATAACCGATCCACTGGTGATTCAGTATTTGTGTCTGAGTAGGAGGTGTGTTCTGTGTGCTGCACTCTGCCTTTTGCTTTGTTCACTTAACAGATTTGTATCCATGAGGCAGGGAAGCCTTAGGGCGATGTGGAGGTTCCTACAATAAGTCTGTTCTAATAACTCCAGGTCCCTTGGGAAGCCTCTTTAACCTTCAAACCCACACACTAATTAATGCATATGTGTTCTGTGAGTCCACAGAGATGAGTGGAAGCTAATGAGGGACTACCGCTGCCCAAAGGGCATGCTGGGTGCTAAATGCTCCATTCGGTGATAGAGATATGTGGGTGGGCAGAATATATCAAAAGGCAACACTAGACAGGCATATTTACAGTCGCTGCATGAAACCCTGAGTCTGTCTCCTCAAATTGAGACCAAATTAATACCTAGTGCACACTAGCACTTATGAAGTTATGAAAGTAGGAATTTAAAAACAGCACATGACCCGTATGTGTTCCAGGATCCCGAGTCTTTTACTGGCTCATACTGATCCCAAGCATCTGGTGTTGTAGGTTCTTTCCTACATCTGATGTCCTGGGTTTGTTTTAGACCGGGCATAGGTCAGGTACAATTTCCTATGTTCTGTTAATATTTTGTTCATGGAAATGGCTCTTACAGCACAAACGGAACTCATCAGTCTGCCTTCTGTAATTACTTCCGTCTTCCAGAATTAAGCGTACTGATTTTCATGATCAGCTTTGACTCTAAACACACCAGTTACTCCTTTACACCAGTTATTAGCACAGCCACTGTCTGGTAGAACTGAAGGCTAACAGACATTATGTTGTTGTTGGCAGTCCAAATGATAAGCAAATCTGTATGTACAGTACTCTTCATGGAGTGAGGTTTCTGATGATGGCAGGAAGTTTAACTCTGTGACCATGTGTCCAAACTGTGCATTATAAAGAATTCAAGATAAAGACTATACTGGGATTTTTTTCTTTTAGTATCCCTGATGTGATATGTCCCTGGCTCCAAGCAAAGCATAAGATAGCACTGCTCTGTTTCTCTCATTGCACAATGTAGTGGTGTTATAATGTATAAATACCAGTCTTATGTGTCAGTACAGTCCTATGAATTATTAATTTCCTTCAATTATTTTGCAGTCCCCCTGGCAAGGTGCAAATAACCTCTAGGTGTTAGGGCACTCTGCTTTGAGAATAACAGGTTTCAGATATGACACCAAATTTAGGATGTTAAAAAGTTGGGGCTTAAAATGAAGGACAAAAAACACTGGTCAGGAGTGAAATTGCTCTGACAAATCTGTTGTAGTTCAGAATAAGTAACAACCCTAATTCAAATGTCATGTCAAGTTCATCATTTTTTTTTTTACTTTTTAATATCTGCATGGGTGTTTCACATGAAGAGGCTTCCTGTAGCACAAAGGATCATCTTGCTTTTTAAAAGGACAAATAAAAAGCAGCAGAATGATGAGTAGAACATGCTTCTGCTGTCACAGTGGTGGAAATGGTGTTGCATTAAACTGGTTTTAATGTGTTGAGACAACAGGAAGCCATGGAGGACGTGTTGAGTGTCAGTTAACAACAAAACAGCAAAGTAAAATTCTCTGTGTTAATACCTTGTAATACCACACCTCTTTGGCCTCCTGACTACTTTGTCATCATCTGTCCCTCATTTACCCTCTGCTCTCTCCTGTTCGTTCAATCTCCATCACTGTCTCTCTCTTGCAGTTGTCAGATGTATTTCTCTCCTTTGAGGAGAACCCTCAGGGTGCAGCCTCCTTAGCCCAGGTCCACAAGGCAGTGCTGCGTGATGGGAGGACAGTGGCGGTCAAGGTCCAACACCCCAAAGTCCAGAGACAGAGCTCCAAGGACATAGTGGTGATGGAGGTGAGTCGGTTCCGGAAATGAGTGTGGCCTGAGACACAGACTTGCCATGCCACTCAAGTTATTAGAGCCATTTTTATTGTTTTATGTACACTGATCAGCCATAACATTAAAACCACTGACAGGAGAAGTAAATAGCATTGACCATCTTGTTCTGCTGGGAAACTTTTGGACCTGGCATTCATGTAGATGTTACTTAGGCATGTAGCACCCACCTAGACCAGACCAGGCACCCCCACCCCATAGCAATGACACTCCTTGATGGAAGCAGCCATCCCCAGCAGGATGCAGCCTGACACAGACACACACACAGTTTTGGTACAAGTCCAAACACCTGAAAAACAGCACAAGGTGTTGACCTGGCCTCTAGATTCACTAGATCCCAAACTGACCAAGTATCTGTGGGATGATCCACAGAGGCCACAAAGGCCCTCACTAACATTCTGTTGCCAGACACCACAGGACACCCTCAGAAGGCCCATGTCCATTCTCTGATGAGTCACAACTGTTTTGGAGGTACAAGGGAGACCTACACAATATTAGGCAGGTGGTTATGCCTGATTACCGTGTACTGTAAATGAAGGTGCTTATACGAAGGTGGACATAATTTCACACCAAACTTGAACCTAACAGTACTAACTACATCATGTTGTATTTTGCAGTGTATCTCACTTTTAAATCTGGTGTCTGTGGCAGTATTAAGAATTAACACTGGCACAACTGTAGTCATATTTTTTTATGTCCACTAGAAATGATTGATCTGCCAAAGCTAAAGCAGCCATAAAAAGTGTAGGCTATAGAAACTAGGAGTATGGAGGAGCCCATGGTGGAGATAATGAACTATAAATATAATGGTTCTATGAATGCCCTGTCTATGGTGGCCTGCTTCTGATTCTTCTGATAAAACAAGAAACATTCAGTGATCGGCGGTCTGGAGAACGCTGAAAGAAGAGAAGGAACAGAGAGACTGCAGGCATATATCATACACACACATCAGCAGTGTTTGTGAAATTACTCTCACTGCCAGAGGCTGTAGCTTTGTTCCTGAAACAGACCACATGCCTGCACATTAGCAATGCTGCTTTTTTTTTTTAATTTACTGAGCATTTCTGTTCTCGCCAGCAGACATGAGATGGACTGAAAAGGGTGTCTAAAACAATTCCTGTGTAGACATTAATGAGTCTTAATGTTAGCACATTCACAAAGAGGACTCTGATGGTGACTACGTTGTATGAGTACAATATCTGTAGCAGGTTTTTAGCTTTTGCACTTTAGGCACTGATGTCAAGGCAGGCGTTTAGACATCTGGGATAGCTTCTCTACCTGCGACCTAGCGTAGATTGTGTAAAATTGAAGGGGCACTTTGGCCAGATGTGGAACATAACTGAGGGTTTTAATTGATGCAGAGCTTAACTCTTGTCCTAATATATAGTAGCAGAAAATGTTAGCAACTGTCAAGACATTTCTGTACATGCTCATGTCTGCTTTATTATGCCTGGCACTGAAGGTTATTCTGTTTCCTAACATAAAGGTGCTGTTGAGGGCAGTCCATTGGCTCTTCCCAGACTTTGCCTTCATGTGGTTGGTGGAAGAGGCCAAGAAAAATATGCCGCTGGAGCTGGATTTCCTTAACGAGGGACACAATGCTGAGAAGGTGGCCAACATGCTGGCCCACTTCCCCTTTCTCAAGGTACGCACATAAGTATACACATTAAAATGGGGCGTTTATTTTTCTGCAAGGTCTTCTTTTATAGGAGCAAACCACTGGATTTATTTTTGACTCCTGTGTGTATACATGTACACGCAAACAGCCAATAATAATCTGAGACAGCCTGCTTCAATTGAAGATTCCAGTGTGTAAAATTTTACTTGGTAGAGTTAATAGAGGTCATACTCCTCCGCTGTGTATGGGTATGAGAGCGCTCTTTGTGCTGCCTGTCGGCTCAGCCCATATTCTAACAGAGCAGGGTTAGCAGAACCCTGCAAATCATATTTCCTTTACTAGACAGTGTTGGACTTCAGATCCATTATCATTTAATTTCCTGGTGTCCTCTTTCTTAATACGTCTGTTTGAGAATTTTTATTACCTCTGGTGAATGTGAATTAGACTTCTTTTTCCATCTCTCCTTCTTTGTTCAATGTTTAAACCCAGAGTGCTAAAACATCTTTTGTTTCCTCTTCTTTTCTGTCATTGGCTCCTCTTTCTGCATGTAATAGCACATTAATAGAGACATAAAACATAGCACACGGGAAAGATAAGTTTGTGCTTTCCAATACACTCGGTAAAATTTCAGTTTGCCAGACTGGAATCCGAAATTACAACTAAAAACGTATTTCCTAAGTTGTGACATTATTTATAGCTACCAATGGTTTCTCAGATACAGTATATTAAATAAGACATAATGTGGATAAAGGAAACATATGCACTATGAACTAATTCTTTTCAGATATATTGCATATTTGCCATTATGTTGAAAAGTTCCATGTTTATGTTTTACTATGTGCTATTAAAGAAGATAGAGGTTTAGACAGAGATTTGTTAGACTGTAATATAGATAACTTGTAGCACTGAACCACATCCAAAACAAAACAGCTGTCAGAACCCTAATCTATAATCTGATGCACCAATTGTGAAAGAGGTGGAGGTCTGCACGTTGTTCAAACATGTCCAAAAACCACATTGTGGTCATCTCTTCTGCTGTCTCTCCAGGTTCCCATGATCCACTGGGATCTCTCCACAAAGAGGATCCTGACGATGGAGTTTGCAGAGGGGGGGCAGGTTAACGACAGGGACTACATGAAGAAACATGGCATTAATGTCAATGAGGTACTGCCTGCTCTCAGTGCACTGTGTTTGTGTTAATAGTTAATAGTTTATTGATGGGTAATCCCGGTCCTATCTCACAGCCACATGTGCACACATATTAACAGCTTGTCTACACAGCTCATACAGTGAAAGAAACACAGCAGAGCTGCAGAGATGCGGTTTCTGTCCCTCCCATCAGTTGGTACACGTGATACCTTCAGGCACAGTATTGAGTGTAGGTCATCTGCACTGTATTATGATGGCACAGCACACAGTCATTGTAGTTATATCCATGAAACTGCAGAAAATAAGCTTAAGGTGTCTTTTGCATTCTTACAGCGTAGTGAAACAACTGGACTGATTAAAACAAGTGTATCTGTTCACCAGATGTACCCTATATGGTCACTGATAATATAATCTCTACAAACAAATATCTGAATGTGTATCCAGAATGCTACACTGTCATCAAGTGATAGTTGATGGGATTTCTGCAAATGCAACCCATACAGTTCGTACTACGACAGCTTCACATGAACAGGCAAAACACAAGCCTATATTTATTATAAAGTGGTCACAGTAAATGCAATATGTTCAGTGGGCCTAACACTTACTGCCGTTGTTCATCCATGCATCTACAAAACACCATAAAGGTCACGTTGGCATGTTTTGACAGCGGATCATTTTGAAATATTTCAAGGAGCAGAACAAGAAGGTTCAGTAGCAATGAACTGTTAGGTGAAGAACTGCAGGCGACAGGCAGCAAACCTCAAACTTCTTAGTGTCATAACCCTTTCACTGTGCTCTGAACAACAACCTGAAGTCTAATACCTGTTTGTGTATGCTGCATAAAATCAGATCATGGTTTCTCACAGACTGATGGGAAATTTTAATTTCCAAGTAATTAACCAAGTAATTATTTTGCTGCTAACGTTATTAAATATCACTCGTCAAATGAAATTTCATGGAACATTGTCATCATACATTCTAGATGTTGCTTTGACAACACTGTTTATGTTACATAATACATGATCTTTGGATGTCACTCTCCAATGCTTTTGTTGACTTGAATGACTTTGGGCTTTCTGTGTGCATGTGAATGGAACACTCTTACACACAGGGTGAATGGAAATATTAGTCGGCAGTGGTTCATGCTGTGATGCAGCCTGTGTCTGTTTTTGTAATCTCAAGATGGATGAGGGCCCAAATTGACTTTCCACTGAACTCTGCCCCTCGATGTGACCAGAATGGATACGTATGATGTTTGTTTTCTTGAGTTTTTCCAAAATCCTCTTGGTAAGATTCAAGATATCACTGCATGGACTCCATGGGCCATGTCCTAAACTTCTAAGCCAATTAAAGCCTAACATTTTATATAGCCTGGAAGCCAAACCAACTTCCCCAGGGAGGAGTCACCGCAACATACATACACATCATCTGAGCATGATTGAGTTAAAATTTGTTTACAGCAAATTGGCTCTGATTGGTTGTAGGGCTATTCAATTGCATGCAAAGGTAATTTTTCTCAGTAAATTGTTTCTTCAGCTGTGAATTAAATTAACATGTCAGTGAGGTTGGTTGTAACCACAATCACAACGAGGACTGTTGTACAGGGTGCGATTATACATATATTGCATTAATATAACTCCTGTAAATTATTTCTACTGTAAAGTTGGCCATTTTGACACAGGGTCTGTGGGCATTGACTTGTAGATGATAGTCTTTCTATTACACATTTCTTGATTGTTTCTATAAATACTTGAGGCTAGTGTAAACCCTGCGTGGCTATAAACATGACTTTGATGGACAGGGACACTTAGAGGAGGGAAATACAAGACAACAATTCTAATAACACATTTTGTTATATAATTAAAAAAAAATATATATTAATGATATAAAATCAGCCCCACTGCTGTTACAATGAATACCAACAAAATAGGTTCATGTTACCTCCAAATTTGAGGCAGCTGCCAGCAGGCGTAAGCAAAACATATTCTGGAGCTATATATTGATAGCTGTATTGGAGACCTAGAAATAATCACACCATGGTAGACCTGTCTGAGACAGAACACTGTTAAGATGTGGTATTGTTAGATAGGGTCACACACACTTTTACAAAATACTGTTTTAAATTCTTCATATGTTAGGATTCACATCAACCATGCAATGCTGTCGGAGAGAATTATTTCTGTAATAACAATCACTTCACACAGGTTCTCTCCTTTTTAAGTCTTTTCGCTGCTATTTACAGCCAGGTTCAACAACATAAAAGCATTCAAGGACAGGCTGTCTTGAAAGTAGGACGTTAAAGCATAAAGTGAGGTATATGAAGTACAGTCTATTTCTGTGTATGCCTGTGCACAAGAGCACATTTTATAGATGTCTATATGTATGTGATGACTTTGGATTTCAATTCAAATGAATCTGCTGGCCTGGCCCTAGAATAGTTAAGAGACCATATCTTTGAGCCCCACATTGTGTGTTAGTGAAGCAGACAGTGTTGGAACAATTGAAATTTTTTTTTTGAACCAGACAAAAGGGAAATCGCAGGCCAAATGGGAATGTTGGTAGTGGTGCATTTCTCCAGATTTTCCGTGACTGTGTGCTTCTTTCTCCCCAACAATCTGAGGAGCTCTAATTAATAGCTATTAGTGTCTGCCTATTCCTCTCTGAGATAATTTCTTGGCTCTCTGCTTGCTTGCTTGCGTGCGTGCGTGCGTGCGTGCGTGCGTGCGTGCGTGCGTGCGTGCGTGCGTGCGTGCGTGCGTGCGTGCGTGCGTGGACTTGTATTGTAGTCTCTGTGAGGACTTTCAGTTTTAAGACAGAGTGAGGACGTGTGTATTGTGAGGACATTTTGGTTGACCTTCACTAATCAAAGGACTGTTTGAAGGATGCTTGTTGACATGCAGAATGTTGTATCACGTTGATGTGTTTTTGGAAGACAGGGGGGTTGTTTAGTTGTTTAGTATGTTTGTGACTAGCCTCCTTATTGAGTGGAAATATACAACAGAGAGTGGGGTGATATCAGTGCAGTTGTATACTGCAATGTTGGTGCCATGAATGAATTGTAGGACTGTAAAGACCAGCTTATTTGCATGTCTTGGTCATTGGATCTTTGACATTGCTAAAATCCCACAAATCAGGCAGAATATTAAGTAATGCATGTAAGCTATTTCAATACTGTAGCTGAATAAGACTTAACTAAGTCAAACTGCCATATTATATTTACAGTATATTTGTATGATTAAAACTACAAATTAGACAACAATAAATATAAACTCTCCTCTGCATTCCAAAGTATCTGTTCCAACCTCGTATGCAATAGGAGTGCGAGCTAAACCTGATCAGGAAATTACCTAAAGGAATTTTGTCCCATGCACACAATTGGCTGAAAACTGCACCTTGTGAACTGCACCTTCATGAAAACAGGGCAATTAATCTTTAGGTTCTGGTTAGGAATTGGGTTGGTTTTGGAGGCAGGCTTTTAGTTGTGAGGGTTCAGGGTACGGGTTTAGTAATGCATATTATTAATGAGTGGCTGCCACCAACACGAACACTGAATGACTATGAATCACATCTGCACAGGTTAAATGTTCCATTTGAACCTAGAAATTTACTCAGTTAGCATGTTACATAAGAGGAGAAATGACACATTCACATTTTCTCCTTAATTCATTCCCTCAGCCATAGTTTAAGTTGTATCCCAACTAAAAACAGAAGGTGAGGTGGCGTGTCACAGTGGATCGCTTTAATGTAATTCAATTAATAACACTTGGTTCACAATATATGTGTCATCTACTGATGAAGTTTTGATATGGTGAGTGTTGCGGTAACACTCTCCAAAGGTGACAATTACAGAGTATGCTTAGTATGGACTGCAGGAATAGTTGGGGTTGCAAACAGAACAGATAACGAGTACTTAAATTAACATTTCAGTTTTGTCTAAAAACATAAATGTTGCTATACATAAATGTTGGCCTGTCCTGGATAAGCAGTTATAGATGGATCGATGGACAGATGTAGCACCCGGAATATTTCCCTATATTTTCATGTGTGTAGTTCAGTATTCAGAATTTTGAATGTGGATATTCATTATTTTTCATATACATTTTTTTCTTCATGGCCCAACAGAAGTGCAGATTTTGAATAAAGAACAGGACTAGTAATTTACTCCCCCTGAAAACAGCAGGAGATTGGAGTGATTTATGTGACTATCTATGAACATTAAGCTTCTCTAAGTGCTCAGTCAAAGAATATAGGTCAGTGAGAACTCTCTATGATTAACAGAACAGTTTTACCACACAGAAAAAAATTCTTGTGTACAGTTGCCATATCCCAAGCACATTAGGTGGAGCGGGTGGTCCACACACCAGAGGGCTAGTGGTTTGATCAAGGACCACTTGCCGAAAAGTCCTTGAGCAAGACGCTGAACCTACAGTTCTGTGAATGTGTTTGTGTGCTTGTGTGAACAAGTGGGTAAATGTAAACTTTTGACTAAAGCTCTGTGAGTAGTACAAAGTGGTATAAAGGTGCTATATAAATACAAGCCATTTGCCAATTACTATGTACATAAATCATTAATAGTGATAACACTAATAAGCCATTATTGTCGCACTTACTGAAGGTGAGACCATAGCAGTTCTAGTTGCCATCCTGGCCACCATTTCAGGCTTTGGATGCATCTGCAGACATAGTTTTATCAAGACAGTATAAAACACAAATGTATTGAATTAAATTAATGCCTTTTAAAAAAATTGTTGCAAATTGTTTATATTTTAATAACTAACGTTTCTTTTCTTTTCTGTTATTTCTTTTTCAAATTTTGCTAAATAAATCTAACTTTATACTTCTCATCTGTGTTTCCCACAGATCTCAGAGAACCTGGGTAAGATGTACAGTGAAATGATCTTTGTCCACGGTTTCGTCCACTGTGATCCACACCCAGGCAACGTGCTGGTCCGAAAGTGTCCCCAGAGCAAGAAGACCGAGATCGTCCTGCTCGATCATGGCCTGTATCAGGTGGGGAATCTCCAGGCTGCTTGGACATAAAGGAAATACCATTTGTTCTAATATTGCAGTCCATTTTTCATGCTGCTGGCTGAAGCCTTGTGTAAATAGGTAGAGCAACAAACACACAGACAAGATGCGCATAAAATCATGGATGTCACACACGCTTTCACAGACAGACACACTTTTATTAGAGCTACAGCAGAATAAAAGCTTTTTGATAAACAACTCATTTGATGTTGTTCTTAGCAGAGTGCAATGTGCTGTTATAAGGACTGCAACCTTAATCATACTGACTTGTATGTGCGCACTCATGTTCTACACACACGCACAAGCCTCCTCTTACGAATACACGCAGGCTAATGTGAACATCCAAGGGTCTTACATGAGTTTGTTTACTGCTTGTTCCTGTATTCATGAAGAGATTGGAGTAATAAATATGCAACTCCATCATCTTTTACACACAATGTACATACACACACAGAAGTCCCTCGGACCATAATGGCACCAATTTATTTCTAATCACTTGTGATTTTAGCTGTCATTTTGAAGTAGAAAATTAATTCAGTCGACACATACACACACGCGCACACACAATCATCTTCCGTAGCATTACCAGTAGGGTTCTACATATTGCAGATGTATTTAAAGTGCTGTAGTTTGTGTAGAAATAGTGGTTTCAGCTGGCTATATGCATTGATCAGCAACAACATTAAAACCTCTGACAGATGAAGTGAATAACAGTGACAATGAAATGCTCTGCTGGCAAAGTGTTTGGACCTGGTATTCATGTGGATCTTACTCAGACATGTAGCACCCACCTAGACCAGACCAGGCACCCCCACGCCATAGCAATGACACTCCTTGATGGCAGCAGCCATCCCCAGCAGGATGCAGCCTGACACAGACACACACATTTCGTTTATGCCTGATTGGTATACATGTTGCATAACATACGGTAGTATGCTGCTCAAAAGAATTAAAGGAACAGTTTGACACATTTGATCTCTATGGGGAAACATATATGGACAGGGTAGTGTGCTCACAATGAAATTGTGTCCCGGGGTATCCCCTCCCTATCTGAACCAGGGCATCACCGACCTCCTGGGCAGTCTCAGTTGCAAGATCAGTGGCCATTCAATGGTATCATCTAGAAACCTAAAGTTGGAAGTCAGGAATTCCATTGTCTAGCCTGCAGAGGTCTGTGAGTCTCTCCGTGGACTCCCCAGACCATTACTGACCCACCACTGACCCAGTCTTGCTGAACACAGGATGCCAGTAGTGGATGTGCCCATTCTATTGTTTTTATTGTCAATCCACTTAAGCTCCATGGTGCTGGACAGTGAACACAGGGCTCACTAGAAGAGGTCAGGCCCTCAGGCCATCTTCATGAAGTCTGTTTCTGATTGTTTGGTCAGAGACTTTCACACCAGTGCCCTACTGGAGGTCATTATTTAGGGCTCTGGCAGTGCTCATCCTGTTCCTTCATGCACAAAGTTACACCGGCCCTGCTGATGGCTTAGGACCTTCTACGGCCCTGTCCGTCTCCTGGAATCCACTCCATGCTCTTGAGACTGTTCTGGAGGGCACAGCAAACTTTCTGGCAATGACATGAATTATGTGCCATCCTGGAGGAGTTGGACTGCCTCTGCAATCTCTGTAGGGTCGAGGCATTGCCTCATGCTACAAGTAGTGACACTGACCCTAGCCAAATGCAAAACTAGGGAAAAAAAGAAAAGACGAGGAGGGAAAACATGTCAGTGGCGTCTGACACCTGTAACACCAAAGAAGCTGAAACTGATTAACTTAATGTAACTGATTAAATCAGTATACCAAATTTTTAACTGGTTTGATGCTATAGTCTGAAAAATGTCCCTTTAATTGTTTTGAGAAGCCTATATATTCAGGCATGTCTTAAGGCATAGTGAAGACACATCTGCCTGATGTCAGTTTGGATTAGAGCTCGATGCACTATGCTAGGAATGCTAAGAAAAAAAAGGTCATACTTTTATAAATGTTATCCTTTACTTTGCTGTCCCAGAGCTTTGTTGTTGTAGATGAAATTAAAATGCCAGCAAAAGACACCTAATCACTCATACTCCCTTGCCCTCCAGGTCCTGCAACCAGACTTTAGGTTGGACTACTGCCGGCTGTGGCAGGCTCTGATTAAAGGCGACATGTCTGGGGTGGAGCGTTACAGCCGCAGACTGGGAGCTGGAGATCTGTACCCCCTCTTTGCCTGTGTGTTAACTGCTCGGTCCTGGAACGCTGTGAATGCCGGCATCAGTTCTGTACCTGTTACACACTCTGAGGTAAGAGCTCTCCCACACGTGTTTATCAAGTCTTTACGATCTTGTGCCTCTCATACTTTGACACCAAAATATGAAAGGCTGCTATTATTCTGGTAGCATTGTCTGCACATTATTCAGATGCCTAGAAAAGTAGAAGAAAAACACGTCAAACAACAAGGTCAAATGTCTCTGCATAATAAACATGTAGTGGGTTTGTTAATTCCTAAACCATGCAAGGTGCCCAGCTAATACTTTGAATGGTGTTTATAGTCTTTAGTGTCCTTTTGGCTGGGTTCTGTTTTACAGTATATGGCTCAGAAGAGATTTACTGTAGGCTGCACTGTTGCTAACAAACCTCAAACATCATATGACGTACACTGAACCAGAAACCACTTACATGCTCCCTGGAAAAAGATTGGCTGTAAAACCATGAATAAACAAACCAAATTACTTCATTACCAAAGTTTGATTCGTTTGGTGTAGTGGCTTTTGCATAGTCCATCCCATTGATGTGTGTTGGGGACCTATGGGGAAGTGAGCCAGCTTGGCTAGTGGAAGTCTTGGCTTTGTTGGAAGAGACCATAATGAACCAAAGCCAAAAACCCTGAAGAGTGAGTAAGACTCCTGCTGAGTCTCTTAAAGCGTATGCATCGACTGAGCGAGTTCCATAACAATGAATGGAGTGCTGTCTTTCAAGGCATTGTCTGGTTCTCCTCAATCTGTCAGTGCTGGATCTCTGATGAAGGGAAGTCTTAACACTACAGCATACTGAATAAGAAGATTTACTGTGAAAATGTTGGCTTTGATGCTTTACTGTAAACATGACAATGCTCAGGTGCACAAACAGATCCGTTTATGAGCAAAGCTTGACTGATCTCAACGTCTTTAGGGTGAACTAGAATGCAGGCATGAGCCAGGCTTCATTACCTGTGTGAGTATGAAATGGCCATAGTTCTATTGGCCATGTAGTGTAACATGATATTTTTGAAAAGAAGACTGGGAGACCCAAATATTAACTCTAAAACAGTTACATTTGTTCCAGAATTAACCAGCATAAAACTGGTTTATGTGTATCTTTACCCACAGGTATTCCTAAAAGCCATCTGTGCTCAAGAGAGTTTATTTATATCTCTCTTATGCAATGTTTTGAAGCTGGCAAAAGTACTACACAACAGTCTGCTACAGTGTGCCACCCCCTCACATGTGACAGGCAGTACCAGGCTGAATTTGGCAGCGGGCGGTACATCAATGACTCTCCTTTTTTAATGTTTCTGTAAATTAAATGTGTATTTTAGGGAAATCATAAAGGAGAGCTGATATAATGTCCAGACAAATATCAGTGAGAAGAATATTCTGATGCTGAATACCTGAAGCATGTCTATAATGTTAAAGGCTTATCAGATGTGACATTTTGGGTAAGTTTTACATTTTTTAATGAACAATAGTTTTTTATTATGGCCAATTCAACCTGAAAGTCCTTGATTTACTACTGGGCCTATCATCTTGTTGCTAGTTTTAACCCTTCAGTAATCATTGGGCAATGAGTGGAATAAAAGCACTGAGAATCAAAGGGCAGAATTAGTGTACCACAAATGGAGACAGCGCCATGACATACTGGAGAAGCTTTGATTGTTCAGTTGTTCTCAAGGATCTTTAGGTTCCCTTAAGCGGAGCTCAGACAACAGTCAGGTTTGGCCCAGGATACTTGGTAATGTGAAGTGTTTACAAATCCGTACACACCCATTAGCGGTTGTCCCAGTTAATATTAGACTTGTAGGATTTAAAATGATGAGTGTAGTACTTACACAAGAAACAATGACAGAAACAACTGAACAAGGACACAGAGCAGCTGACCATGTTGTCAAGCAACAGCCAACATTTTAGCCCTCTAGGCTAACTTTAGCTAGCATGCCACTGTTGACAGATATTAAAACTGATCTCACCTCTCCAGTTATGAATGAAGAATAGATCCCGCGTGTTGACCGCGTCTCCCCAACTATTTTATCATCCACACTTGTTTAGCCTTGTGCTTATTTTTTTTCTCACTGCAAATAAAATTACAGCATTTTTCTTTGTCTTTTGGTTTGATTAGCAATTCAAAATGGAGACATTGGATTTACAGGAAGTTGCTCCACAGTCTCTGTATTGTTTACGTTTGTTTCACTGTGTGATCGTGTGGCGTAATGCATTTAGTGCTCCCTGATCTGGTAGGATAATAGGAGTACTATCCTGTAGTGAGTGTTGGGCAAATATTTTCAAATTTCATAGTGAGTCTATTCTTCATTCGATTTTAATAGCTGTCACCACCAGTATGCCTGTTAGCATCGAGGGCTGCAACTAGACAACATCGTGAGCTCAGTAGCTTTCTGCTCTTTCCAGACTTGTTCTTCTCACTGGTTTTTGTGAAGTCATCCAGAATTGAAATTTTGGATGCCTGATATTAGCCATTTGAGAGGTTTTAAGGGAAGATCTGTCACGATATCACACCACTAGATAATCTTAGATGAACCTTGGCACTGAGCAAACACAAGTCATCTGGTTTGACATTACATAACAGTTCTAGCATATGCTGTCTCAGGACTCTTGATAATTTTATTGTGTTGACAAAATAAAAAGAGGCTGTAGAAGGTACATGGGAAGGTACAGAGATGCTGTCTTGTTGTGAGAGTGATAAGTTTATACTAGCTCCACATTATTTGTATATTGTTATTTTTGTTCTATGCTCGTTATGTGAGCATTTTAGCCAGTTGACAACCTACTCATTTCCTTGTGAGAATGGATTTAATTAAGTTAGGTGGATTTTTCTCCCTTCCTCTTTCTCCCACTCTAGCTTAGATGGAAGTACTCCCACCAATCTAACCCCTTTGTCCACACAGGCCACACATTCCATTAGGCAGAAGCCACTCTCGCGGCTTCTACGTCACCGCACTTGTTTGTGTATCATTCTGGAGTCAAGAGTTTTAAGTTTGGAGACATTTCACAACCACTCATCTGCTTCACCTTGTCTTTGTGTTCCATCTCCTCTTTTCTGTCCTTTGTTGTTGCCTCTCGCTTCTCTTTTCCACTCTCTTATGCATGGATCTTTTTTTTTTTTTTTTTAAGTCCTGCTTCTAACAACTGATGATGCATTCCATTAGTGTTAATGCAATCACATGCACGCAGCAAACGTTGAGTGCTTTTAGAGCTGTGCCTTTTTGCTGCCTTTCTTCCACATGCAGGAATATTTTATCTTTTTAATGAATGCGTCTTTCCTGAGCATTGAAAACAAAGTAATTAGCCAGAAATATAACCAGGTGGTGGAACTACAAGTCAAGTATAATTTGTTATGTGTTTTTTGATCCACTCTTGTTATAATTTACTGGTGCTAATTCAAAATTCAACACTTTCCCCTTGTTTATCTGTTATCTTTATGAAGTCAATGTTATGCATATTTCACTACTCTGCTGCTCTGTTTTTGTCTTAAATGACTTCAGAATTTCTTATGTCACCATTTCTTATATAACTTCATCTGACATATTTCAGGAGTTGCTGAGATTCTTTTTCACAAGCTTAACACAATTTAAAAATCAGTGTGACTCGAACCCAATATTGTACTGATGGAGGTTTACTGTGTTCATGTCATGTCTGAGTCACCATAATTAGCGGTTTCCAATGTGTGTAACTGTAAATGTTGGTCCTCTGACACCATATAATTGAACTCTGAATAATTCTTCAGTTCAATTGAAAACTGAGTTAACTAAGTTTCTTAAATTTAAATAATAGAACATAAACAAATGTAGAGTTACAGCTGCTTCTGTAGCCATTTTGTGAACTCCATAAGGCTTCATGCATTCCTGCTAATTTGGCATACGTCATTTTTCACTCTGCCCACATATCTGCCTACATCTTGTTTTCATACATATATATACACATTTTGTCATCCTGTTCACCCATAACACAGACCACATCATTGACATGGTTTTATGCCCCATTGCTTATTCGTTTACAATAACCTTATAATCACAATGTACACCCAATGAGTAAAAATATTAACTACAGAACAATTTTAAGGCATTTCATCATTTTATCCAAAAGCCTGACCGACCTCTTATTAGGACCAGATACTTACCTAGCTGGAGGATGTGTTTTGATCCTGTTTTCCTTTTCCAATGAATGGTTCTTCTAATGACCCATTATCGGTTGTTAACAGATCCTAGTCATGCAAGTTTCTGATGGGAAACGCCCACAGATGTTCCTATTTAAACCCCATCTGAAATTGCCCTGAAACGGGGACAATTGAACGTGACAAGTCTAATTACCCTTGTTTCAGCTTGATTTTTAAATCTACCATGACCTGGATGACTGCGAACCTCCACGTTCCTATGGGGCTGTATCGTTTCGAATTCTTGCAGAACATCTATCTTAGAAATTAATAAATATAAAATAAATATTTAAACTGGACAAGTAACAAAAAATAAATCTTAAGAGACAATAAATACATTATGTTGCATTTAGGTTTCATAGACAGTTTTGAAGCACAGACCAGTGTTTGTTAGAGATATTTTGGTCTGCTCTGCATTTTGAATGTGGGTGAAAAATGAATAAAACCCATTCTGGTAACCTGGCGTCGGAACGAGGCTGTAATACCATATGCAATTAGACTGAATGTGCTTTGTCTTGTGTAGGAGCAGTCTTTTTCTATCCTAGTCTAGCTGTGTTCAATAAAGTGACTGACAGTATGTCTGGAGATTTAAGTCATATTATACTGGTCAAAATACACCAGGAGGGTAAGGGTGTAAGGGTTAATCCAGATACCTTCCTAATGGAGTTTCAGCACATGATCTTCTTGAAATACATGCCATATTTTACTGCATAGTTCAGTGACGTATGGAGAATGGCAAAAGGAGTTAAATTACATCTCCACACACCTGTTCAATCGCTGTATAAAATGTACTTGATTGTCTCAGTATTCGTTCCAGTAAAAACAGCTCAGACAGTGCACTCCAAATCGCACTACAGACCCTAACCAGCAATCGGTTCACTCCTACTTACCACTAAGAAGCCTTATGAATTAGGGTAGCCTCACTTGATGTTTCAGAGTACAGCAAAACCTCAAAATTGACTACCTATAGGTCAGCCTATCCATTTGTTTAGTACAATTTATCTATTGCCTACATACAGTTGCCATTTACTTCCATGCTTAGTAAAAATAACATTGGTAATAGCAAACCATGTAGTTGATTTTGACATTCTTCTTCTCTCTCTCTCTGTCTCTGCCTATTATTTTCTTCTGTCTGCTGTATGAAATCAGCTGGCCGACTCTCTAATATGCTGGGGAAAAAGAAAAAATAACCAGCACAGATTCCACACCCCCCTTCCAAATGAATTCCCTTTGCCTTTTGCACGGCCTATTATCGCACCACTCGCAATACAATATGTCCTTATTGAAGCTTTCAGATGCAAATGAGAGCACTGTCACCTTCTCTGTGTCCTGCTGACAGCTGTGAGGCCTGCTACCCAACCTCCTATAATTGCTACTAATTGTTATTCCCCAAGCAAGACTCAGCAGAGCACTTCAGAACACCCAGCGCCCCGGACTGGAGGGGTATGGTGGAGTATTATGTTGTAGGTTTACGCCTGGTAACTCTAGGTTTTGATTTTTTTTTAAGGTAAATAAAGAAGAAATTCAGAGGTGTGATGTAATGAAGGCAGAGCAAGAAAGGGTTTGTTGTTACTTTAAGAAAATTATTTATCAAGGATCAGTGCTTCATAGTTTATATTGAACTGTTTAATAGCAAGGGCGGCACAGTAAAAAAGGCAGTTAGGACTGATGCCTCACAGCAAGAAGGTCCCAGGTTCAAATCCATGGGTCGACTGTGTGGAGTTTGCATGTTCTCCCTGTGTCTGCGTGGGTTCTCTCCAGGTACTCAGGCTTCCTCCCACTGTCCACACTGGTTGTCTGTCTCCCTGTGATAGCGTTGTGATAGACTGGTGATCTGTCCAGGGTGTACCCTGCCTCTCCAGCCCTCCCACGACCCTTCACAGTACAAGCAGTTACAGAAGATAAATGAATGAATGCTTCATAGCTAGAGCTTGGAGCCAGTCCAGAAGTAGCACAGCAGGCAGTTCAACTGGCTCTAATGCACTCCTATTAAAAAAACTTCCAACTTCTCAATTGAGATGTTTTTTAAGATGCAATCATATTTAATGAGTCAGATAAGTTTGCAGTCATAAAGCAATGATTTGCTCAGTAACTTGACAGTCACTGTAGCTATTTGGAGCATAATCAGATAACATGTTTTGGTGTTTTGGACTTTCTTAGGTTTTGCAAATGAGCCACTACAAATTGCAAGATGGTTTGACAAAGAGTCATGATGATGACAGTGAGAAGTGACTAACTGGTCGAAGTTGGCATGTGATAGATGGTGATGGTCATCCAATGACCTGTGTAGTACTTCTTTAAAGTTCTTTTCAGAGGGTCCTGTCTAACAAACCACCTGTGTCATTGTGACACACTAGTCACATGCTTAAGCAGAAACTTTAGCAGTTGTTTAATGACTTTAAGAAACAATTTGTGTACATTTGATGAAACCTAGTTGAATTATGGTAGTTAGAATAATGATTAAGTTTTTAGTTTAGTTCAGCTTTAAAATTCCACATTAACTGACACGTTTGTACTAGTGTTAACAAGTGATGTTATGTGTGACATGAGATTGTTATCCTTTGTCTGTTTGTCGTAAAACCACAGTACAGTCCCTCTGGGACTTGGTAGTGTAAGTGTAGGTGGGAAATAATCAGATGCTGTTTGTTTGCTGCATTGCTGTTGTTTGTTCACATCACTTCCTGTGGGCATTAGACAGAGACAGAGAGCAGAGACAGACTTTATCTGTGTCAGAATGTTGACTAGCTGTCTGCCTCTCTCTGTGCCTGTCAAATCTCTGTTTATCTGGACTGACAGCTCTGACAATGCTGCTGTCACATATGCACACGCACACATACACACACACGCATACGCGCACGTACACGCACACACACAAACTCACAGGCTGAGTAGATAAACAGGGCCATAAAATTTAAAAGTATTAATACTTGAGACTATGTATGTGTGTACATGAGAAATTCGTCATAAAAATACTTCATGTACAGTATGCAGGTGACATGGTGGGTGGTTCAATGTACAAAGGGTAAGACTTTCAGTTTAAACTCCAGAACCTCAACAAGAACCTGGAGTTACACCATATGAAACACACAAGGTTTGCTCGTTTTGTGTGAGCATTTTAGCAGTGAACGGATACATTTACAGTGTCTTCTTTTAAATCTGGATGGAGTTTTTTATTCTTTTATGTTTGAGACTATTGAAGGTTAATTGTTGGCCTTGGGAGCAAAAGCTTGCTAAAGAATTTTTATAACATAGACCGCTCACTGTACTGTCCAGGCAATGGTTCAAGTGGTATTCCCTAACCTGAGAATGGTTGAATGATAGCACCATCAGTGTCTTTGTGTACTTGTAGACTTGTTTCTCTCTTTGATTATTCTAAACGTACTGATTTTTTAATCGTTCAGAGTTTCAATTTTAAGTAATCTGAGTGACTCCAACAAGTACAGAGTGAGCATACCTTATTGTCAAGTCTGATGTTTTCTTCACCCAGACATCCACCCCAACCTGTTCAATCTTCAGGTCTTTGGGAACTGGAGGAAGTACCCCCTTTTTGTGTCTTAGAGCAGCAGGATTTAGCAGTGATCACAGTTCTTAGAATTCAGCTTACACTTTTTTTTAGACTGTGCTTCATCCTACCCGAGAAGAACCTTTAATGTCACCTTTAGTGACAAAAGAGTAAGGTCTGGTAATAGCAAACATTAAACACTAGCTACATAGTAACATTTAACATTAGCCTTGAACAAAACACAGAGAGATGGATCCACAGGATGCACATTTGTTTTATGTTACTGTATGTCTCACAGAACTAAGCGACGCTGTCCATTGTCAGTCGGCTATTATGTTAATTCAGGATTCACATTGGCAGCACGAATGCAATAAGAAAAGAAAAAACACAGAAAAAAAGGTATGAAGTTCTCAGGAGTGCTCCCCATTGTGTGTAGGTGTCCTCATGGATTCTCCAGAACTGATTGGTGTGAAAGCAGGTCACCTGATTTTCTCCTTAATTACTGTGTCCACTAGAGGTCACACTGACAATGAAATGCCACTGTAGGTACATGGATCTGCATGTACAAGCCATACATGCATGTTTTTTTTATATATATATTTTAATACATTTTTAATTAATATTTCCAATGATGGTGTTAAACTGCATTTATGTGTTTAGTTACTGTCCAGCTTTATCAGTGACAGTGGCTAAGTCGGTAGAACGGTTCACTCGGACCACATGCAAAAGTGTTCTTGAGCAAGACGCCAAACCCAGAGTTTCTTCTAATGCATGGCACTGGAGCATCATTGTGACTGTAAGAGTACCAGTGGGTTGTAAAGGGCTGCATTAATGCAAGAATCATTTATATCTTACCATTTCTTTTACCACAACACACACACAAACATTCAAAGGCCCAGTTCTTGCTTTTTTCTCATACAGCTATTAATCAATTCTAATTCAGAAAAATTAGCAGATGTCCAAATTTGTTGTATGAATGCAACATCGACTTTTAAAAATGGTACTTTGTAAATACCTATTCTGATATGTTAAGCCAAAGACATTGACAGTGAAGATTATATTGTAGAAAACTATATTTGTAAGAAGTGTAAAATTTACTGCAACTTTAATGTGGGCTGGCAGTAGTTAAAAACAGAATCAAATACCCCCAAGTTTTATTAGGAGCATATTGTTTGTGCTTCTATTTAGCGTTTTAGATACTGTTAAAAGGTATTTCTTCATTATATTTCCAATTAGCTTGTAATTTCACAGTTGTGCGGTTCAATCTTGTAATGGCCTGTACTCATACAGATTGCTAACCTCCTGATTTTACTTTCTGTCTAAAAATTGCTAAATGACCAAGGTTTTGTAAGCTTGCAGTCCACGTCGTTCCATGAATAATAGAGCAATTTAGGCCTGCTGATGTGCAGCAGGGAGAAAGCCTTTGAAGTGGAGTATAGCAAGACGCTGATGCTCACATGGCCGCTCAAACAGCCATCTTAAACATCAAAGAGAACAAATAGTTGCCATGGAGGTAAACGTCATACCTCTCATTTTTCTTCCTTCATCATTTCTTTTTTTTTTTCCTGTGCTCTGTCATTTACACTATGTGTTCATTTGTGCGGAAGCAAAAGTCTGGACTATTCTTGTTTTAATCCAATCATCTATGCCCATACATTTTTGTTTACTTCCTTGTCCCGCCATTTTACTCTCAACCTCATCTTCCTTACCCCATCTTTCTGGAAAGCCTTTCGGTTAACGATTAGTCAGTTCACTTAGTTGAGCAATTCTGCCCATAATTTCACTTGCTAAAAATAGTTGCTGTATACCTTGGCACAACACAAACGAGGCCACTCAAGGTCACCCAAATAGACAACAGTCTTAGAAAAGATATGTGCTGTTTACCATATTCTTTTTTACAACCTTACCATTTAATCAGTCTGCTCATTAGATATCATTCTGTTGTACTGAACAGCTAACCCTCTGCTTTGCTCTACCTCCTGAGCCACAGCTGCCCACTGTGCCCCAGGTGTGTGCATCCATTCAGAAGAGATTGAGTCAGTCAAAATTAAGCATGGCTTTACAGGGTGTTTGACTTGTACAGGTACATAATATCACCAGTGAGTCAGCAAGAGACAGCTTGTCTTGTTATCTGTCTTCCCTGGCAGGATGTTGAGATACGGACCAATGCAGCGCTCTACTTGCCCCAGATCAGCGATCTGTTGAACCGAGTGCCCCGGCAGATGCTGTTGCTGCTCAAGACCAACGATCTGCTGAGGGGCATTGAGACCACATTACAGACCAGAGCGGCCTCCTCATCTTTCATCAACATGTCCCGCTGCTGCATACGAGCCATGGCCAGGTCAGAAACATTGTGGTGATTTAACTGTCATTGTAGTTTCTTTGTTTAGCTTTAACTAGGTGAAACCTTTTCTTATTTTATTTAAAGTTTGGTGTAAGAAAAATACTCCACTGTTGGAGTGCATGTCCATTCAGCACTGGCCGATGCAAAACCCTGCAATGGGTATGGAAGCACTGTGGCTAGTCTTGGGTATCTTGCTCTGAATATGCATCAAAAGTGAAACTATGTAGTACACCATAAATCCAGTTTAGAAAGATTCTGATAAAAAGGCCATCAATGTGACAATGCCAATGTATACAGAGGAAAACAGATGTCAACATATCAGTTTTTGTTTGGTTTATGTTTTAAGTATGTCATTACAGACATGCATTTACTATTTCTCAGAAATGTAATAACTGTTGTGTTCAAAAGAAATTTAATGACTAACTAAACGTATTATTTGTTGCCCAGGTGTTTCCCTGTTTCACACAGAAAATAGAGGGCACCGGTTATGTAGCCTTTATTTCAGTCTTTTCAATCTTTTCATCTGTTGAAATAGTAATTGGAGCCAGAAGGCAAACATAACTCAAGGCCAATGATCATGACAGAAAACAGCTCATTTGCAAGAACAGAAAACAAAAAAGTACTGAGATACAAGAAGAAATGGATGTGTCATGCACGTCAGTGTGGAACAATCTGGAAAAAGACATTGGAGGATTTATATTCAGTAAGTTCAGGACCGGTTGCCCAAATAAAGGAAATGCTGATGATGATTGGCTGGCATAGTCTTTAGACACTGTGCTGCATTCATAATAAACTTCTATTGTCTGTGAATAATTTGCTTTCAGGAGTGCATATATATGCACTGGTATGGTCAGACAGGATATGTGACACAACTAAAAAGAAGTTAAGCTGACAACAAGTAGGTGGCTTTGGAGGAGAAAGTGAAATTTGCCCTTATAAGCTGGGTGAGGAGGGATGTGAGCTGTCACTTCAGCTCTCAGCTGATGACTGAAGGACAAGACTCTCTACACACACACAGACACACAGACACACAGACACATAGGCTCTGTGCCTTGCCTGTACTCCTGACAGCAGTAGAGCTTCTCTGAAAAAGCACATCTTATAAAATATTAATAAACAGTAGTGCCATCGATAGTATACAGTAATGCAAGCTCCTTGCTCACATACCATAACTCATTCTTTACTCTCAGCTGGACTGTTTGAGTGTAGGAAGCCCTTTTATACCTTGTATCGTGTATATGCATTGCATTTGTGTGCTGTGAGTAACCCTATACTGTCCTATACTGGGGCAGGTATAGCCTCTTTTTTCCCTCATGTTCATGATATATCTAGATTAGGTGCATTACACATTAAGTATTCTTTTTTACCTTGATTCTAAATTGACTATAGGTGTGAGTGCGAGTATAAATTGTCGTCTATCAATATGTGTTACTCTGAGATGGACTGGCGACCTGTCCAGGGTTTACACTGTCTCTCGCCCAGTGTCAGCTGGGATAAGATAAGATAAGATAATCCTTTAATTTATCCCACAGTGGGATATCCTCTAAGGATAAGCAGTAAAAGATAAGGAATGGGGTTTCTCTATGCAGCAGACTATCAGTGGGTTACATCACCTCTCTCACTCTGATTGAAGATTTCTTCTGAAAGGCCCAGTCTCTTCTGACTGTAAATCTAGTTGAGCTGCCATTCAAATTAGTATTGAAGTACTTGTGTCAATTTAATTTAGCCAGGGCTATTATTTACAGAATAAGTCACAGAGAATAAAGTGTAGACAGTGTAGACGTCTGTACAACTATATCGACCAGACACAATATTAAAACCACTGACAGGAGGTAATAATAATATTGAATGTAATTGACCATCTTGGGACATTTCAGTGTTCTGCTGGGAAACTTCTGGACCTGGCATTCATGTGGATGTTACTTAGACATGTAGCACCCACCTAGAACAGACCAGACACCACCACCCCATAGCAATGACACTCCTTGATGGCAGCAGCCATCCCCAGCAGAATGCAGCCTGACACAGGCACACAAATGGTTTAGGAACAACTCAACAAACATGAAAAACAGGCACAAGGGAGACCTATACAATATTAGGGAGGTAGTTATAATCATATGCCTGATCAGTGTAAATACCCTTACTGAAGAGTGATTATAGATTGGGTGGCCTGATTTAAGCAGCCAGGAGCTACCACCCAAAATTCTAAAGGATAAAGGATTCTTGATTCTTGAGCTTGTGAAGCGAGTGTGAGCTGTAGGAATAAAGGAAACCAGGCACAAGATGTGTAACACTCTAGGTCATGTGCATTGGTTTTCCATGTGCCATCAGGTTGTGAGGTGTCTGACCAAACACTATCACAGCTGGTTTCACTGATTGGCACACCTGCAGTCCCAGAAGAGGAGCTAATCAGTGAGCTGTTCAACTGTCACACTGTAATGAAAACCTAAAAAGGTTCATGATAACTCATGCTGCTATTGAAATTTCAGAATTTGAAGGTGCCCCTTTGCATTGCATCACATATACGGTTTTTAAACATTGAATACATATCTATTGTGTTTAGGTGCACAATGCCGGAAAGTCAAATGAATGCACAAAACCACATACTTGAACTGAAATACCTAAATGGAATGTATGCATAGGTTAGTTATTAGTTGCATTATACTCACGGTATACAATTGCCTTTATTCACGAATCAGTTACAACTGGTCTTCTTCCACTGTCCACAGTGTAGTACAAGTGCTGTTGTCTTGTCTGTTAATATTTGTTAATAAAGCAGTTATATTATAGTAGTTGCACAAAACAGCATGTAACCAAGCAGTGTCCAAAAGTCGGAGTCCTCTAGTGAAGATATTTCATTTTAAATCAAATGTCAGTGTGAAACTATATCACTTGTCTGCATTTTCAGTGATACAATGTCTGTCACACTTTGAAGTTGTTTTTTAAAAATGCATTAGACAAGTCCTATTGATTAAATATATTTCATTCTACAAAAATGCGGGTAAAAGTATGAGGGTTTCTCACCAGAACAGCAAAAATGTGGCATTTGAAAATAAGGTCTTGTTGGTGTCATGATTCCACCCAGCGCGTTTAATTTGTGCCAGACCCCTAACACTTTTCTTCTTTCTGGCTCTGGCCGACAGGCACAAGAGGAGTAAGGCTCAGTCCAGGAGGAGGCGTCTGCAGGTCACGCTAGCAGAGTCACTCAGCCTGTGGAAGCTCTCTGTGTATGAATTCTTTCTGTGGGTGAAAGGCTCCATGATGGTACAGTGGGTCACTGCTCTGCTGGGATTTCTGCACTGAGACACATCTGGACGTCACACTGGAACATTTGCAACAGGCTGAGAGTGTGAGCTCTCAATGAGTTCCACTTATGTTAATGCTACAAATGTAACTATGGTGTATACATGGACACAAGCTGTCTTTGGACACCAGGAGCAGCTGTGGCTGTTTTTTTTTTTTTTTGTGCTTTTTTTTCTGGATGTTACAGTACCTCAAGATTCAAAACTGTCTACTCTGCATTGTTGAGATAAACATTTTCTTTTATGACAATGACATAATTCTGATATACTTTTAGTTTTGCTCTTACTTCTTTTAATGCTACAGCTGTCATGTAGTGAGTTTAATCTCATTAACCTGTTCTCATTGTCCACGCCTGGCATCATAGGTGCAACACAGCACTGGGTCAATGGATACACTAGTTTGTCAAGAAATAGCTCAGTCAGTTCTGTCAGAGGCCAGATCATTCAACATTACCTCCACCTCATGACCACAGAGCCAAATCCTCCTCACACCACTGTTTGTACCAACAAGCTGACTGCTGACTGCTGTAAACCAGTTTCCATCTTGATGTGAAGAGCAGTCTTTATGAATTGTAACCACTGCAGAGGTGATATGTCCTGATAGTGTTCCTGCCTAAGTGATGCTGGACTACTGATTCATTCCTGCTCTTCAACAAAATACCTCAGAATGAAGTTTTCTTCTTATGGCAGAATTTTCTGGTGATGCTGAATGCACTGCATGCTCAACTAGTTTAGGTTTCTCCATTATTCTAATTACTCTATGGCGATGGTTGTGTTTACCATTTCACTGATGGTGTTCTCAGATCAAATACAGTGCACTCATTCCTCAAACACAACAGTTGATATTGCTGTTACTTACAGAAGTGTTGTCCTTCGGAACAGAAATGGGATCTTGAGATAAATCTTAGCCGACCAGTGTGAACCATAGCAGCTGATGGGGTGGCTCAGCACTCTCTAGTCCACTACTTTCTTTTATTTTTTCGTTGTATTTCTTTAGAAAGTCACTTAAACTTTATATTACCATATTTCTGACTTTGCCTCGGTCAATGTAACCGTGTTCACCATGGCTCAAATGTACCTGGTGAGGTCTTGTTCAGCTACACCATTTTAGAACTCCCCTGTATGTCACAGTGTTACAACAGTCCAGTGAAGACTTGATTTCATGCTGCACTCATAGAGAGCAGCTCTTGAAAACCTTAATGAACCTGACTACACCAGCAGGCAAGCATCAGTTGCAGGTTCACAAGAGGATGGACATGCATCAGCACAGCAAGGCAAAGTGACAGTTCATGCAGTATAACCAAGTCTGTGAAGCTCCCTGGAATCATTTTGTCAAACAAAACCGTTTTGTGTCTGAGCCACCGTGTGCCATGGCTATAGCCAGTCTGTGGCCCAACTTATTGTGTGATGTTGAGGTTTGCCACATTAGGGAATGAAAATAGCGCATAAAGGATTTGCTGCTTGGTCCTAATTCACTCCTTTTTTTGCTACATAGCACACTCTATTTGTCATTTTATTTATTATTTACTTTATAGCGTTATCAGAAATTGAAAACCCAAAATGTACTCTTCAGTTTGTACGCTCATTTGTACTCACAATCCCCCAATGCCATTCTTCGCCAAAGGTATTCCACCTGTCTAGATAAGTAGTGTGAATTAAAACAAAAAAAAAGGCCTTCTCAGTCTCAGAGGCCATCTGTCTCCTACCTTGGGATAAATATAATAGAAATGACATACGCTTAGGAGTTGTTTTTTGATTCTGTCTGTACTGTCTCTATCTAAAGTTTGGGAAAAGTTCTGTTATTTTATTTTATTTTATTTTATATTATTGGATTTTTTTTTTTTTTTTTTAAAGCCAGTTGCCTTTAATTAAAAAGCTGGTAACGTATTGCGGTTTCTTATATATTGTTTAGCAAACCCAAATTGTCCATCATTAAATAATAGATCAATTAAAATGAAAGAAAGAATGTTACAGTTCAAGTCTACAGCATTATGTTGCCTCATTATTTACTTTTCTACTAACATGTACTGCACAGACTATATAACATTTGGTCAGACTGAAGCTTTTTGTTTGCTCTATCTAGTTTGGACCCAGTGATCTGCTGAATGCTGAAATGTTATTCAGTGAGTTGGGAGGCATTTGACTGAGCACGTACACAGAAGGCTCCTGTACCCAGCTGAATTCATCCGTCTGCTTCCGTCAGCAGTGAAATCATCCTTGAATGGCACCGTACACGTTCCTTTGGCAGCCATACACAAGCCAATCATTCATTCAATCAATTCATTACTTGTTCCCTGGGGGCAATTTGTATTGGAGCAGTGTAACACACTGTCGTGTAGTCGCCCCCCTCCCGGGGTTCAATAAAAGTACATCTCATTTTAACTCAAGCACTGCCAAGTTTGACAGATGAGGTGATGCTTTGTGCCATGAACTTTTTCTTGTTTTCTCTATCAGTTTGTTTTCATATAGGCAGACTGAGTATGTTTTGCAGCACTAGTCTATAGATTTATCTTTTTTCTTCATGTTTTTGGGAACTATGATTGAAGCCTTCTGTTTTTGAGACATTTTTCTTATTGTTTTGAGAACATTCAACCGCTAATTTCTACTTTTGATACCCCTCTGACATTTGTTTTACTACTAATTATATTACCTCCTTCATTAGTAGAAGCTTCAGCTCATTCTAAGTTCAGACCTTGCTTTAACATCCGTCCACGGCAGTCCAATCAGGTGGCTAGCTTGAAGTGCCTGTGTTCACACCTAGCATTTAAATGTGTCCCCAGCTGAGACACGAGATCTCAACAGTTTTTCACTCCGTATACAGACATCATTTGGGCTTGCAGTAGATTACTGTACCGCTGATGACTTGGGGACATGAGACATATTGCTCTGCTGGGAGCTGTTCTCTCTCTGTTCTCTCTCCCCCTTACTGGAATCACACACATAAAGTGTTTATTGGTCTCCGCCCTGACGTTAGTTATTTTAGAGACCTGCATAAAACTAATCAACTCTGGAAGCTTCCATACAGAGTGAGATTAACAGATTACAGATAGTACAGGTAAATAAAGACACTCACATGTGGCTCCTTACACAGCAGCATGATGGCGTCAGTAATTAACCACATGCACATGCATTTGTTTTTAATGGCATCATATTAAATGGGCCTCACTCTCCAACTGCAATGACTCACAGTTCAAACATTTAGAAGCCAGGCCGTGTTCTTTTAAACACCTGCACATTTGTGACAATGGTTGGAGGATTTTTTATTTTTATTTTTTCTGTATTGACGAAACCTACTCAAATTTAAGGTGTGATTTGACACCTGAATGTAGCATGCATTTCCATTCTGTGGAGAGCTGTACATTACCTTAGCATGGGAAACAAACACACTGATCTGACTGACACATATTTAAGGGACAGGATACCTGTCCTTTCTGGGGACTGTTCTACAGTCATCAGATCTTTGATGCCTACTTGATTTCTACAGAGAAATGGTTGACTAGCTGTTTGAAGACAAGATTGTAGATTATTAATTCATTCATTATTTTAAAGGAATAAAGTTCTTTAAAAAAAAAAAAGATTTAAAAGCTGGATTTAGTCTGTGCCACAGACTGTACCTGTTGATACTGTAAAGCTGCATGCATGTATTGTACATGAATGAACTGTATTGTTCTCTACAGTGCCTCCAGAGTTTCATTCATTAAATTACAATTGTGGAGCTTCCTAAAGATACTCAAAATGCAGCCACTGAGCGACACCCAGATCTGGGAACATGTTACAGGTTTTACCCCCACACCTTTTAGTATAAAGTCTTCCAGAGGTCAGGTTGGGTAGCACAATAAGCTGTTCAAGAAATTGTATTTCTAGCACAACTTCCCATACTACTAAGGTGTGTGGAGGAGTAAAGGGAATATGAGAAGGTCAAGACTCAACACTTGTTGAGAACAACTTTACAGGACTGACAGGCAGGACAGCTGACTCTTGCCTAGGCCCGGGACCAGATCATCTTTTATGCATTAAACCTTTTATGTAACTCAAATATTATGGATTTTTTCCCACAAATATTCCTATTTTATTATCATTTTTTAAATTATTCCATAATTTAATGAGGGCCCAGTTCTAGGCCCCCAATCTGTCCTGGGCCCGGGACAGCAGCACACCAACTGGACCAACTTTCATGGCAGATTCTTCCAGTAGTTGTGGAGATATTTCAGTTTGAACTCAAGTTCAAGACCAACCAAACAACGCTGCCATCCCAGGTTTGCATTAGCACCGTCTGTTTAAAAACCTTATGGGTAGAGTCACTGCAGCACATGACAACAGTTTCAACCTCAGGATGGAATAAATGTCTTTTAACTTCTGTTCTTTCATTTTTCCAACCCCCTGAAATTCAGCCCAGACTCTGAATATCAGCCTCTCATTTCCAGCCTCACATGCTATAATCCCCACAGCAGCCAATCTCAGAGACACACTCGCTTCTCAGTCTGCTGATAATTTGTCGCTCTGTGCAGTTCATCCAGCCAAAGTGCATAATTGCAAAAATGTCCAAAAGGAGGAAAGTATTTCTCAAGCTCACGTTGGACATCCAAGCTAGTGTAATGGGGATTTTAACAGGATAGTGGTTGTGCTTATTTGCAGTGCCCTGTCAGGTGAATTGAAATTAGTTTCAGTTGCGTTAGCATAGCCACTACAGGTCAGGGACACATTTTCTACAACTGTGCTGTGGTGAATGGTAAATGTAGATTTTCCCAGGGTTACAAATACTGCATATACTACACGCAGCACTGATTCAAATGTCTTCCTCCTCTTTTAGTGATAAGACACACATTTCCACCATCATCAGCTTCCAGTGTTTGTTAAAATGTCTCAACACTGTGTGCACGTGTGTGTGTGTGTGTACCATAAAGAGTGGCATGGGCGCAGCAGATGTATGGTATACTGTTGTTTTTCGGTGTGTGTTTGTGTGTTTGCCACAGGAGGACCATCCATCTCTATCACACAGAGCCACCCAGGCCTGCCATGGCTAATAAGAGCAGCTCTCTCTTTCTGCCCTCTTTCCTACTCTGAAAGAAAGAGAAAGAGCAAACAGTGACAAGCCCTCCCTCTGTGGAAGTGGTCTGGAGGAGTAGGAAAGGTCACGCATTTACAAGTTAAAGTCGCAGCGGCTAGAAATTGGCTTTAAATAAAGTGCTCAGTGTGTCTTTGGAGCACTTAAAAGCTATATCCCCTCTCATATTGTGGGTAGGGTAAAGTCTACTTCTAGTATTGATAAAAATGGACAAAGCAATCAAGACAAAAGGCTTGTGTGTACTTTAAAATGCATTTCTGGTTGTGAAATATGACTAAAGACCCCCCCAAAGGGGACCTTGCTTTTTACTCCATTTGTTCCCAAATATTTCTAACTCCTGGCCGCCATTCATGTTATTATTCTCATTATTTTGTTTTATCTGTCAAGACAACCTCCATGGGTAACATATCTGTAAAGCTGCCCACCAAGCTGACGTGGTAGTCAGAGGTCAGCTCTTTTGGTCAGCTTAGCTTCAAGCATCTCAGATTACATTTAGCTGTGTACACAATGACTGGTTGTGCGCCACACTGGGACCATCACCACTTATTGCGGAAGTGGACCTAACAATCGGTTATTATTATTATTCCGTGGAGCTGTGACAGTTGACTATTGTGCACTGATACTGGGGGAATGCCATGCACACTGATGGAGTGACATTAACTTTCATGGCTTATTTTGCTTGTTTTGATATATTTGAACGTAACAAAAAGTGCAGTGCAGCAGTTTTGCATATCTTAGATTGCTGTCATGGCTCCATACGGGGGCACTGCAGCCACTTTGGGGAAGCTCTGTGTTACAGCACCTATACTCTGTGTTACAAACACTAGCAGAAGTATCATTATATCTACTGATAGGAAAAACTGAAAGGACAAAAACGAAGCAACTGAGAAGAACTGTTCGACATAGAAAAGCTGATAACACTTCACTGATGGGGGAAGGCCACACTGGAAATATTCATTTTGACTGGGTGGAATGACACCGGGGTTGTCATCTATTGAGTCACTAAGTGTGCTTCCCATATGAAGCATTAAATCTGTGATTAATTAGGATAGATTTGTCTTTTCATACGGGGTTCATCCAATGATAAACTTAACCGCAATTTAACTTTTTTATGCATTGCCTACAAACCTTCATTCTTGATGCAAACAAACAAGCCAACAAAAAAATCATCACATTGGCCTGTAGTTCAAAGCCAACCTGACCAGGTTCCCTTTGCTACATTTTGAGCTCAGCATTAGAAAAGGTCTAGCTAAACAAAAATCTAGACCTGTTTGCTGCATCAAGCTCAGCTGATTGAACCGCTGTTTCAGTCAACTGCCTGTACTGTCCAACACAGGTGTGTCAGAGAACCTCATCTTCACCACGTAGTGCACCAGGAGCAGTGTGGAGAGGTCCCTGGAAGCCCCCTGCTTCTCAGCCGCAGCCTGGAGCCTTCAAAGGGGGGAAAGTCATTTTTCTTACTCTCCATGACAGGAGTGGGAGCTGGCGGGGACTGGAGCCCAGCGTGGGAGCACCATTCTCGGGCTTGAAGGCCGCGTGGAGCTCCCTGGAAGTCCCATAACATCCATGGTAGGCAGCGGGCGTCAGGCTAGTCATGTTTTCATTGTTGCACTAATTTTTCGGTTTTGTTTTCTTTTTTTTGACCCATTGCCCACATATCCCATATTGAGCGTGTCATCAGTCCATGTCATTAAGACATTAAGAGAAAGCAACTAAAGTACGCGTAATTAAAGACGCGTGCTTGTGGTGAAATTCAGTATCTGACTGTGTTCTCTTGCTTTGCAGCAGCTGTTTTAGTAAACGTATCAAACTGTGCTTAATTAGTTGGCTCGTGGTTTGTGTATTCACCTGTTTTCAGAAGTTCCAGTCCTGTGCTTTCTCATAGCCTCCGTGCAAACCACCTTTAAAGCACTTTTCAGTGGTGCTCAGGTAATGGTCGGGTAAACCTGGCTGTGCCATGTGTGCTGGAGAAACATGCTGCTGGCCTGAACTGCAGCGTGGGTGGCAGCAATGTCATTGTACCTCTGTTCCAGTGTGTTCAGGGTAATAAATGAGGTGTCACAGTCGATTGGCCCACGCTGTTCACAACACAGCACAGACCACACTCTGTCTCACTGGCCGCTGAGGTAAGTACAGGGTAAGTGTTTCTTTTCTTCCCCCCATCCCTCTTTCTGTCTCTCTCCCCCTGGCTTTCTCTTTTTTATTGTACAGACAGAAAGTACACTCACGTTGTCCTTTTGGTAATGTCTTCTTAGTTACACTGTGGCTGATATTTTCTTCTTATTAAAAATCCAATATGCCATTCACTGCGGTCTGCCCACAGCGTGATAGATGTGATACAGTTTGTTTGATTTGAAATTTATTATCAATGAGACTTTTCCTGACTTTTCAGAGGAAACTGTCTGAATTGATCCCCAAACCATATTTTAGCTCACTTATACCTTTCAATTTACAAAAGCTTTCAGCAGTTCTAATGGAGGCAGTCACTGTCCCTGTCTCTCCTCGTGTCTGTCTGTCTGTCTGTCTGTCTGCAGAGGATGCAGCATTCAATGACAATTTCTCTTGCATCAGTATCAAGTTAGAAATGAATAGTTTTGTGCAGTAACTCTAGTTTATTTGGAGATAAACCTCATATATTCCATTAACAAACATATCAAAATAATATCAAATCAGATTAGCTTTTTATCAAAGTCTTCTCCATTGAAACCTTTTACAAAAAATGCATGTATTGTTTGAAATGCATTTTTTTTTTTTTTTTTTTTTTTATATATATATCTATGTATGTATGGTGTTGAATGCTGCTGCAACACAGAAATTTCCCAGCCTGGGATTAATAAAGAAAATCTCTATCTCTCTATCTCTAATCACAAATATTCTGTGCACGAGTCACGCTCGAACATCATAGATAGTAATATCTTTAAGTCATCTCCTCGACCAGTTGCTGCTGTACCCACTGGGTGCTCAGCAAAACACCAAGAACACACGCAGCACACCCCGGGCTATAAGGAGCCTGTACCAGAGACGATGTACGCCTCATTACATGCAAGTACGACAGTTGCCACCAGCTAGCGCGTGAAACCAAGTGGAACCCGTGGAGGTTATAAAAGTTATCCGATCTGTTCTTATGCATTACAAAACTATGTGACAATCCATTCACAGAGAAACCCCCTACATCCCCCAATGTGTTGGAAAAACCTTGCTAATATATCTTGAAGTAGAGAAGTACTCAATGGAAATTTGAAAACGTGCAAAAATAGTTAATGCTCTGAATTTTATCCACTGACAAAGCATGAATGCATCTTTTTGATGTAACGTTTGCAAAACTTTCAGAGTAAATGTTTACACGTTCCCTTCGCTGGCAGTCTTCGTCCTCTTCCTTTTGTTTCTGGCTCTGGGTCCAGGCTTTTATTGGGGGTGTTCTCACACCAGACCTGCTTGGTTCAGTCAAAACAAACTCTGGTCCATTAGTCCAGTTTGTTCAGCTTGTTTGGGCTGGTGAGAAAGCTGACAATCAAACCTTGCTAGAGACCAAGACTGTTAAAGCCCAAGTGGAGTCTGGTGCAGGCTGAAAGCAAACTGATCAAATGCATGTGACAGCTGATGTCTAATTAGCTTTCATCCAAACCTACACTACTAATTATATCTGCTGGTCAGGAACTATTGCTATAAAATTATTTGATAACCTTTTTAACACGGACTCACATCAGCAGCAGAGAGTGCAGAGGGAGCATCAGTTTTCTTACAGTACTAATACTGCAGATAATGCAGTTGCTACTTAGGAAGCAACACTATGCAGACTGACCTGCTGTGTGTCTCCAGAATCTGAAGTGATGATTCAGGATGTTGCACAAACCCGTAAAGAGTATTATGTTCTGGAAAAATGTCATCCATTGCAGGCCGGGGAGGAAATACAATAAACAGTCCTGCTAAAGGATTGTTCTGTGTGTATATATAAATTAGATGTCACTGCAAATTCAAATGCCATTTTCAGTTTGTTTTCATCCCATTATTTACATCCAACCAAAACAACAGCCGCAGCGTGATGTTGGGACATTGTGTGAATCCGGAATGACCGTTTGACCACACTGATAATTCATTGTTCCTTAATCCTCAAACCCATTTCCTGATGCACAGGGCAGACGAAACCGTTGGGGAAAAAATAGAGCAGGTTGAGTGTGACAGACTCTCCTTCTATCTCTCACTCTCTTGCATCCACTCACACATAATTCAAGGGCTAGAACACCACAGGTCAGCTGTACAAGAGGAAAAGGTAAAGCTGTCTTATGTAACTACTCTATTCTCACATCTTTTAGAGACACATTTACAGACTGATGTACAGTACCGGAAGGTTGGGACACTCCTACTCATTCAAGAGTTTGTACACAAAAAAAAAGAAGTCATTGAAACTACAAAATGACACAGCTCTGCAGACTGGTGGCAATATTTTAACTTGCTTTATGAGGTTGTCATCTGGAATGGTCTTCAGTTAACTGGTAAACACTGTATCTTTGTGAAGACCGCTCAGTTGATGGAAGGGAGTCAACACTGCCATCAAATATGACCTGGAGCTCAGTCAATCTGGAAAATTTCAAGAACAATCAAAACCACCTAGCACTATAAGGATACTGGCTCTCAGAAGGACCGCCCCAGGACAGGAACAGGAAGAGTTACCTCTGCTGCAGAGGAGAGGTTCACTAGAATCAACAGCCTCAGAAATCAACAATAGCCAACAGCACTGAGATCAGAGCCCACATCAATTCTTCCCAGGGTTCAAGCAGAGACACATCTGAACATTGACTGTCAGGAGGAGACTGCCTGACCGCAGGGCTGGGTCATTGTTCCAAACGCCTCCATGCTATTTAAGGACCAAGACCAAGAATTACAGCAAGAAGCAGAATGATGGAATACACCATGGTTTTCACAGTCGCCCACCCAGAACCCTGAAGATGGGGTTTGGGATGAGAATGAAGGAAAAAGAACTGAACACAAAGCTCTGCATCCCGTGTCTGTCAAGACTCTTTGTATCCGTGACCCTTGTCCATTGATTTACCATATTTTGATTTTGCATTCTGATTCTGTAGCTTTCAAATTTTGTTGTAGCTTTTAGGCTTTGTTGTGATGGGCTCATTAACATTAACACAGATTAATGTACATAGCTGCAGTTCAAGATGATTTTCCCTATATGATTCATAAAGAAACAAACGAAGGATAAAAGCCATCATACTGGCTCAGTTAAAAGCTCAACTCAAAGGTAGTGGTATCCACAATCCAGATACTCTTGAACTATTATGTTTTGCCTTCATGTGTCATTTTTAGTTCAGCACCTGTTGAAGACTTGTTTGGATGCACAAACGTATTTTCTTCTCTTGTCAAAGATACGCAAACAACATTAATTTAATAAGAAGTACAGCCACCAAGTGAGGCTCTTCTAAACGTTTTATCGTTCTGCGACAGCGTGTGTGTCTAAGTGCCTCGCTGCATTTCCTGTTAGCCATCACATCTGTGGAGGGTGGTTGATCTAATTTCACAGCTGACAGTTGGCAACCATACGGGCTCACACACTGTGGCAAAACAAACGCGTGTGTGTGGCTGCATGTGTTTAGAGCCACGCTAGCTACTTGGTCTCAAGTTACCAGAGCGCTACAAACTAAACTGTGTGGGAGGGTCAGGTTTGGAAACCCAAAGGCCAGTACGCTGGCTAGAGTGTGCAAATGTGAATGCTAAAATGGAAAGCAAAGGGTAGGTAAAAGCTCAATATACTGTATGTGCAGAAACATTTATCCCACACAAGCTGTGTCACTCTATCTTGTCCAGTCACTCATTTAATTTGCATTTTTACCAAACTTCCTTCATCTAAATGGCTGGCTTACTTATCTCAAAGATGCCCTGGAGCCCGTACCACAAAGCCAAATGATCAGGTTATCCAGCTAGCTCAGCCTTGGGTTTTCTTGTATCATGAAGCAAGGGAACCACTGGGATCACAGGATATACTCAGTCACCATTGCTAGAGGATTGTAACAAGCTGTGACTTTATGATAAACTGATCAATACAGTACAATAATAATAAATGAAGAAATCTGAAAAAAGGCAGTGACACTAAACCATGCTGTGATATATTCTAATTACTGGTCTCCAGTCTATCACAGAGCTAACACAGAGAAACAGACAACCATTCACACTTTTTAGAATCACCAATGAACCTAACCATCATGTCTTTAGATGGTGGGAGGAAGCTGGAGAACCTGGAGAGAAGCCACGCAGACACAGGGAGAACATGCAAACTGTTCCACTGGGCCACCCTTCTTCTGAGATTGTTGTTTTTACTTTACTAATTCATCAGTGGGTTTCTGATGTTAAGTGGATGAGTTTTTATCTCATTTCTGAAATGAGAGAAATAACAGGCTGGCCTGCCTAGACTGATCACAAAAACAGTCTCAGATGACTTGTTACTTCTGTAAACATTCTTATAGTCATTTTCTAGGCCTTAGCATTTAGAGTCTCTGTAACTTTCTCTTTCTAGTGAGCACACTTATAGCTGGATTGGTAAACTCACAGTTAACCCACAGAGCCAGGTGAAAACCATGCTACAGGATGTCCAGTACTGTCAAAGTTAATTTGTTGTTAGTCATCGCTACATGAAACGTAGATTTAATTTTCCCAACTTTGTATATAACATACAGAAATCATGACCATAGTTGGTGCTTACACACTGTGATTTGTGGCAATTTGGCAGATTTAAAATAGTTCATATCGAGTGAGCCATTAACAACAAAGATGGAGTTTACATTTACAGACCGAGAGAACGTGAATGATGGTGGATCTGCACTTTGCTTGGCGTCAAAGCTCCGATAAAACCCTTGGACTTCTCAGCTTTTACGAAACATCTGTTCTCCACAAACCCTTGGAGAATGGCTTGTACCTGAATTCAAAGTGTATTACCCACATCTTGACTAAATAGTAGGCATTTTTTCAGTTCAACTTTTTGAATCTGGTGGCCCTTTGTGACAACTGAAAAGCAGGAGAAATAAGATGGTACTTGTCATTGTGTTATTTTGTGATGTTTTTCATTCCTAGGAGGCCAAGTAGAAGCATCTGCTTCCTACCAATAACTACTAATTATTAGCTTTTAAAGACAGCCAGAAAAGTGCCAGGAAGGAGGAGCGTCAGGACAGTGTGGATGCGGGTAAGTGCCTCAGTCCTTGTTAAATACCTGCTTCTAATAAAGCCATTCTGAACAGGTCAGGAGACCAAGGTACTGACTTCCTGGAGGAAGGTGACAAGGTATATGACGTGGCACTGTAGTCTCCTTCCCAGATTAGCTCCTGCTGCACAGTCAACCTGCAGGTTATGGATACGTAGTCACTGATAGCTAGCCAAAGATGAACAGATGAGTGACTGGACCTTGTGGATGCTAGCCCTCTAAGCTAATCGCTCTCTTTGCTGCTCTTGGAAGCAGGATTTGTGCCAGTTTAACCCAGTTGATTAAGTTGATTCAGTTAAAGGTATCCGTTCTAAACTCTGGTTATTTTTGCAAAAATGCTCTTTCGCTGTTGGTCTTGTTCAGCAGGCATTAGCATTACAGCTGCAGCAACTGGACCTCTCCACTGAAGAGCAACTCATTTACTGTAGGAGATGAGTCACTGACTTGTTCACTGTGTGGCTTTACTGAAAATTCTTTAGCAATTGTCTAGTTTAAAGATCAGCTGCTTATAAGACAACAGCGAGCCAATCATCCAGGTTTATTTCTCAACAACAATTAAGCTGCTTAGTCAGAAGCAGCCGTATGCATCTTTGATTTACAGACATCATTTGTTCATATTCAGCAACCTATGCCATTCTACTCCATCTGAAATCAGAGGACCATAGCAAAGGCTAGCAGCAGTAGTAAAAGAACAAATGACTTCATGAATGAGCTGTGATACACAGGTGGAAGATTACACCGACATAAAGACATATCATTAGCTAATTAAATGCAAACTGAGTAATTAGTTTCATCCACGTCTATAACGACACACTTTCTGAGCCACTGTTAGAGAGACTGCACCTGCAGGCCATGTTCAGAGTTCATGATTTCTGAGTTACACAACATGACAGATTTTCAGCGCTGCCAAGCTGAAAGGTCAACGTTAGCACGACTGTCAGGGGTGAGACAAAGTAAGACTACTGTTGGTGTTGCCAGTGCATAATGCTGTTCACAGCTATGATGCCACTGGATGTGTGTTACCATCTAAAACCTGGGCAAGATGTTAATGGTTGTGTAACGTTGTTTGGAAAAAAAAGCGCGTCATTTGGCTGGTTAAAGTGTATCGGCGGTTAAAGTATTCAAGCGTGCTGCTGTTTTAGCAAGTGTAAACAAAACCCACGCACACACTTCTACTCTCTTACATCAGCCTCTTCACTGAATGTGCATAATAACACGATGGATGTATCCGAATGTAACAAAAGTGAATGTGGGGTGATGTTTTCTTTTTCTCTAAAAATCATGGAAGAGCAGAAAGTAGTAGAATTCATTAAATCTTTTTTAGAGAAAAGTTCTTCCCACCTCGTTGTCGTCTTTCACTCAAACAGAATTTCTGAATTTTCATTTGCAATTCAAACTTGTCTCTCAAATATGTGCTTAAAAAAACTCTCTGCCACAACTTTCTCATTTGGCTGTAACACAACTTTTATATCCATGGATCTTTGTGTGTGATTTAAACAACATATAAATGAGCTGTTTTATATCAGTACATACAACTACTGTACACTGAACACACACTCATTCATAAAGCGACAATATGTGAACAGAGGGTGGTCAGAATGAATGCTGCATGTGAAATATTCTGCACCACATGTGATTTCTCTCAATCACCTCTCTGACTTTCAGGATAGATTGTTGATATTTGCCGTCCGTGAAGGCTCTCAAAGACAATGTCTACCTCTCCTGCACAATAGACATTGTTTAATCAATGCTGCGAAGGAGCTCTCTGGTGCAGACACTGATAGAGAGGGACAAAGGAAAACGATCTGCATCGAACTTGAAAGTCTGTTGTCTCATTCTTTGGTGTTTTCTCCCTCATCTGTCTTCCAAATCCATCCCAGCTAAAAGGGAGACAGACGGTATTAAGATATATTGCATATATCTGTGAGATCTTCATCAAATTTAGCTTTACTTTGGGTGCCATACTTTTAAGAATGGAATCACAATGCTCGTCTTGACTAAAGCTCATTAAAAATGATAAAAGGCAAACTTTTTTTGCTTTTCTTTTTTTAAGTGCCCTACTTTTCCAATTCTAACATACTGTCACTTCTACACACACACATGTGTATTGTCAGCCATTTTCTTTATTTCCTTCTGCCAATTCAAGACATTTGTAAGAATCTTTGGTATAAGCTGGGAGGCTCACAGTCCTGTTTGAAGTTTTATTTTGTACTATAAGCAAAAATATGGATCCACAAGAAATTTACAGAGCCTGATTCAGACTAGAAAAATGTAGCATTTGCAAAAAAATAAAGAAAAAGGAAATAGTAACTTATATTTAGACCTGTTCAACACAATTGTCTGGTGCAATGCTCCAACTGCTGCTGACATCGTACGAGTAATGTGGTAACCGATAGAAAGTCCCACTTGTGCAGCCCCTTCACTCACAGGCTGTGGTTGATTAATGATGATTATTAATAGATTACAGAGTAGGACCAGTGTAACAGAGCACGGTTGATCAAAGATTTGTGGTGGAACAGCAAACGCCCCTGTGCTGCTTATCTCAACTACAAATATAAACTATAAATCTAACAAAGAAGGACATGAATACACTGTAATTCTCTACTGGGTTCTGTATTTATCACGACTTTACTGAGCTACTGGGTGTGGGTGTGTGTGTGTGGCTCTGGGTGTGTGTGCGTTTGTGTGTGTGGGTCCAGGGTGACACCGTTAGTAAAGGACTTACCATAGTGAATAAACATTGCTGTGTAATCACTTTGCATAATGGACCAATTCAATAAGTTGACACTGCAGGTCATAGGCATGTCAGGCTTCTTCTGTCAATATGTGTTTCACCCCCCCCCACACACACACATACACATACACACACACACACACACACACACCCATGCAGTAGAGACACGTTGTAATGCACATATCTAAACACACACAGCGATGCTCCCTGCAGGCAGGCGTGACTTATATACTCTGAAGTGCAGGAGATAACACAGTGATGTGATCAATAGCACTTTGGTGGCCACCACTCCCCGTCCCCATGTCCTTAGGATATATACTCTGTGAGGGCCGTAAAAAACCCAATGGATTCACCCATTCTCTTCCACTCTCTTTCTCTTGCTTTATCTTTATCACCATCACCGTCCCTCTGTGCTCCGTCCCCTGCTGTAAAATATCTGCCACTCTTTGCAGAGAAGACGTTTCCATCCTCCGCAAAGATTCCCTCAGAGCTCTGAGTTTATGTAACGGCTCAGTTTGTGGCTATAGATGCGTCAGCATGTACATGCACTGCATGTGGTTAGATAATTGAAATGGTGGATAGGCCTGGAAGAAGACTGAGATGGTGGAAAAAATCTATATGAAAACATTTCACCACAGTAAATTGAATCAATTTAAACTTTTGCAGAATGGCTGAATTTAGACAGAAGACTGAATCCCTATCAATCATCTGTCCACTTTCACTACAGGTTTGTTTCAGGCTGACAGTCTATCACAGGACTCTGACAAACTCACCAACTTCTTGTGTAGAGTGTTAGATGTAGCAAACAACATTTAGAAATATTTACCATTCTTTTTTTTTCTTTTCATTGTGCATTCAAAAACATGTCCTGCCAGGATCATTAGAATTGTAGGGATTATAGACTGTGCACTGTAAAACATTACAACCCAATTAACTTATGTGAACCCTTTTCTTCTCTTTAACTAGGTGATATGATATGAATACTAGGAAATAGAGGCTGACATCATTTTTGCATTTTTTATTAAACAGAACTATTATGGTGGTACCTTTGAAACAAGGCTCTACAAAACAGTATTAAATAAGTATACCACGGTAGTAAAATGTCAGTAAAAATATTGCCATAAGCGTAATGGATGGGTGGATTTTAGAAGCAGTGTCCCTGCCAGGAATGAATTCCAAAGTGGCTGTTTTTGGTGGATCATATTTTACCATTAAGTGACGGCGTTGTTTCAGTGGCCAAACAACATGTGAGTTGAATCTGTAAAAAGTTTACATGAACTTACCATTAGTCATCAAGATGTGAAATCTAAGTAGAAAAGAAAACTAATGGCAGTTGATAGGTAAAGTGATCTGAACTTGGAAATGTGAGTTCATTTGACCAGATAAAATTAGTTTTAATGTAACCTAATAACTTGTTGACTTGACCTGTCCAGGGTGTACCCCGCCTTTTGCCTGATCCTTCACAGAAACAAGCGGTTACAGAAGATGAATGAATGAATGAATGAATTAATTAATGAATGAATGTCCGTTTTTGTGCACATCCGGGTTGAGGTGCCATCAAACTATGCAAGAACTCTGGACATCTTTTTCCACCCTCAGACTCCTTCTCCCCCCAGATTGTAAACCCTGCAAAGTGTTCTGGGCACTGTTCTGGAGAGAAACTATATGTATAGTGTAGATACTAAATGCTGGAGAGCATTGCTATTATTACCCTAATTTATCACTACTATAACAGCAATTTTTCTAACCATAATATTTTCTGAAATAAGGAATATCTGTCTGTAATTTACACGCTGTTATAATATCTAAAGTCCATGTTATTTTGCACAAACATGATAAGAGCCTATGTAAAAATGTTTTCTGTGAGTCAAAAGCACCAGCTTGAGCCAGCTGTGAATGTCTGTTTGCAGTTCCAGTTCTTCCCCACCAAATTGACGTCAGAAATTTTGCACGTCCACGGCCGCCCATTACACAGCCTTTGTTGCTAAGGTTGTTGCTAAGGATGTTCAGGGAGTTGTCAGCATTGTCCACTGTTGGAGGTTAGAGTACTGGTTTGTACAGTTTTGAACATGGAAAGACATAGCAAAGAATAAGTAAAAAGGTGGCTTAAATAATGATTTACTTTGTGATGAAACATTAATTGGCCTCTGTATGTATTTATGTACAAAGGTCACAGAAAACCAATTTGTCAATTGTTCCACACTGAAAGCCAGCTCTTTGCTGCTCTTTACAGGTGTTAGGGAAGCTATAATGCTGCAGAGCTTGTAGATGCAAATCACTCTTGAGATGCATGTACTCTGAGGAGTGTGAGGATCATTAGGTTCTCTTTCCTCAGCAGTGACAGAATAATCAGGGTGTAGCAACCACTTAAACGCTGCTGGAAACAGATTCAGCTGGGTTGAGTTTTACTACTGGCCCCAAATACTGTAAAATACCTGTCAAACCTCTGGACACACTTTGACCCATCTGCTTATTCAATGGTTTCTTTGCTATTTTAGAGAAGGCATCAACACTATGAAATCATACATAATGTGGTGCATACTAAATAAAAATGTATGTATTACAAAAAATGCATTACAGTTTTGATTCTCCAAAGCAGACACACAGTTTCCTGTTAGGCTGAATGGAATAGAGACAAAGAAGAAATCAGTACTGAGGGAGATTTATGAGAAGTCTGTGACTGGCTCAGAATTCAAGATGATTAACCAGCATATTCCACACTGACACCTGGTTTCAACTTAGAACTTGACCAAGAAGCAGGAGTGCTGCATGACATGATATTACGGCCACATTCACTCAACCTGAGACAGTTTGGAATGAGTGGAACCAGGGAACAAAGGTACGCAGCCAACCAGTGCTCAGCATTTTGCTGATTGAGAATAAAGAAAAAAAAAGAGTTATTTCCTTTGATTTACGTTGCCATGTAATGTAGAAAAATAATACTGGATTATTACAGAATACTGATACAGTTGCAGCTGGATAGTCCTACAACCAATCAGAGACATTTTCTTATAAATAAATTAAATTCCACAGCGTTCAGACCGCAAGTGCATGCAGAGAGTGCTGAAGACTGCTGAGAAGATCACCAGGACTACATCTACCAGCGCAGAGTCCACAGGAGAGCTGCCAGGAATAGAGCAAATGTATCTGTGGATAAGAGAGATTGAGGAGAGGATGAAAGGAGAAGAAATATGGTTAGGTTTGCATTTAACAGCGGCTTCAAGAGGGATGGTCCTACTCCTAGAGCCTTAGGAGAAGGTCTTCCTTCACAGCTAAGTGTTGGAGGTCAACAGTGTGGCCCAGGTGAGAGAAAAACAGAGAAGAAGAAGAGACGTTAATTCCCAAGCAGTTAACAGTTTATTCTCAAGGTCTGTTAATAGAGTCAGCCATCATTCTGGTATATATATTTTCTACTAGTCCACTTAGTGACTGTTTAAAATAAAACTGTGGCTCATACTGGTGGCCTGCTGTTTTAAGTATCACGTCTACCTTTAGACACTATGGATATAAATATATATAAAGCACATGACTGTGCACTTTTACACAGAATTTGACGCTTCAAAACCTTTATAGAACGTATTTATAAATAAAAACAACAGCAAAAGCAGTGCATACATCTAATTAAATAGAATGCTATCTGTGAGGCAGACAAGATTATGTGCCAGAGCTTTAATATCCAGCGAGAAAAAAGAGTGAGGAACCTGGAAGCGTTTGAGGAGAGATAAAGGCCATCAAGGCAGAGAGGAAGTGCCACAACAAGCTTATTAGCAGGCGTATCAGCTGGGAAGATAACGGGAGACAGAGCTCACTGGAAGGCTAGCGTGCTCTCATAAAGACAGAGCAAATAATGAGCTAATCACACGAGATATGAGATATATATTGATGAGGAAAGAGACAGGTGTGGCAGAAGTAGGAAGGGCATTATTGGATGATCCATGAAGCTTCCGCTAGGTGTTTGTAGGAAAAAAACAGAAAAGCAGAAAAAAAACAAAAAAAACAGACAAACTGAAAAGTGAAGCGGATTTCAGTGATTATTTCAAAGCTTAAAAGTTAACGCTGCACTAATGAGCAGTTTGTGTTACTGAGTCATTTGACAAGATCAAATGGCCCTGATGTTTCTCACATTATTTGCCTTTAGCAGTGGCCCGGTGTCAAAATGTCAAAACGAGGTAAACCATTGTTTTGCAATTTTTTTACGTTGTTATTTGAACTTAAGGCGTGGAAATTATAGAGGGCAGTGCTGTAATTTACAGTTTTGTTCCACGGTGGCAGTGTCACAATGCCTGGACTCAGATGCAGTTATACAGTGAGCTTCCACGTCCACCCTGCTGCACCGCCCACACAGCTCAGCGGACTAAACCCTGCCTCCTGACCCGACTGTGAGACTGGTTTGATGGAGCTCCACCGAGTCTCCACCGTCTGCATCCACTGCGCCTTATTTACTACTACACAGCCCTTGACTCAAAGCACAACTTTATACTGTGATATTTATTAATAGAAATTTGCACACAAAAAATGTTTACATGCTGCATGCTGATCAGACACGACTTTTCAGGCATTCATTTGTTTATTTTGGCCTCTTGTGCAGATCTCTGCTCTCACCACATAAAGACCAGATTAACACTGTTAATACTGTCAGGTACCGTTGATGGTTTACACCAGGGGAAGTTTGCCATTACGTTTACTTCCAAATCACTATGTAATACAGCACAGTGGACTAGTTCATGTAAGACAGTTAAAAGTAAAGATTAAAGGAACAGGTGCTAAGCTTTGCTAAATATGTGGTCATACATACATACATAATTTTTAAAGCCTTGCATTTTATGTCACATGTATTTGTTTGTGTGTCTGATCTTAATAATATAACACTGTTGACGAAAGCATTTCAACTGCTGTACTGTATCCAGATGACACAATACATTAATGTGTGCTAGAAGCTAATTGGAATTATAGTAGGCGTTAATAGTTGTGCTTAAATATTTCACACCTAACAATGAGGTAATATTGTTGATGTTTAGTACCAAACCGATTTAACAAATAACAGTAAAGAGGAACAGTCGCTGTAGAAGGTATAAAAACTGAAAGTGAAAGCATGAACTCCAAGAGGACTCTGCAGAGATTTCAGCACCTTGGACAGCATCACTGTCCCTGTGCTCAACCTCAGAAACAAACAGTCAATCATAAAACTTCCTGTGTTAGCACTTGGGACGCACTGTAGTTTCAACCAGATTAAAAAGATGTCTACATAGAGTGATTTCACAGTTTTAATAAAAGGAAAGTGTGCGCTGATTTTCAGCATCACACCTTTGTAGAGCAGATTACCCGACAAAAACTAGAATATACCTTTCTGGATATTTGCATAAGCCACTTGACTTGAATCAAGACAGACTTAGGCACGGGAGGTTTTGGAGTCCTGCACATCAGAGAGATTATCAGTGAAATGTCATATCCATTGTACACCAATCTCCGGCTGAGAGCGTTCACAGTCCACATGATGCTTTTCTTCAAAATGTGGCAGCACACTGAAACACCTCCGGATGTGTGGACAGAGCTGAGCTGCGGTAATAATCTGAAGGGGTGAACTACAAAACCTCCTGACACGCGGAAAGCATGGGCGCTCCTTTTATTAAATAAGAGCCTAAAGCGCGCTGAAGCATACGCTGCCTGCAGGCGTGTGCGTGTGCGCTGTCCTCCGCTTACTAGCCTGTATGCCTTTAAATGGCGTGTGCTGGTGCTGAGTAGAGGGCGGACCCGGGTGGCGCGCGTGTGCGCGTTTGTATGTGTGTGCGTGTGTGCGCCTCTTGCCTGCAGCCGCTGCGAGTCGCACCGAACGAACAGCGGCTTTTGTGGGTATGATGCGCCGTGGTCGACGCACCTGTGAGGAACGATAAACCCAGCCCGGTACCGCCTGGTGCTCACCGCCCCGCCGCTCCGCATCAGCACCGTCACCACCGGAAACACTGCTGCTTTGAACAGAATTCTGGATTTTAAAAAAAAATATAAATAATAATTACGTCTCCGTGGAGTTTACAGCTGGATTTTAGCAGTTGGCTACTCTTGGAGGTCTGTTTAACTAAGGTCAGTAGCGTCGTCTTTTTAGTCCAACCTGTTCATGTCACTTGTCCGCATAGTAAAACCTTCTGAATATAGTGTGATGGAGCAGGAGCAGGAGCTTGCTTCAGTGACAATATGAGGCAGAGAAGGCTCGAGTTTCCACTCCTGGCGGACAGGTATCACGGGACTTGCCACTTTTGCAGGACTTTTCCAGTTTTACGCACCGAAACGGCCACAATGTGGCCAGACGGAGGAGGTGTGTGTCTCTTTGGAGGAATAGCAGCGGTAGTGGGACTCAAAATGAGAATTTCTGCCATGTTGGCCTCTAAATTCCGCCGATGGAACAGAGACACAGTGACAGGCGGGTGTAGAATTACCCAGCCCTCGTCACTCCTCCGGTGTTTACTACATGAGTTATCCGTTTTTATTTTTATGACGTTATTTTTGGCAAATACAACCATGTGGCGTTTAAAACGGGCGTTTGTATTAAATATGAAGAGAATCAAACCCGAAAAATAAAGACTCGGACCGCGACCTGAAGGATTTCCTTCGCCGTGTTTTTTTAGGATGATGAATAATAAATTACGTGGACGCCAGGTGTCCAGTTACCACGCATTGTTCTCATCTGCGGCTTCGGGTTAAAATGTCAAACGAATGCACTCCGTCGCCGCGCACGCCCCTCTCTCTCTCGGCCCGGTGCACACCGCTAATACACTCTTTAAATATACATGCATATTTGGATGTAACTCGAGCATGACACGCTGTTTGATACATGACCTTCCCCGCTAACGGAGGCGGACAGCGCGCACCGGCAGCCTGCACACTTCCACGCCACGACCATCACATTCCTCCATTATCCCCCCTTCTCTGCCTGTGTTCAAAAATCCAGCTGCTGTTTTCACACACGTTTACCACCTCCATTTCAACAACAACACCCGCTTTTCCTCACCCCCTAAAATTCACGACATCGCAACAATGACACCGAACGAGAATAATTACCTAAAATTATACTTATATATTAAAATTTGCTCGAAATGTGTGAGGGGAAATAAAACAACGTATTTGAATGCGGCATTAGACTGATAATATATATATGTGTGTAGGAAGAGGCAACATTTTACTAAAGGATTATTATGATGATTTGCATTTTTTCGGTCCCCCCTCTTAGATCAAATGGCGTCCTCGGGGACAGCAGGGAGGTTTGCTGAAATGTGACTGCTCTGCTCCCAATAAACTGCATTTCATGTCGCACGTTGAGCTGCCAACTTTTTTTTCCCCTTCTTAATGAATCCACATTTGAAAAGCCTCAGTCTGGGCCTGCGTTTTATAGATCAGGCATGCATTCATTTATTGACGGGAATTTTAATTTAGACGAGCACCTCGTTTTTTCTCTACACAGTTTGTCATTTCCACTGCGACGAATGAAGAATGCCCCATTTATAGCAAAACTGTCAGTTTTCACTGGAGAAAAGGACGGGGCCTTATGCGGTGCGCCATAGAAATCCAACTATCTGCGCAAAAATAAGAATCTAGGAGTCCAGGCCTCAATCTGTCCAACGCCTTTTAATATCTACTCGATTGTCTAACACCATCAGCAGCTCCAGATTTAACTGATGTGTAAGAGTCTAAATCGGTGCAAATTCACAAAGGCAAGAGGATGACAATTAGATTTTTTTTTCTTATTGCTGCAGCGCATATTTCGATGTGTCGGATTTGAGGAGTTAATAGGATTAGCCGATTCTTGTGCATTTATGCAGAGGGAATTCCTAATCAGGATTTTTTTTTCGGGCTTCAGAATGGGCGTGACCCAGTCAGAGAATGCGTCTCTTTTCCCTGCAAAAAAGGGCCCAAAGGTGTTTCATCACCTGCTCTTAAATCTGCTTAAGACAGTAATTTCCAACATCAAAGTCTGGACAACGAAAACGGCTTATTCTCTCGTTTCATCAAACGAATTTCAACCTTCCATTTTTTTTTGTTAAAAGAAAAAAAAAGCCAACTCATTTTGCTGCATTGCTGGAAATAAAATGGCCAGTCTTGATTAATTATGACCGTGAATGCATCATGACATGACGACTATTAACAGCCATGCAAAATATGGGATATTTAAAAACGTTGATTTTTATCTGAAATTATAAAACGTCTCTTCAGTGAGTGTAAATGTCGCCAGCATGGATGGTGTGTGTTTTCAGAAAAAAAAAGAAATAGCCTATATATATACCTCCCCCTCCTCCGGACTGAAATTTCTCGTTTTCTTGTCCCCCTAATTTTAGCTTGGGGTGGGGGTTGTTGGGAGCAGGATGGGGGCTGTTTTGGGTAATTTGGCTGTCCCTTTTTCTTTCTTTTTTTTTTCTGGTTGGCAGCCGATTAACTGCGCTGACAAATCAGGCGCAAAAAGCCAAGGGCTCTCAAGGTAACACTAATCCCTCTGGGCGGGGAGAGTCAAATATTACGCAGGATTTTGGAGACTGCTCTTTTCTATATTTTCGTGGTTTTCTGCTTTCAGACGGCGTTTTGTTCCCCCACTGCTATTTTTTTTTGGTTGTTGTTGTTGTTGCTTCCTATAGACTGTTTGCATGTGAAATAATTTGATGGACCGTTAATGTCCTCAATCCTGCAGGCAATCAAAAATCATCTGCATTACATCCTTTAGACAATATATTAAATTAAACAGAAATCATACGGAAACCGTATTTTTTTCACATTTATCCAGGTTTTAAAATACCGTTTTACACTGTGCAAAATCCAACATAATAACACAAAACAATAAATCCAACGAAAAAGTAATCAAACATAAAGAAAAAAGTCAAGACAGCGTGCTGTTATATAAACGGATGGTGGTGGAAAGAGAGCTATTTGTGGGTGTGTTCACTGGTGGAGTACGTGTAGCGGTGTGTGTGTGTAGACAGAAGTGTGTGTAGCCGGTGTAGAGGTGTGTATGGGCTTTGGCGCTGCGTATGTGCAAGATTTTCGGTCTGCCTGCAATAATTTGGGGCTGGCGTGTATGCAGCAGGCAGCGTCTGTTCTTTAATGGTAAAGGTGTGTATGCAGATATTGGTGTGCTGCACACGTCTGCGTGGTGTCGCTTGTGTGTGTGTGTGTATGAGAGAGAGAGAGAGAGAGAGAGGCTGTGCGGCGTGTGTGAGGTGTTTGTGGGGTGCTGGGTGCTCTCGAACTGGGTGATGTAATGCCGTGAAGGGTGCTGCAGCAGAACCACAGAGCCCAGAGAAGGCGTGTCCTGCCTGCTGAGTAGCTGGATAACAACACGGTGCCCACGCTTCACTGCCGCCAAACCAACGCCACAATAACCCCCCCTCCACCCCCCTCTTCCCTCCCCACCCCATCCACAAACACACATCCACCCTCTCTCACTTTCAGCATATTTTCTTTCCCATTGCCATGCTGTTTATTAGTCTCTTCTTATTTCTGCATATTAACTGAGGGCAATTCGAGCAGCCAAATACTTCTTCTGATTTTCGTGACAAATATTGAATAGTATTTCAGCCAATACATCTCATTTTAAGCTATTTATTTTAAAGGCTTCTGCAGTGTTGCTGATCCTCTCCTGATAAATGTCCTTCTCTCTTTTAAAATATCCTGCATGGGAGTTGATTGAAAAGGTGCAGGGGCGTCATCCCTTTGAGCAGTTTAGACACTGTTTTTTCTCCATTAATGTTTTAATAACTATAATGTTTGTCTATTTAATGGGAAAACCAATGAAATCATTTTGTCAGCCGAGAAAGCAACATAGGCCCACCTCTGATATTCAATACAGTGAGCAGATTCTGACACCTTCCTACTTCAAAAACCACGCGCAAATGGAAGCATGTACTTGTATCTTGGCAGATGATGGATGGATTGATTATGATGTACGTTTTACAGTGTTTGTTAGGTATCTGAGTTACTGCAGTAGGACGAAACCGGCAGCACTGTCTGTAGAAGTATCCATAAACAGTGTCTCAATAGCTTTCCTTACTACTACACCACACTATATTAGAGAATGCTTTTCAAATCACCCACCTCTACCATCCTTAACAGAAAAACTGTGGCCAGACATATAGGTATGAGCTTAAAATGGTGGCTCAGTGCAATAACGTGTACCCGGGGAGGTTTGTGGCTGACTTGAAGTGTGTGTTTCCAATGTGACGAAGAGGAGGAGAAGGAGGAGGAGGAGGAAGAGTAGCGTCTGGGTGTTTCATGAGATGCATGAGTGGGAGTGGATGAGGTGGAACATCCCTCCCTCTCTGTCACTGTTTCCTCTCATCTTTCCTTCTGCCGTCTCTCCTCCTCCCCTCCCACTGTCAGGATACATGTCCTGGTCAAATGCTTTTGGAGTGTACCACTGCAGCAGCGGAGACAGGCAAAAGAGAACGGCACCTCTTTTAATCCGGTGCGAGAGGTTAGCGGCAGCGGCAGCGTCTGTGTGCACATTTCGAAGGCCTCACACTGTGTGTAACAATCACATCAGAAAAATAGCAGCCTGTCCTTTGAGATGTTATCGGTGCGGCTTGGAGGACATTTTGTCACTGCGTCTGGACGGCGTTACTGCGTGTGCGTTTTTGTTCGACAAGTGTGCGATCAGGGCACCTGCTGTAAAATTACTGGCAAGTGGCGTCCATTTAAACACAAGGGGCCTACCGGTGGGCAGCTTTTATTTGCATTCATCCACGCGCACGCGCCCTCCATCCCAGTTTGTGTGGCTGTTAATAGGATCCAGAGTGCTGCTGCCTTTTGTCAGTGGGTGTATGTGGACTTGTCCCTGTGGGGTTCGTCAAAGGAGCCTTTCACCGAGAACAATGATCCATGCCGTTTAGCCTTTTAACCCCTGACGCTCCTCACACTGCAACAAAAGGCAAACACACGCGCAGACACACATAGACACACACACACACACAAAAGCGCACTGAAAATGACGCCAGAACAAGTAAGCATTTGTGTTTATGCGTATAGTGTTTATGCTCTTAAGTGTGAATGCAGCGTACGAGAGCACGTGTATAGGCCCAGGCAGTGATCAGGTCAGTTATATTATTTTTGAGTTGCAGAAAGCTGACGTTATGCACCAGCTTCTGCACCATGATAAGAAAAAAATTATTAACACCACACAAAAAGACAGCAAACAAAAAAGAAAAATGTATTTCAAATGTCACAAAAGAATATCAACCAGTCTCGGTTCAAATTATGTTTGCAGCATAAAAGTCAGATTTGAAATATTTCATCACACAGCCATAAAAAAAAAAAGTGCCCTGAATGCCAATTAATCACGATGCTTTTAAAAATCATGTAGAATCCTAATGCATGGTGCAGTGTGTGTAGCTGTGGTTAGGGAGGAACCTCGCTGATGTCTGGCCTTTGCAGCATTGATTGACTGATATCTTTCATTTAATAGACTGCTGATAAGCTGCTCAGTATGTATAGATCTAACCCAGAGGCACTAAAGGGAAGGCTCTGCCGAGGTTAGATAGTGGTCACAATAGAGAAAAATAATGAGAAAAATATCTCTAATGTGTGAATCTGGACTCTTTGAAATAATAATAAAAAAATACATATACATGTTTAAAATGGTCAAATAAAAATAGACTTGTTTTAGTTTAGTGTGATTTTAATTATTGTTAATGATAATAATTTAATAATTATAATAATGCTAATTGTACACATTTACCTTCGGTGCAATACACTGATTGTACATTAATACGCAAATATATTTTAAACATATATTATGTTTGTGTCACCTTAGCTGAAAAGTTTTAAATAATGTTAAACGCTTGTCCTTGGCATTTTCAGTATTGAGTGTAGATGTAAAGCACACAGTGATGATGGAGCACTGAGCGGCTGTTAGAATTTTTGTTGGTGATGGTTGTCAAAAGCACCTGCACTGTCAGAGTCAAGGTAAGGTGACTCCTTACGTCAGTATGGGGATACTCAATGGGACTGAATCCTCTGTTTAATCATTAGCATAAGCAGTAATGAACATGTGACACATGTATTCATATGTGCTTCTCTGGAAATAAAGAAAAAGTTACTCTCATTTCAACTGTCTAAGAATAATAATGAATAAATATTAATAACACTAGCTTTTACTGTTACTTTAACAGTAGAATAGAACTGTAGAACAGAGTGGAAAACAATAGAGAGGCCTTGCACAGCAGATTGTGTGTACTGATGTGGCTCGTGTCAACATCATCGCAGGCCTCTTACAAGGATATGTCAGAGCATTATCAGGGTTTATGGTGGAAGTCTAAAACCGCTCTGCTTCTCATATCAAGCCATATCCTGCCAGATAAAACACAAGAAACGTTAGACCTGTTGGAAATTGACATTTTGGCAATAATTAAGAATCCAATCACTCTGCAGACAGCTGCAAAATGGAAAAAATGTACAAAATTCCTCATTTTGTTGGACCCACCTTGATAATCTATAAGAAAGCAGCCTTGTCTAAATTTCACCTCAGTGATGAGAAATGCATGACGCTTATTTTTAAGACTCAAAACTTAACTTACTCCATTTAATATTGCCACTACAGCTGTCATCTGTCTAAAACATTTGTTCCTTGTCAACAATTACAATTTAGAAATGTCCAATAAATCATTTTCAGCATATGAATGTTATACAGTGGCATTCATTGACCAGCATTTGCTCCTTAGTTACTAATGGCCCTCATGCATTCTATTTGTGGTGCGCTGTGCTGTGGGCAGATCCTGTTAAATGTCACAAATGGCTTTCTTAACAACAGGACAGCATGATAAGTGGCACAGTGTACCTCATGTACAGGATTGGACTGATGCAGTTGAGAGGAGAGAGGTTTCAGGTTGACCCCCGTTGGCTCTGCCACAATACAGGATTACAGTGTCACAGGTCAGCAGGATTATACTGGGTTAGGAGGGCACATGTAAAATGCAAGGCTAAGGATTCCTCAGCACACTTTTAGTGGCGAGACTTGGCCCGTACAAAGTGGTCATTAGAACTACCACCTGTTTGATCCTTCTGTTGGACTGAGACCTGTGTTCCAAAGGCGTTCACAGGGTCAAAATGATCTGTGCACCTCTGGTAGTCCATACTCTAAAATCATTGTAGCATAAGTTTGTTTAGCAGGGCCCTTTTAAGGCTTGTGTTCTAGTGTTAGTCATGTCTGCCAGAGCTACACTGGTTAAACAGGCTTTGTCCTTTGGTGATATAGTACTTCGACATGCTACCTTGTTTGCCTTGTTATCATAGAAATGTATCACTTTAGTAATGTGATCGATTAAGGCTTAGTCATTCATTCTTTCCTTCTTTTTTGTTTTGCTACTTCCTGACTACTCTTGCACCTCCTGACGAATGACACCTGGTGTTCTGGTTGAATATCAGAGTCTCACTGGTAAAGTGTTTCTGTTCTATGGTGCAAACTTGTGTTACAGGTCCAGTTAGTGGGATTTAAGGGATCTGTTGGCAGAAATGGACTAAGGTTATTTTATTTTGTAATCCGGTGTGGACTAACCAAACACAGATCTACAGCATCCACCTTAGTTTCTCTTAAGATTCTTAAGATTTCAAGCCACATGTCCAAACAATGAACAAAATATTGCAGAAATGTGTTTTGAGGTTTTAATGTTGAGCTGATCAGTTGCAAACTGCATATAAATTTGCATTGCTGTAAGCCCTGAAGTGTGCACTGTAAGTTATAGGAGGAATAGGAGAAAGAAATTCTTTATTCACATAACTGAATCTGGTTAAAACTAATACTAATTCATGCCACGGAAGAGTAGTTCAAAATCATTGTAAGTGTCACAAAACATTGTAATGAAAAAATCAGACTCCTCAGGGGTGCCAGTGGATGTCCCTGGCAGGAGTAGATTATTAACTCTGAGAACACGTGCTCCTTCCTGGGTGAGCTAGCCTTTAGAATCAGCGCTGCTGTGACATAATGGCATTATGTGATACAATGAACCAGTATTCCCTTTCATAGTAATCCCTGACCCAACTGAGTTTAGTTTATGTCAATACAAAACCCTCACATATATATCCTGTATAATTTTAGGGTATGTCTGGACTAGCATGGGTAATCTTTAATTTCCAATGTTCTTGTGCATGTGTTTTCATGTTAGAACATCCTGAAATGCTGTTCCTGAAAGCACTGGCTACTGAATTGTGTCTTAATGTGAATGATGTGGTGTGGTGAATACTGATCACATACTGCAGAACAAACGGATGATATGTCTCCGCTTCCCTCCATTTGTCATACTGACTCTAGAATTCCAGGAATATGGGCGACGCCATCTTGCGAGTAGAGCTACATTATCAATGACCCATACTTCTGCTAGCTTTACTGAGTTTGATTATTACTGCACTCTGCTCTACCTTCACCAGTAACAGAGACATTTTGTAGATTGTACTTATTATTATAATAACTCACTACCTCCTCCAGGTAGGACTTATAACTGGTGCTGCAGCTGCTGACTCCACTCCGCTGCTTTGGCTTCACTTTTGAATAGCTGCCATGTCCACTTTGTTTTACTGTGGTACTGTGTTGACCAGACTTTGCATTATCAGTATGTGGATAGATGGGCGGCTGTGGCTCAGTAGGTAGAGTGGGTAGTCCATGAATCAGAGGAATGTGCCACATGCCGAAGTACCCTTGAGCAAGACACTGAACCCCAAGTTGCTCCCGGTGCATGGCACTGGTGTGTGAATGTGTGAGCGCTCATGTGAGCGAATGGGTAGATGTGTCTGTGACTGTAAAGCGCTTTGAGTACCAATAGTAGATAAGCACTATGTAAAAGCAGGGGCCATTTACTATTTACCATTTGAGTCACTCATAATTATAAGCTAACATATGATGTGTGAGTGTTAAGACAATGTATGTTGTGGTGTTGGTGTTTCTTGAAGCTATGTCATTTTGATGAAGGACCACCTACCCTGTCCTTAGCCCCCACAATAACCATCCCATTTCATTTAACATGTATTTCTACCAAGACTGTCAAAAGATTAAAATATTTAATTGTAATAAAATCAGTCACCTGCTCAGTCCATAACACTGTTGACATGAAATTAAACTTTGGTCTTGTCCATTCTGCAGAAGAGGAACTTGCCGGTCTTTGGCCTGTGTCTTTATCCATTTCTGCTTGTTTCTGTTCACTTTCTCTCTTTCTACTTCTTTAAGAATTCTTTTGCAGTTTTGACAGTACAGTGCATAATACTGCACTCTGTAGGATAAACTTATTTACTCCAACCACACTTCAGATTCTGCTTGCTATCCACAGTGTGTTACTGCTGCTCTATGCGCTTCCTGATATCCTGAGGTCATAATAATAGTAATTAACATTAACATGGTGGGTCATAACAGTAAAAATTAACAATAGTAATAACTTGTGTTATTAATAACTTGTTAAAAAATTAACGGTGTTAAAAAGACATTTGCGTTGATGTGTTCACTTTGGAAACTGTATTTTATGCACAATTCAGCCGCAGCAGACAGATGTTTGATGTGAGATTATATCAAATATTTGCCCATTGCGTGTCATTCTGATGCCAAGATGCCAAAAATATATGGGTGGAAATGTAGTCTGTTTTTGCTTTATAAAAACACAATACTATATAGGACTACATATAAAATACGTTCTCAGTTAACATTCTTTCTGTTTAAATGTATTATTTTTACTCTGATAAAACTATATGCTATAAATGGTATTTTCTTCCACTCTAGTAAAATATAATTTTTTTATTAAATATAAAAGTAGATTTTATACAATAATATTTAGACACTGGATATCACGTCAGTACCTGCATGTGTTTTTTCCGTGCCTCTTATTATTCAACAAGATTCAGCAGAAAGCTGTCTCTCCGGGGCTGGTCATCAGATAAAGGCAGTCTGCCTGGCTGACTGATAGTCATGCACTGCCATGAGAATAATGAGACTAATTTACCCAGCAGATGACCGATAGCTCCAAACAACCTTTGTGGAGGAGAGAAAAATGCAGCAATTTCACAGGCACTTTTATTCTGGATTGATGTCTGCCAGCAGCACTGTACATTTTAGCTGTGACCAGTCCAGTAAAATAAGGTTAACCTCTTCTTTCTAAGAAACTGTACGTGCAATCCAACAGCTGTTTTTACTTCCGATTATACTGACATTATGCCCTCAGTATTTTTGAGTATTTTAGGAGGTTATGAACCTGCCTGGAGGTTTTTACATGTGTGGGGTTTTCTGTATTTCTGAAAGCCTGGCTACAGCTGTTGTGGCAACAAAACAGGCTGACTGGTATATTTCACCTCAAAATGGAGTTGCGCTCAACAGCTTATTAGTGCAAATGATTGCAAGGAGCAATACACCAGTGTTAAACTGCTCTGATACAAATTACATATCACAAAATGTTACATTTCTAAAACAGGAAAAAAAATGTGATGCATGCACTGTGAGTGACACGTTGTTATTTTTGACATTCAATCAAAGGTTAATGAGAAGTTTGTTTCACCTTATTTTTATTAACTGTGCTCTGACGTAGACACTCTTGACACTTTCAGTGAAGTGCTCATTTGGCATTTTAAAAAGAAATACAAGTCCTGCATTGAAAAACCCCACTTTACTGGTAGATAGTTTAGAATACCACATAGCGCATATTTGATGTCTGTCAATAATTTATTTTGTGTGTATTAATACACACAACCATACAACCATACTTTAATGGAATATAGTATTTGATTTACTTTGCAGATATATTAATTGATGGGGGTTATCATAACATAAACTGTCCAGTAGTGTACAGTAAAAGGTACATAATAAATGGGATTTTAAGATTGCTGATGTGTCAACAATATTAAATTCTAAGTGGCCCTCTGAGACCTTTGACCAGACACCAATGATTATAGATGGAGCTCTTTCTCATGTCATGGCAATGAAAGTAATGTTTGTATTATGTGAGTTAGAATAGTAACATAATTGCATGGACATGCTAATAAATAGCAGTCAGGGCCAAAGGTATGGGGAACTTGAGCAAATGCACTTCATGACTTTGTTGCTTTATACTTACTTAAACAATCTAAACATGCTTAGGCTATTATGACATGTGTTGCTAGGTGCTTTAGGTGCAGGAAAGCACCCCCGGATGCCTGGATGTGTTGTGGTGTTAGTAAAATCAATGCTGATGGACTCATCGTAACCGTCTGCCTCTTTTTTTCAGACAGTGATGGAACTGAGAGAGACCAGCGGATCCCTTGTCAGCGCCACTGGCCACTGGACAAAATGAAGGAGGAAATTCCACTCGCCCTGATATCCAAAGTCCATTCCATCAGACCTTACGCCACAAGTCTTGATTTTATCTGCTCTGAAGAGTAGAAAAAAACATTTTAAAACCTCTCCTCCTGTTGTTGGCCCTCTCTTTAACGCCTAAACGGAAAACAACCATTTTTATGATCACTGCCCTGAAGCTACTGGACAATTTATCGTGATTTACCTTAAGACTGTTAACCACAAAGACTGTTCTCCTACTATTACCCTTTTCCCTTTAAAAACATATTTTTATAAGAAATATATATATATATATATATGAATATATATCCGTGCACAAACTGCAGATAAAACTGTGGATTCACTGGAATTCCAACTAAGCAACCTAAGATTTCCATCTAATTGAATTCCCCTTGAAGACTTTCTTGGAATAACACATTATTTGCAGCTATGGATCTTGTAGGTTTTTCTATCAGGCTGCAAGTGTTCCTCAGCACATGTCTGGGATTGGAATTTTTAGGTACACCAGGTCAGTGGGCACGCTACCTCCGCTGGGATGCCAGCACTCGCGGCGACCTCAGCTTCCAGTTTAAAACAGAGGACTCAGAGGCGCTGCTGCTGTACTTTGATGATGGAGGTTACTGTGACTTTCTGCAGCTCTCCGTGGTGGAGGGCCGACTGCAGCTACGCTTTAGCATCGACTGTGCTGAGACCACCATTGTGTCTGACAGGCGGGTAGATGATGGCAGCTGGCACTTCGCCACTCTGAGCAGGTATAACCTGCGTACAGTGCTGGTACTGGATGGCCAGGCCAAAGCAGATGAAGTGCAGCCTCAGCGCCAGTTCATGAAAATAGTCAGCGACCTGTTCCTGGGTGGAGTGCCTCAGGATATCCGTAATGGTGCACTTACATTGCCTACGGTGCGAAACATGCAGCCCTTCAGGGGCACAATTACAGACCTCAAATATGGCATCTCACAGCCCCTGTTCCTGGGAAGCCTTAAGGTGCCCTTGGAGTCAGAAGGATGGTGCACCGTGAACCCATGTGAGAATGGTGGTACGTGCACGGTGGTGGATGGAGAGCCCTTCTGCGACTGCTCCAAAACAGAATACAAGGGCCGCTTCTGCAATGAAGGTAACACACACATTTAAATCTAACGTTTCTGTCATTCATCCTGCTCAACTGTGAAACAGACCAATTATCCTCCAGTTTGAATTTGGGTTCAAGATTGTTGACACTGGTTCAAATAGGTTTTGGCTTTGCTGAATGTTCTTTCCCATTTGGAGAACTGCTTCCGCTGGGACAGGCAACTGCTGATTTCATCTGTGCAGTTTAAATTAATTTGTTACTTTCCAGGAATGTTAAGACCACCACTATGACCTTGAAGGCTGGAGTGTTTGTCACATTATTCGGCTTTTTATCTCTCTAGGCTCTAGGACGGTTTCTGCTATTATACCAGGTATCATGGTATCAGATGTGTGTGTGTGTATGTGTGTGGGCGTGAGTGTGTGACGGAGCTATAAAATCAGAAAGCTAATCTAAGCACAGTTAGCCAGTGAGGCACAGGTTAATGGCATTAGTCCTGCAGGCGGTGATAAGGACGCCTTCAGAGAGAATGGGGCCTCCCGAGCTCCTTTTCTCCCCCCAATCACAAGATGGCAGGTGTTTTATATCGCATCCCTTTGTGCTGAGAATTTTGCCAGAGCTGTGTTTCAATTGCTCTACAGCTGGATCTACCCAGACTAAAATGGATTTCTATTTTAAGCAAGCCCTTTACTTATTTCCCCTTCTGCAGGCCAAATAAAAGCCACTTTCATTTGCTGAATGTTGAAACTTCCTGGCATTTGATAAATCCTGATTCCACAATATTCTGTGATAATTCCAGTTTTGTCGGGGTGGTTGTAAACATGCCGTCAGCACATGAAATGGATCCTTTTTTGTGTTTTTTTTTTTGTCCTCTGAAAAAACTCCTTGCATGTACTTAATTATTCACAATCAATACACATTATTTAGGCTTTCCAAACCAGCAGCTTCCAGCAGCTGAGGAGACACAATAATCTAACTCCTTATAAGATAATCTATACCACTTAGATGAGAAAGTCACAGAGCTCCCTTTTCCAGTATAATTAATTAGGATCAGAGCTCATTTGTTTGGATATATGTTCAACTGTTTTTCCTCCATCTTGGACTTTCGAGCGCTTCTCTTAACCTCTCACAAATGTGGAATTTACATCCCATTTGGGCTGACGCCAAATCCCCAGCACACAGACAATGGCCCACGGAATCTGGAATTTAAAGATTAGGTTTTTTTTTTTATCTATCTGTGGGGTGGGGGGAGGTGTCAGGGCTTTTCCTCTCCTCTGTGTCTTGGTCCTGGCTGAGCTGCTTTGCTACTGCTCAGCTGATTGAATGTGTGGCATTTAACTGACATGCTGGGTAAAAAAATGTTTGTGCGTCAGTTCCTGCCTTTCAGTCGTCTTTCACTGCATGCATGAGAAAAAGCAGGAGACGAGGCTGTGTCAGGCGGTGGAGTGACTGCAGCTGCTTGCTGCTGTCTGACATGGAGCATGGAAGCCAAGCTTCTTTCTCAGACCCCTTATACACACGGGTCTCACCATTCGTTCTATCCATGAACAACGTCCCAGTCTAAGGACACTAGTTTCACAGTGGTGTGTGTCCTCCAGCTTGTCGTGGTCCATACCACCGAGTGGGCATGACAGTCCTGTTTAAGCCATGTCTACTGTCCTCCTTCAGTATACGGAGCAGATGCAAACATTTTATTTCAATTTAAAGATTCATTATATACTTATATACACCCATATGAATATAACTAGTGCTCTGTACACATCTTCTATTAAGACGGTGCTGCAGACATCTTCTTACTCTCAGCTGATGGAGCTGAGTTTGTCCTGTTTGTAGGCTGATGGAGCCAACATACACCACTGTGAAAAGGCCTTCAGTTCAAGGCAGGTCAGAGCGTTCGTTACACCCATTACATTACAACATACACAATAACAGGGTCGTTGGAATCTTAAAATGTGTGCTGCAGAGGTTTAATATAATATTGTGTAATATATTGTATGGTTTACAGGAAATTGTGAACGTAATTTTCATGTGAAGGTTGCTTTTTGATACTATAAAAATAAACCTTTAAGTCTTACAGGATTGCTAGAGTGTATACCTGTCCTGTGGAAAAATGGGAATCAGCCTTTAAGTGTGTGATAAACTGTGTACTGGGAGACTCAGTATCACATCTGGTCAATAAAAATGAGGCTTCTCTTGTGTTATGTGGCATGGTTTTAGTTGACACTTAATAAACCTAATGTTATAGTTTATAAAAACAAAAAATATCCAAAATATTGAGTTATTGTGCTCTGGGGAACATGAATATCCACAGCAAATGTCATTCAAACTGAATATTGTGTCCAAAAAAATGTACAAAATAGAATGTAAAAGATCCTGAATATTACAGATGGCACATTTTATACATTTTACAAATGGCACTTTTCTTTTTTAGGTTTAAAATCTATGGGTACTACTACCTTCTCTCTCTCTCCTTTATCCTCATCATCTCTTCAAAACACACACACCAGTGGACCACCTTCTATTTAGCTCCTCAGTGCTGTGATGCATGGCTCGGCGAGGCATCGACGTGAGGGCACTGATGACCCATGTAGGTTGATAGGCTGCTTTTCCCAACCTTGATTTGCAGCCTCCACGTTGGGAACCGTTCCCGTTGTTGATTTATGTCTGGCTCTCCCTCTCTTGCCTATCTGCATGGCTGCCTTCTGCAAGGCAGTGATATGTGAGGAGAAGCAGAGAGCCCAAGCAGCCCTGAGAGAATTTAGATTAGTGATTGTTAAGGGATAAATAACATGCTTAATGAGGCTGGCTGAGGTGAATTTGTGGATTGTCTGCCTTTTGATTACATCAGGTGGAGAATATGTAGCAGCTGAAAGACAGCAAAAGATGACTTTCAACTTTTTTTTTTTTCTAACACAAATATGAAATTTATCCCAGGAAGGAAGGATGCGAAAGGAAACAGCTATACAGAATCTTCTATCTTCCTTTGCTGTCACTTCACAAAGACACAAACAAATGACTTGACATCTTTTGGATGAACTGTCACTTAGATGTAAAAATTCAAAAACATTTTTGACTTGTTAGCATATTGTTCCCATTGTGCATTAAGGTTTAAATATAATGAAATTATACAGTTTTATTTTGATGTAAATAAGAAAATATGATAAGAATATTTCTGCATGGCACACACTTCCTGTACTCTGTACAGTGTTTGTGTAGTGTGTCTGAGTGTTACACCCTCTCAGCATTGACAAAAAGGAGAAAAATGGCCACAGAAAAGTTCCCCCAGTTTAAAGTAAGTAACAATAGTGCTAGTGTTAGCAACTACTTCCAGAGCAAATTAGATCTGTCTGGTCGAAGATAATAAGAGAAGTTACAAGGGATTTGCAAGGACTGCCAGAAGAATGCTAGATTTAGATAAATGAAACTGACTCTGATGTACCCCATTCCTAGCTGCCAGCATTCAGTTCAAAAAACGTTCCAGTGAATCATGATGTAAAGCACCAGACCACAACAAATGAGCCTCTGTTGTTACACTACCAAACAGGTGACAGACAATGTGTGAGTGAATAGTAGACATTTAAGAGACCGGAAGGTTGTCTTTAGTGACTACAGACTCAATGTATGATATTGTCTGGTGACTGTCTCACGTCCATGACTGGAATGCAGACTAACTGGAAACATCACAAACTGGCATGAGAGGTGCTCTGCCCAGGATGAAAAGATTTTCAGTTGTCTCAAACTGATTAAAATTTTAAAAATCATCTGCATCATCTATGAGGCATCAATGAATTTGTGAGATGATGTGTCTCTCTCCAAAGGATACTAAAAAAGTTAAAACCCTCTCCAACCACAGCCCAGTCACCCTGCTGCTGTCTAGCAAACAATACCTGAGATATCTTTTTCTATACCACCAGACCTCACAGCCTTTTCTTTCCTCCATCCAGTTGTGGGATTATCAAAATTCCTCCTCCACACCTACTTTACTTTACTTCCTGTGAGTAGCATTGAGTAGCAACATCTCCACCTGTTGTTTTGCATAATGGCAAGGAAGTAACATCTCTAAACGCTTGCTCATTCTGTCAGAATTGCTCAACTTGTCCTCACTAAACAGATAACTCTGCTCATTAAATTATTGGTTCTAGAGTCAGTGCAGCATGCACTCGGATTTAAAGCAGCAGCCACCAATCCATTAAATAATCTGGTCATGGCAAGAGGAATGCTTTTAACAAAAAAAGCACTATTCAACTAACTTACCAGATCTCTACAGTTGATACCACATTAACCTGTGAGTTTGGTTTCTTCATGTAGAAGCAGCATAACTGTTGGAAGCAACTTGTAAGTTATCTTATAACCAGAAGAGTATAACCAGTTGTGAGGATCTGGACTAATGATTGGGTCAAAGAACGAAAAAAAATGGTGATACAAGGGTTTTGTAACATTTAAGTGAGGAGAGAAGCCACAGCAATGAGTGGAGAAAAATGTTATGATGACTTATAATCGTGTGTAAACTTGATTGTCTCTCTCAGATTTGTTTTCCGAGAGACGTCCCTGTCAGATGTAGCTTCAGGAGGATTCAGCATTTCACATGCAAAAAAATGTTGTATTTGAAATTGACATCACGAAAAATGCAGCCCTGCACACTCAAGACATCTGGTGGGGTTAAAGAGACATCACATAGAAGAACAAATGGCTACTGATAGAAAAAAAAGAGGGAAAAAAACATTAAATCAAAATAAGACAGCTCTTCAATAGTACTGTATGGATCCAGTTCCTTACCTCAGGAAATGTCAGATGAATAAAGAAGCACGTATTATTCTCCACTGACAGTTACAGCTACAAAAATGAAGAAAGAAAAGTCAACACAATATGAGGTCAACTCAACTGGTTAACCTCCCTGTAGTGTGGACTCAGTATAAAACACAACGGAAGAAAACAAGTCCTGGATATTTGACATAACACATACCTCCTCTGATGATGATAGTGAAGTAAGAGTGGCTAATTCATTATTTTTTATTTTTTTAATCAGTGTCTTGGTGACTTTTGAAAATGCTCAGATTTTCATTGACCCTGTTCTCTTTATGAATTACCCTCTAGACCAAGACATATTAGTGTTATCTGATCTGGGGCCGCTGTTGGGAGTATCATATTATTTTTCTGCCTTCCACAACCGTTACCTTTGTGATCTAACAATGCTTCGTTTCAGGTTTGGTTAGGTACAGCCACAATAAAACAAAACAAAAAACAAATCAACAGTTATTTATTAGACTTGAGTCAATTAGATTCAACTTTATTATCAATGTGCATGTTCAATGAAATGCAGTTAGCATCCAATCAGAAGTCCAGGAGCAGTAAGTGCAGAGTATGTATATATGCACAGATATGCATACAGAAATTGTAAACTAAAACAGACAGATTTCCAGTGTGCACAATGACTACAGACATTAGAATATTTACAGTATAGAACTTTGATTAGTAGAAAGTATGGCAGTAATGACCATGCTTAGTTTAAAGTACTTAATTGAGGTATGAGAAACACCAATGTCCCTAAAAATAACTGAATCATTTTTGTTATCTAGTTTGATTAAATGATTCCTACATGTGACGTATCCATCATGAGGACTAGTGATGAATGGATACAGGAGACATGTATACAAGAAACAATAGTCAGTATTTCATTTCCCCCTCTGTTGTGCAGAAATAAGAAAACACATGCTCTTTCCTCTGTGGATCCCTCTCAGCACAGTGCTGCCATCACACAGCCGACGGTCCATCGTCTGTACGCCTTTGACACCCCAACATGAGCAGATGGTTTCTGCAACCCTCCCTAACTGTTTCTCCAGCTGCCCGTATGTTCGTACTAACATGAATGGTAGCTGCTGGTGAAATCAGCCAGTGGAGGAGATTTCATGGCTGTCAGTGTGATGGTGGTGAAAACAATAATAATCAAGCCCTCAGCACTGTGATGACTCAATCCTTTAGCCCATGGAATTGTGCATGTGTGCATATTGTACATAAATACTGCTTTACCTTCCATGTTTATAACGTCCAGAAAAACAGTTAAGCCAGAAACGATGAAAGAAAGCAGATTTTGAAATACCTCATTAATCACTGTGCTCTCCCATTTTATCCAGCACATCATGAATCATCCCTTTAAGTAATCCACTTTGAGCTCTAATCCCCCGCTATCCTGGCCTCACCTTTTGGGTATTGAATTAAACGAGAGAGTCATACTCTTACTCTTAGATTATGTGTCTACTGATGAATAAATAAGTTTGTCAAAGAGCTGGTGAGTCACCCCCAAGAATGTTGGTCTGTTTGAAATTCATGAAGAGGAATTTTATAAGGGGCGAGCTGGAGGATATAAAAAATGTTTCAAAGGTCCCCGGTGGCAGTCCTAATATTGAGTTAAATGCTAGCAAGTGTCCCACTGGAAATTGTACCTGTGAGTGTTTGATTGGTTTGTTGACTCACACCTTTATTAAATATTTATGCGATCCTATGCTCTAGACGCACACACACCCACACACCCGCACACACACAACACACACACATACCAAAGCCTGATGATGGAAGGAGGCCCAATACAGGGGAAGGAAATTGTCAAAGGAAGTAGGTCAAGATAGAGAACAACATGATAGAGCAGCAGCAAGGGCGAGTGAATACAGCTGATCACTGCATCAGAATGACTGAGCTTTGGAGAATAGATTAGTCAGAAAGCCCAGCTAGAATGGGACAGAAGACTGAGAGATGAATCTCTTAATCTATTCCCTTTTTGGATATTCCCCCCTCCTGCCGGTCAACCCTATACTGTAGGAAATTTAACTTGTCTTGTTGAGCAGTTAAACCTGCCACTGTTTGGACCTCTCTGACACACAGCTGTGTTGTGCGAATGTATGCAGGAGCTCTAATAAAAGTGTGGATGGCATTATTATTGTGCTATAAGTCTAACATGACGAAGAGGAAAGCTGGGTTTAAGACGCTTCTGACTTGGACATCATATTGAGTTTCTTGAACATACCATTTTAAGCCCAATGACTCTTATACATCTGTAGTTGGAATATATAATAAGAAGGACATAGAAATTAGATTATTCTGTGCAATTACAAACTGACAGCAAACAGCATCAGTGCAGAATATAGCGTGTCTTTTCTTTAACTAGGCAGGGTGGCACGGACGGAAGCCCCTTTGATTCAGAAGAACTACAAATAATGTATCCTTTTTATTCACTACTGACAGCGATTCAACTGTAGTTGTCAAAGAAACAACTTGATACATTTCTGTTGGTGCTGATCGAACAAACAACATGTCAGTTAGTGAGCTTTAAAGGTCCTGCTGGGTATACTTAAGACATTTTGCACAGCTTCTCAAACAGCCACTTTAGTCAGTTCCAACAGACCCAGCTTAACCAAAAACATTACAACCTTTTCAACCTTATATACCCAATTTCCTGCTTTTTAGGCCATGCTTTCTCCCAAGATAAGCCTAAATAAGAGTGTGGCTATGAGAAGCAGGTAATATTATGGGCCCCTAGCTAGCCTTGACATCACCGGGCAGCCCATCTCACACTCCACCTCTCTGGATGTGCTGAGTCTTTATTTACGCTAAGCAAGGCAAGCACCCGTGTGACTGATCAATAAGTGAAATGGACTTAAGGCCTGAGGTGACAGTGACAGGATGGCACTACTACAAAAACAGTCAGTGGGAAGAAACTACACTCACTCCTTCATGTCACTCTGTTTATCTGCCATTGTATTTTCATCTGTCTGTGCGTGTGTGTGTGTGTGCACATACACGCTGTCCTAATCTGCTTTAATCTCCTTCTGCCAAGAGTGTTCCTCTTCTGTGGTTTGATTTGAGAGAATAGTTCAATGGCATGGAAATCAAAAACAAATCAACGGCTTCATAAAAGACACAAAGGAATTGAAGCTTTAGTGAGATTATCCCAGCACAAACACACGCACGCCAGCGCACACTCTTCCTCTCCCTGATGACCACTGGCCCGTTTTTTGCGTGTAAGAGCGCAGCTGACAGTCTCCAGTTTAAACTGAATTAATATCTAATGCATATGAGATTGACTTCCATCTGCTTGTGTTCACATTAACACCCTAACATGCCCAATTAATCCACGCTAGGAACATTTAATGCATCTCAAGTCAATTACCTGCAATACTTCATTTTCCAGTTACTTCATTTCTGTGAGCGACCTAACTAAATAAGGCCACTTATAGTCAAAGAACTGCATCGGATTTGATGAGGGACACGATCTGGTTTTGCTTTCAAAGCTGCGTAGGCCCGTGGCAGTTATCAGCTCACTGATCTGTCCTTTTTAAGATCCTGTTAGAAAAACAGAAATGTGATTAGAGTTATGCACTGAAATTTAAACACATATGTTCACATACAGGTTCGCATGAGAGTTGGTATAGTAGTAGCACATATTATTTCCTGAATAAAAGGCACATTGTCATAAAATAGACAATAATTGCTATTACTTTGGATGCTCACACTATAACAATTTTACACTTTTACCATAGCATCATTTTCATCTTCTTTCTCACTGGAGGAGTTTGTTAGTGGAACCAGGTTCAGAAGTGGATACAATTAAAACAATTTTTTGTAATCTAGTGCCACTCTTAAATAAAAATGCCTGCTTGACAAACGCCTCCAAAAGGTTCTATTTCACATACTTTTGCTGTGAATATTCATTGAATCCCCTGGGTCTAACTTTATCCATGCAGCTGCTCTGAGGGTTACATAATCATCATATGGCATTTAACCTAACATGTTGATTGGTTGGCCACATTACAGCCTCTGTAATCTTTTTTTTTTTTTTTTCACTTTTATTCCATTTACAGGTTGTTTTATTCCCTTTATAATGTAGCAGCCGTACCTGTGTGTGCTGATAAAATCATATCCACTGGATGATAATGGAAAGCTTACAAGTCTGTGTGATGAGATGCCTTTTACTTCTATTGAATATTTCTCTTTGGATGTCATATAACGGGAGTGGTTTCTAACCAAATGTTACTGCTTTGGCTCCTGATTGCCAAACATCCTCTGCATTGCGAAGGACATGCAAATGGCCGCGCATTGTGCCAGCCCTCTGTATGGATCATGATGTGTATGATCATTTGCATGATAGCTAACATGCAAGTATTAAGTGTGTTTCTAATCTTGGCTTTCTTTGCTTGTTTTCTCTGTCTCTTTGTACTCCAGAGGTCAGCAACAATATGCCAGGTGAGTCTGAGTGAAAAACTGTGAAGCTTTGCATAGATGCAGATTTTATACTCTACATTCTAAGCAGGACAGATGGTTTGAATAAATAGTACATGCAATTACAGCTTAATTACAAATATATATACTATTTCTGCACTAAATTGTATACTTTCATTATTTAAACTTTTTGGAATTCCCCATACAAAGAAAATCAGCTATCAGAGATGAGACTTGATGCTTTGATGACATGTATACTCTCTCTCTCTATATATGTATATATACACTTAGTGACAGGTTTGTGTTTGCTGCAATAGATTACTGAGCATATCCTCATATCCTCATTAAAACAGCAAGTTTTTCCAAACAATCATTCAAACAAAAAATGATTTGTCATTTTCTTTATGTAATCTTAGTCATTTTAAATGGTTAGACATTACAGACACACTGGTTTTAGTGGAAATGAAGTGGGCATAGCAAATAACTGTGTTTCAGGCCCATTCAAAATCATGCGTGCTTGGTTGAGAGATCTGTAGCCAGGGTTAAATACAAATGTATATTTGGATAGTAGAAATTACTCAGTACAGGAAACCACGTATCAAAAACGATTATTCAAGTGGCAATACTAATATTAGCATTATGTATACAATTACACTTTTAAGACACCACATTAGATAACTTGTAATGATTTCTGAGAGTCCTGTACACATCACTCCTGTTGTGATTATAGTGACATTTTTTTAATTTCCTTTCTTATTCCCCAAACAGGGACAGTAAGAGATATTATTACAGACTATTTAGTTACAAATTGAATAATTCCTCTGAGGAGTCCAAAACCAGAATTCAATATTGGAACTACATCCATCATGACAGAGGCAGAAACTGAACTAGATGTGTAAATAAGCAGCTTGGTCACATGAACTTAAAAGGCGATGACTTGTCAGTGCTGTGACCATATCTTGTTGTACTGTCGGTTATCTCAGGTCCATACAGCAGGTCAGTGCACACTCTGCTATGGTAGAGATGGGGTTAAACGTGTGGCATTTGTTTTGAGGAAGCCTCCTGCTCAGGCACAGGAAGCTTTGTGTACACCTTGTGTGTTCTGATGTCATGCTTTTCCTCCCGGGAAAAACATGTATCATCACAATACCAGAAAGTATTGAAGACTTTGTGTTCTCTTTGCTCAAGTGTTCTCTGTCACTCTTTTCCCCTCCAACTCTTTTATCCCTCCCTTATCTTCTCAAGGCCTTGCACATATGATGGCAGAACAAGGTATGTCCCTCTTTACCTCTCCTCAATCCTGTCTTTGTTTTGTTTGCAGTTTTAGTGTTCAGCTGCATGCCTTGACGTTGGTGTGGAATGTATATGGAAGCGCATGCTTCGATACACATTGTGGTGGTGTGATTTTGTACATCTTCTGTACTGCCCTAATAAAGCCATAACACGTTACTTACTTATTAGGTCAGAACAGTGTTATGGCTAATATCTGGGTTGGGCTGTAAAGAAATAACTATGTTGTACTATGCAAATATGCATTTAGCATGGGCATGTTATGTGAAGTTTGCAGTAACTACAACACAGATTTAAAATCAATCCAAGCTACAGTGTCATTCATGAAATACTGGGAACTGTTTTAAAGTAGTAAAATGGCTGTAGCAGACATTCCTTCATTAACACATATGTAGATTCATGATAGATTCACTGAAATACATTTGAAGTATAAGTACTTTACAGTTTCTGCAGTTACTGCTTACTGATGTGGTAGCATATTTGCATATATCAAGTGTTTTGAGATGTACAATTGCATCAAAGTTGCTGCTGTACAATAATTAATCCTCTTGACATGATATGTCCGTTGTCTGCTAGAATTTGAACTCACTTTACCTCTTCTTCTTCTCCCTCCCTCCCTGTCTGGGCTCTCTTGACTGTGGATTCTCTCTATCTCCGCCTCCCCCCCTGCTCTTCCAGCTAAAAGCAAAGGTACAGCCTTTTCGAAATCTTTCCTATTCCACCTTTATGAAAAGCGACGCTTGCTCTGTGAGTGTTTGAGAGCAGTGCAGTGCAGTGTAATGTGTTTGATGTTTTAATGTGTTTACTTGTCTGCGTTTAGTGTCTCTTTTGTAATGGTTTCTCACTGAGGGTGCTTGGATTAAGCAAGTAATTAAGGCAACTGTAATTGAAGGAGAAGGAAAAAAGAGAGTGCATTTGTTTGTGTTTCTTACCATGTCTATGTGTTTTGTAATGTGTTAGAAGGCCTGCAGTGTGTGCAGGGACGAAGTGAGACAGCTGTAAGATGTAACATTAACAACTGGCATTGTGGGATCGTTTTCAGAACAAGCCTCTCCAGCCTGCCAGTAAATCAGGGTTTTATTGCTCAGTTCATCATCAATTTCAAATTACAGGATTTATGATCCACTTTTCTACTGCTTGATGGATTTGCAACAGAACTGACAATCAGACTTTATGCTTCATTCACTAAAGCAGTGCTCACACCTTAACCTGTTAAATGATGTAGGTGACCTTATGTTGGTTCAGCTGCAGAGCATTCATCTGATCAAGCCAAATAAGCATGTCAGTGATGGAGCTCAGTAAAACTGTCCAGTGAATTAGGTGCCTCCAGGTCAATGTGATTTTATATGTGTGAGTGTGGACATGGACCTGAGGTGAGATTCTCATAAAGCGCGCCTGTTTATCTGCTGAGCAGGACTATTCAACAAAAGATCTGATCCACTGGTTGACAAGTTAAGCTGTGAGGTTTCCTTAAACTTAACTCAACTTAAAGTGGAATTAAAACTTGAACAGACAGATGAATAGTGTATTGCAAATTTGCTGTTTCTGACTTGAAAATTGATTATTGAATGATGCCAAACGTTCCTGAATGGCTGACGAAAAAAAGGACTGGCATAAAAGAATGACCAAAGAGTTCCCAGTAACTCATACTTGCACTGGGTAACACTGGCACATACCTAATCATTTTTAACAGCTGTAACGACAAGTTACTTAGTTAACTTTAAACTAGTTAGAAAAATGTCCTGGCCCAATCCTCAATTGCCTAATGTTAAGGTACACTCATATAGTGTCAGGATGTGTGGCTAGGAGGTAGAACCCAAATGGAGACAAGATATGAGGATTTAACCTACAATCTAAATGATCTAACTAAATGCTGCTGGCTTGTGTGGCCCGCTCAGCTTCTGAACGAACAAAGACATATCGCAACCAACCAACATGAAGGCATCAGATATCTGGCCTAGTCAGCAGCAGTATGCAGCATGTCATTGGAGTTTTCAAGTGGGCACCTCCCTTCACCGCTGTTTTATTAAGTTAGTCCCACGACACCTCAAGATGGCTTAACAGTAGATTCCAGCATCCTGGAGTCACCCCCCTCCATGCTGCCACTCCACAACCCCGCTTTTCTCAGAATCAGATCATGTATGTCTGATACATTGATGCAGACTGAATCACGACCCACACAAACAAAACTACCATGGTTCACCTTGTTGATGTGGACTTAACCATGACCCAATGACCAAATCTATCATGATTCTCAAATACTAAAGCTACCTATAGTGAGCTCCCCAGCTAGCATACTTACAGCCACTTGCTTGCTTAAGAAAGGTTCTAAGGTTAAAACCATGACAAACAGTTTACCTTACAATGCTAAATTTTCATTGAATGGCATTGGCATATTGCAATTGATGAACTCATCCTCCTAGCATTATATGTATGGATCGTGATAGGTGCCAGTACAAAGTGGTAGCAGTTTCAGTACAGCAGTGCTGTTGAGTATTTCCTTTGAGAAGCAGTGACTGGTTGCAACTTGCCATGTACACCTGTAATGGCTTCCCCCATTCACTGAAAAAAGCCTGTGTAAGCTCCCGGAGATTCCTCTTCCTTCACCACCTGTCTTTCTTCCTTGTGGCTGTGTGTAATCCCTGAGCGAGATGGTAGACATTATGAGGCGTCTCTCTCACACACACACAGGCTCCCTGTTGCCTCCTGTTAGGCAGACAAGAGCCTCCATTCTGGCTCTATTTGCATGGCGGCTCACTGATGGTAGAGGAGCAGATAGAGAGCAAAAGGGATAATAAGAAACTGTGCCTCGACTACCGGGGAGTCATATTTTACTGTCACAGTCTGAAACCAAGTACTTCTGTCCTCATTTTTTTATTTATATCTTTAAGTTAGATTCATTTTTTTCTTTGTAATATATCTCTCCCCCTACTTCCCTTATCTCAGTCATGATTTCCTCTGCTTAGTATCCCTGTTGTCTTCTTCATTCACTACCCATTACTCTTTCCTTGTTTTGCTTTTCCTTTACTTGCTTTCACTTTCCAAAAGCACTACCTATTTCCAATCTTATCTGTTTTTATTAGCTTCATCCTCTCTCCATGCTCACTATCTTAATGCAGTTTTGTCCTTGCCATTGGTTTAAATATTCCTGTGGTGCTTTGTGGAGCAATGGAGACGATGAAGGGTATATGCACCAAAAAACCCTCTTATGTTTGAATCTAGCTCAGCTCAGTTGTGTTTTAAACTTAAGTTAGGTATTTGTTTTAACACTATGCTGAGTATTTGCCTTGTGAAGCGGTGACTGGAGATTGTTGTTGCATTTGTGAATAATCTTTTAGAGAATTTTACACTTTCTTGATGAAAGAGTGTGTATACTAAGCGGGACCACTTTAGTGTTGCCGGTGGGATGCTTGGACAGCTGGGTTTTCCATGCTTGATTGAGTGCTGGTGAGTGAGCCAGACACTGAGCCCAGGGATAGCCTAGCTTCAATGACAGAGTGAAAGTAGGTAGATGGGACTATATAGGGAAATAAATGTGAAATGTGGTTCTGGTGAACCTTTACTGCACTGGTGTGTCCAGGTGCATGGAAACATAGCAGTGCTACTTTCTGAGGCTTCACCACAGTTCTACTAACAACCGCTTAAAATTGTTTCTCGCAGATGGTGCTGGAAATGTTGTTGCAAATTCTTTAAAACCATATCTCCCATTGGTGGGTAAAGGTATCAAGGATCAATGTTCAGCCCACTGTTATTTACTCCCAGTCACTAATGTAAGGCATATTTTTATGCTGATGTTGTATGTGAATGGTCCCATTGCAAAACAGAACTTCCCCACTAACAGTCTTGCTTTTGATGACTCGCAGATCACCCTGCTTAACTATAGCTTATTCTGAACCACAAAAAAACTAAATATGTGCATTTCACGAGAACTCCAAGTACGGATATTCTCAATCATATCTAATTAAATTTTACAACTAATTTAAACACAATGTAAACTTACACCAATAGACCATACTGTCTGCACTGGATTACGTACATAGTGTGCGGAGGCATGATCAAACTCCTACAACTGTCTTATTCATTTCTGCACAAAATGATCTCATTGTGAGTTATAGATAACAGTTGTCTGGTCATCACTAGCATCTAGAAGGCACTGACATAACTGTGTTTTCATTTATAATGCTATGCTATCTAAGCTGCCTGGATATCCTTGGTTGAATTCACAGTTAATAACCATGACACCAGATCACAGGATTAACTCTGAAGTGTACCTTACTTTATGAGGAGGAATAGCCTGCATTGTGGCTTAAAAGTCAGAGACATTCATTCATGCGAGGGACTTGAAATATTTACTTGCTTATGTTTCTAATAATATTTGTGACTGTTTTAATTAGTGTTTTTATGTTCTTGTTGTGGTCAATAGCTGGAGAGGCCAGATGAGCATAGTCGTTGGTGTTGGTGATGGGTGTGAATATTGCAGCCTTAAAATTAGAACATTCAGAATCTGCGGCTTGCCTAAGCACACATGGTGGTTTTATGACTCACTCACTCATCTGTGGGAACCAGTTGACCACAACGACTTGAAAAAGATAGCATCCAGTCCTTTGGTATAACTAATGTGTAATACTACTGATGGTCACTAAGTGCTTTCTCCAGTAGAGCATTATGTAACACCATCAATGTCTCCCATGGAATACTAGTTTTTCACAAGTTGTTAAAATGTCATATTAAATGTGTAGTAATTGACTGTAAAACAAAATGCCATGCATGTCAACCCAATGTCTGCAAGTGACTGCTTAAAGGAACATCTCCCCAGTCTGGAAAAGTGCCCACTTAAATAAAAGCTCTCAGGTGACTCTTGAGTAACACTCTTGTGTTACATGAACATATTAGTGGATGTTTGCATGGGGCATTAAAACATGTGAATACGCACTATTTCTAATGACTCACCGCACTCAATATATAGTATGGATGCACTGAATGTAATGAAAGGCATCGGAAAGCACTACACACTGGCACCTTGTCATGTGATTCAGACCAAAGCCACTGTTGGCAAGCTGCTCACACCCGAGCTGTTTCTTCAGTGCCATACTGTGCTGTGTACCTTTCTGGCAGACATCATATGCCAATAAACAGCAGTGGCAACAAAAACAACAGACCCAGACAGCACTGACAAACTGTACTCTTAATTTTGTCAGTCTTTCCCAATCTACCACTCGTTTCCCCCACTTTTTGTTTAGATTTTTTTTTTCTTAGTTAAAAAAGTTTGGATCCTACCAAATCAATTAAACTGATAATGTTTCTGAATGCTGATGCTCCAAGTTGCCATTAAAATATTCTGGGAAGATTGATCATTTTGATGTTGACACATCATTAAGTATCACCTCATCTTGTAGTGTGTGCCATGCCAGGATTGTGGTCTGTTGCTGTGGATTGCAGAACAGAAGTGATTTGAAATGTGATGTTTTCTCAATAGGAATGCAGTACACAGGCTAACCGTTGATTATTCTGATAAATGCTCAACTGGTGGTGCATACTTGCAGCCAAAACCAAAAAGGCTTTAGTGGCTTTGGGTCTGTACCTGGGAGTTCTTCTTTGTAGCAATTCTGACCAGTGTCTGGGCAACAAAAGTCCAGGTCATATCCCTCAGCTCTGTCTGGACAAATGTGCTGCTGTACGATGACAGCCTGAGGGATGTCCTTCACTGCAAAAGAGCTAAATAAGGCAGTCATGGAGCCATATTCACTGGACCTGCACTGTACGGCTTGTCTTTGGGATTTTTCTATGACTGTTTTAAAAACGCACTATTGAGCAGATTATAAATATACTGTGGGTGTCATGAACAAGTTGCAACAAGTCTGTTCCAGTCTGACTTAACTGTTGCTGGCATGTTAAATGAATCTATGATATGTATCAGTCTGCTCTGGACCCTCTTCGTCTCTGTTCTTGTCTTGAATTGGTATCTTTCAGGATCTTTAACTTCCACTATCTTACTTGAGGGCAATGTCTGTCAGATATCACACTATCATAAAGCAATCTATTTCATAGCCGGACCACGTATTGTAGTTGTGTGTGTTACATCTGCATGTGTGCAGTGCGAGCAAGTGAGGGTATGGAGCAAAAGATCTGTGTTTCCTGGGGAGCGGTGCTGAACTCCCTGAACGGGTAATGAATTGTGGCTACAATATGCAAGTAGTATGCTAATCAGCTAATCAGGTTTGATTGCACCATAGAGGTGTGTGCTCTTGCTAACCTTGAGGAGACTGATAATCAGGAGATGATGAGCACTGGGAATTATCTGCTTCTAACTGTGAACACCTTTCTCTGCATCTATATATCTGTCTCTCTATCTCTCTCACTCACTCACACACACAATGAAGTCAGCAGGGTGGGTCTGACAGCACAGGTGTGTGTGTAATTTAAAGCCCTGGTTCACAGCGACTTCATTTAATACAGATTTCATCCTTGATTGGCTTTGTCACTCATCTTGTTCTTACATGGGAAATTTGGATACATGGACACAGCCAACCAAATGAAGCCGTCTGTGAGTAGAGCTGTGTCATTTAGTGCCTAAACTCAGGAGTTTTGGATGTGTGTTGGACAATAGTCATTTATTAGAACAAACACTGCAAGTTTGTGTGCGTGGTAGGGATGTGCAATATTTTATCATTCCCCCACGGTAAGAATATGTCATCCTGTGATAAAAATGATAAATTTCGGTTGATGACGTACACTATATTACCAAAAGTATTCGCTCACCTGCCTTTACTCATTCTATGAACTGAAGTGCCATCCCATTCCTAACTCATAGAATTCAATATGATGTCGGTCCACCTTTTGCAGCTATTACAGCTTCAACTCTTCTGGGAAGACTGTCCACAAGGTTGAGGAGAGTGTTTATAGGAATTTTTGACCATTCTTCCAAAAGCGCATTGGTGAGGTCACACACTGATGTTGGTCGAGAAGGCCTGGCTCTCAGTCTCCGCTCTAATTCATCCCAAAGGTGTTCTATCGGGTTCAGGTCAGGACTCTGTGCAGGCCAGTCAAGTTCATCCACACCAGACTCTGTCATCCACGTCTTTATGGACCTTGCTTTGTGCACTGGTGCACAGTCATGTTGGAAGAGGAAGGGGCCCGCTCCAAACGGTTCCCACAAGGTTGGGAGCATGGAATTGTCCAAAATGTTTTGGTATCCTGAAGCATTCAATGTTCCTTTCACTGGAACTAAGGGGCCAAGCCCAGCTCCTGAAAAACAACCCCATACCATAATTCCTCCTCCACCAAATTTCACAGTTGGCACAATGCAATCTGAAATGTACCGTTCTCCTGGCAACCTCCAAACCCAGACTCGTCCATCAGATTGCCAGATGGAAAAGCGTGATTCATCACTCCAGAGAACGCGTCTCCACTGCTCTAGAGGCCAGTGGCGGCGTGCTTTACACCATTGCATCCGACGCCTTGCATTGCACTTGGTGATGTGTGGCTTGGCTGCAGCTGCTCGGCCATGGAAACCCATTCCATGAAGCTCTCTGCTTACTGTACTTGGGCTAATCTGAAGGTCACATGAAGTTTGTGGCTCTGTAGCAATTGACTGTGCAGAAAGTCGGCGACCTCTTTGCACTATGCGCTTCAGCATCCGCTGACCCCTCTCCGTCACTTTACGTGGCCTACCACTTCGTGGCTGAGTTGCTGTTGTTCCCAAACGCTTCCATTTTGTTATAATAGAGCTGACAGTTGACTGTGGAATATTTAGGAGCGAGGAAATTTCACGACTGGATTTGTTGTACAAGTGGCATCCTATGACAGTTCCACACTGGAATTCACTGAGCTCCTGAGAGCGGCCCATTCTTTCACAAATGTCTTGTTTCACAGTCTGCATGCCTGAGTGCTTGAATTTATACACCTGGGGCCAGGCCAAGTGATTAGAACACCTGATTCTGATCATTTGAATGGGTGAACGAATACTTTTGGTAATATAGTGTATATATGTGCACGGCCCAACACTTGTGGAATATTGACAAATTGACAATGGCAGAAGCCGGAGCAGATATGCTGGGCAGCGAGGAGCTTGATCCTAGACGAGGCTCCACCTCCATTATCTGGAACGGATTTGGTTTTAAAAGTCTAATGCAGAGCAGCAATTTACAACATGCAAGGTTTGCAAACAAATAGTGCATACAAAGGACAATAACGCCACTAAAACACAGCTCAAACCAGAATATGAAGAAAATGCGCAAGAAGCAGCGTCGACTCCTTCCAAAGACAAAACAAAAAAAGACGACGAAACTTGCCAATGCAATACAGTCAAAAGGATTAGACTAAAATTGTGTTTATTTTTTCTGCATTTTTATCGTTACGGTGATAAATAGTGGAAATTATCGGGATACATTTTTTAGTCCATATCACCCATCTCTAGTGCATGGATGTGTACGTGTGTGATTCCATGTCATAAATGACATTCAGGTTTTTCCAGTTCCTCTGTTCTTTCTCACCACGATGTCATATCACCACTGATTTGCTTTACTGACTGAGAGAGCAGAATCCACATGTAATAGTTGATATACTTTACTGTGGTCTGACTGAACTCTGGCCAGCTACATATTTGGACAACAAGTTAATACAGACAAATCCACTATAACTTAGTTTTCATTCGACCAAGCTGTATAAGATGCTGTATATTTAGATTTTAATGCTGCAGTTAAGTACCAATTTTTAACCAAAGTTATGGGTAAAATAAAATGGTTGTGCTGTGATGTAGAGAAAAAAAAAAAGTAATGTATTTTTAATTCCAGCCATCCCCTGCATCCTGCCGGGGATGCTGCCGGGGATGGCTGCTGCCATCTAGGAGTGTCATTGCTATGAGGTGGGGGTGTCTGGTCTGGTCTAGGTGGGTGCTACATGTCTAAGTAACATCCACATGAAAGCCAGGTAAAGTCCCACATTTCACAAAAACAAGCATTTCAAATGTCATAGCTGACATGCTATGACACAGAAGATGGGACAACATTTTTGCAAACCCTTAAGAACCTTTAAAAAGTCTGCTTGTTAATAGCAGGAGAGATTCAATTCATATGTCAGAACCTAGGGGAACATTACATCATGACGTTAATGTTCTCTTTGCTAGGAGATTAATCAGATGTTGTCTCCCACTTTTGAAAAGTACATTCAGAGTGCAGGTGACCCATAATTGAGGAGTGGTGTGTGCTGGTATAATCATTAATTATATAGTTAATAATATGCTGCACTGAAGCAAGATTCTGGTATTCTGTCAGTTTTCGGTAAGGAACATTTTAACTGCCAAGGAAAAGGAAAGATAATGATCACATTACATAACTGTAGCTTGTACATCTGATAACATGGTATCCTGATAGCTAACTGTCACTGACAGTGGGTTGTTTGAGTTGAGATAAAATCAGAAGGAAATTTCTTCACGCCTAATTTTTGAGAACATTCTCTGTGGTTTTTAAAATCATAAGGGAACAGCAGAAAATGTTTTGATCGCAAAAAAAAAATTTGCTGGATTGTTATCAGATTAATCTGCAATAGCATTAATCTTTCTGATACTTTCTGAAACCTTTTCCAGGTGACGAACACTCTGTTATTGCTACACGTTACTACTGCTGCATCATAACCATGAACACTTCTTTTTGTGTGTGTCATGACATGGGCAAATGATACATATTTTGGAGCAAGGCATTAAGTCCCTCTCACACAGTGAAGTTATTTATTTATTGATCTCCACCCTGAGTTATTTTGTAACTGATCCATGATGGGGAGTGTCATTGCTACACTGTACACACTGTACTGTTTGAAGCAGTAGCAGAATAATCTCTGGTAATGAAGGTAATTAGAGACACAGGAAATATCTAACTTTGTTTTTTTTTGATGATAGAATTTCATACAGTATGCTCATTCATTCATTCAACTTCTGTAACCACTTTGTCCTGTGGAGGGTTACGAGGGGGTTGGAGAATATTCCAAGCCGTCATTGGGCAAGAGGCAGGGTACACCCTGATTGGATCAATTACATGCTTCCTCAATGCGTCCTGGGTGTGTTCACACCTGTACTTTCACCTGACCACTCTGTAAAGCAAGGTTTGAATGGGAGCTGTTTATATCAGGTTTCAGTTAACAATGTTCATTACAACATTTATTTGTCAAGTAATATCCTTATTGTACCCATTTACAAAACAACCAGTCTAATGTACATTTTTTTTGTACACTGACTGGAAATGCATCAATTATTTAACATAAAATGTTTGTATTTGTTGTACCTATTTGACAAAAATAAATAAATACATAAATACTGTACATATATGATCATGCAGCTTATGCTCAAGTCCAGGTTTGATGGTTAGAAAAATTCTAAATTTACATTACCTTGGTGTTCTTTTTGTAAACTGGAAACAGAACAATATAAAGATCAGGAATTTACATTTCTGCTTTTCAAGATTATGTCTCTCTGACACCCAAAGCAGCTGCATTTTGTAGCTATTTACTACAGAATAGAGCTGAAAACAGTCCAGCAGAGCACTGCTGCATTGTCGCACAGACCCACACAATGGATTGTAACCCGTTCAGCTGAAGATGTCAACCCCAATAGTCCAATTGCCCTAGAGCAAACACATTTCGGCTGCAGAACACTCCCTAGACGACATTTCAAAGAGGAGGTTGTGGGGGTGGGGGAGTGAGAACACGCTTCAGGGGAAGAAAAACATGGCGTCGATCTGGGAAACGATTAAATCCAGATTCCTACCGACAACATTTCTCACCCCCCAGAGGGGATTGACACGGGTAGCGGCACAGGAAGAAAGATGGAGGGAGAGAAAGATGAAGGAGGAAAGAGAGAGATTATAAGCGAGAATGCACTGGTTATCTTAATTAAATGGAAGTGCATTTTTTCCTCCTCCTATTGATTTCTGCCAGAGGCGGTGTGTGTATTTCAAAGGGAAAGTCTACTCTGTAATACTGGTTTGGAGGTTGTATTTTTTGAGTTTGCAGTCAACAAACTACAGAGATACTTATTAAAAGGAACAACAAAGCTGAGCTCTAGGAAACAATGTACAGCTGCCGGACTCAGTTTGGCTCATACTTTAAAGCAGCAGAGCTACATGTACAAATAAATGACATGTGATATGCATGAAAGAGAGAGAAGTGCATGTTTGCAAAGGTGTCGGTTTGCATGAATGCTTTCGTGATAGCGTGCACCTCACCCATAATGATTATGTTTGCCAGGGCATTTACCATCACAGTCTAGTAGTGAGGCTGCAGGTTGCAGACCCATTCTTCTTTTTTTCTCTCTCCTCTCCTTCTGTCCTCCCTCCATTTATTTTGATTTTGGAAAGTTAATGTTAACAGTTTTGTCAAGCGCACTGTGCTCCAGGCAACACTGCTTAAGTACATCTTTTGCAATTTAAGTGACCTGCTTTCAGGCATGGACTTTTTTCCCATTACTGGGAATGACATTTCATTTAGACGACATCATTCATCTTTCCCACCCTAGATTCTAACCCCTGCTCTCCCAATTCTCCTTTGGTTTTTGTTTTGTTTTTCCTTCTTTTTCATTTCCCCCTCTTTTTGTATCCCTTCAGAGCGTCTTCTACTTTAGACCTTTGTAATTATGCTATTTTAAGACCTGTAATATTTTCTCTCTGTGACTCATTCTCCATTGCTTATTTATGACAACAAAATGCAGAGTGTCCTGGTAAAAAACAACAATGGTTTAAAATGGTGATGCCTCTGCCCCAGGAGACCGTTATACTAAAAGAATAATTACCATTCTGTACTAATTCTTCTCTGATTGATATACCCCACCATTGCAGAACTGTTCAAAAACTTTGGTAGCTGAGTGTCCAGAGCTGTAGCTATACTGAAACCACTGCTTGTAGTGGTCAGCCATAGTGTGGGTTTTAGGTGAATTCAGTTGGTGTTAAATGGTGCTGCTTGTTTAAAGATCCCAGAGATAATGCAAACTCTCACAAGGCTCTCATACTAACAGCTAACAGCTTTGACCAGGGACTGTCATTCACAAACAATGCCACTATCTAATTTGACCAGGAAGATCTGGTTCTCACAGGCTTAGCAGTCAATATTGAGATGTTTCCCATTAATTGTGGATTTCTTCTTCTACATATAGACTATACAGCAGAGGGAACTTTTGGTTGTACTTTCCTGGGACAGTCTTCATGACTTCCAGTTTCCCCACCGAGTCATACTGGTGTCAATACTGCATTTTCTTCTGGATTAACCTTATTGACAGTATTGGACATAGTAGAAAATGGTTCAAATAAATAAAATGAATGAGTCGGTGTGTCCGAACCTTTGACTGGCACTGCACTTGGTGTGTACACTAATCAGCCACAACATTAAAACCACTGACAGGAGAAGTAAATAACATTGACCATCTGTGACCATCCAGTGTTCTGCTGGGAAATGTTTGGACCTGGCATTTATGTGGATGTTACCTAGACATGTAGCACACATCTAGACCAGACCAGAGCAAAAACGCTTTAGGAACAACTCAAAAAACGTGAAGAACAAGCATAAGGTTTTGACCTGGCCTCCAAATTCACTAGATCCCTCAAGTATCTGTGGGATGATCCACAGAGGCCCCTCCCCTCAACTCACAGGACCCAAAGGCCCCCACTAACAACATTCTGTTGCCAGACACCACAGGACACCCTCAGAAGGGCCATGTTCATTCTCTGATGAGTCACAGCTGTTTTTGATGATTTGCCATTCAGTCTGTTGCTTTGACATTGAGCCAGAACAAAACTGTCACCCAGTGAGCCATAGTCACTCTTGGTTTCAATGTTTGCCTGAATTTATTGTAATAATACAAGAAGGCAAAAACTAAAATATAATAATTAAAACATCTTTTTAGAAAGGTTAGCACTACCTCCTACAGTGAGGGTGAACTCATGTTTGCTGGACATTAAACATGCACCAGCTTCTATGGTGAGGCTGATGTGCAAGTTTTCCCGTTATGCTGCAAGTCTGGACAGAGAAACTTGCAGACACACATGTTTTCATGTAATCACAAGTTGCACACAAATGTGGATTGTCCTTTGAGAAGGGACGCTGCGGAAGTCGTCTGAGCGCAATCAGAAATGGAAAATGAATACATCTTCTGGAAATCTATCTTTGGGTAGTCAGGGTCTGACTCACACCCATCTATGTCATCACACTGAGTGATTCAGGAGCATGAAGCACAAGTCCCCTTTCCTTTGTTCCTGTATCAGTTCAGTTTCAGTTTTTCTCTCAATTTTTTCCAACTTAAGCATAGTATTGTTTACATTTCCAGAAGGTTTATGTGAATGTGCATTTTAATCTGTGGGAATATTACAGTATTATTGTGATTCTGCAGTGCCAAAACCTGCAAAAGCCTATTCACACTGGAATCTCTTGTTATTTAGTTGTCCTCTTTCTCAGTTAATTATGATGAATTGCTCACTCTCTCTTCATCACCTGTTCACCTCAAGCTCCCCTCCCACATCCAGTTACATTTCAGACATACTGACAACAAATGATATAACACTAAAAGCTATAGCTTATATTCTATTCTATTTAAGCAGGACACTCAACTGTGGACAAGGTATTTAAAGGTGCAATTTATAGCACCTAGCAAGTTATCACCACATGTACTTTTGTGTATATTGCCCCAGGGCCTACATTATCTTGTTTTTGTGTCTGTAGTCTGAGTTGTTTTGTATTTCTTTGCTGCTTTGTTTCCTTGTATTTGAGTCAGCTCTGCTTGTTTAACTGCAAGTCTATGTATAGCTGATGTATTTTTCTGAGTGAAATGGTGTTTTAATGGGCTTTTAATGGCCTTCAGTCTGAGACAACTACACAGCACTGAATCCTGGTCAAGCTGGCCACATTTGAAGGAAATTGGCTTTTATGAGTTCTTAGGGAACAGCATAAAGAGAGAAAAAACAAGAGGCAGCAGGCAAAGCCATCGTCTCTCAGTGTATGCAGTTTTAGTTTTAATAGTTTTAATAAAGCAATGTGCTACACATGTGTATAGAACATTTTCATGTGATTTGGATGTAGCTCTGCATTTATGGTTGGAAATACTGCTATCAAGGTTTTGTTATCTTAACCCTAGAAGGATTGTTGTTGTTGAAATTGTTTAGTGACTGAAAGCTGTTGTTTAGGGCTCCATGTCTCTAACATGTGAATTGTAATGTTTTAGTTAGTGCTGACAGATCTGAAGGACTTCCTTCTCACTCTGATAAGCCTTTTGATCTAGTCTGCCAACTTTGGAACCTGAGACACGGAGTGCTCCCTGTTAGGACCCAGCTCACTAAGGGTGAAGGGATGTAACATAAATGAACCAGATGCTACCGGATGCTACTCAAACAAATTAAAACAAGAATAAAGGAAGAACTTCACCTTCACTTCAGTTTGAATCTCTCTAAAAGAAACCAAAATTACTCATCCAAAACAGAAAACAGGTGGGAGTAGCACCCATAAACGTAGCGTTTCCATAATTCTTTTGTGTGTATGCAGTAATGTGTAATCAAAACAGAACACAAATGCTCAAAATGAGACAGCCGATTAATCCTAATCTTCTTCTGCATTCTGATTGGTGGAATGGTTGAAGGTGAAGGTGGATCAGGGAGGATGTTGAGGAACAGGTGAATGGGTGGAGATGGAAGCCAGTTTGGGGAGGGACCAGGAAACTGAAGTTGTCCAGCTGAAACAGATTATACACAGAGACAGAAACACAGACAGATCTTTCTGATGTGCTGAAGCCAACAATTGAGAAGCACACCTAAAACATGTCCATCTTGACCACCTTGCAGTGTCTTCTGTGCGGTATACCCTCCAATCCCACAACATGTATTCACATTTGTCCTCTGGAATGTTTCATTTCCACTCTGTAACAAGTCCACTTGGATGGGCTTTGATGTGCTCCAAGAAAGGGCTTCATTATGATTCCATAGTTGATCCACATATTTGCTCTGAATCTATTATGCATCTGTGTGGAGGCTCAGGCTAAGCAATGTGAAATTATGTAACACTCCCCAGTTTGATGAAGACTGTATAGGACTGCAGTATTCTGCACAAAAATGTGTCCAATATCTTTATTATGTCATAACAAACCATATTTCTTTTCAAATATGGTTGCTACATTTGCCTGGATAGGGATCTATGAATATGTTATTTTGAGTCAGTATCATACAAGTTCCATTAGTTACTAGATGAAGGAATGGATGAGTACTTAGTATCTGAGTGAAAAATGAACATTTACTGGCATCTTTCAGTCGTTGTTCATTCCTATTGAGGGTGTGGTGAGCAGAGAGAAAAAGCTCCCTCAGTCACTGTCAGCGCACCAAAATAAGGTTTGCATACATTTTCTTCTGTGCTCAATACTTGACAGTCAGAGTGTGCCTTACCCATCTCTTTCAGCTTTTGCATTGTTCCACATGGCTGAGTTCCAATGATCATCCGATTGCTTTTACTCGCCCATAACTCGAGCAATCATAAAGTCACAACAGAGGAATACTGGACCTTTTCAAGAGAGAAATGCTTTGTGTTGCTCTTTGATATTTTTAAAGACTCATACACTTGACCCCAAAGATGAATAGTCTCTTTAAAAATTATGAAACAACACCATAGGAGCAGGGATTCAGGAGTGAAGGTGACCTTTGATCTTTCAACATTATGCTATGGCAAATTAAAGAGCTGGTGATATCAGATATCAGTTGGAAGGCTAAGCGGATATACTCAGCAATAGCCTGACTAAACACAGGTAAGAGGCGAATGCCTATCAGTGATTGATCTTGCTCCTAGATTATTCAATCTCATGTAAATCCCCGGCAGCATAATTCAGCCTACTAAATATTCCCTTTAGCCTTTAAAGTTAATGCAAATTTCCTAAGGGGATATTGGTGGAAAGCATTTAGGCTGTGTACTGTAATAGGAAAGGAAATTGCTTTATTGTGACATACCTCTGGGCTGTGCATTGGGCCCACGAAGCTTTATAACATTTATATGCTCAGATAACAGAAGTCCATTATGTCTCATGCACAGTTCCTATTAGAGTGAGGCTTTGATGCTGCAAAGACGTTTGAAGGCTTATTCAGGCTTATGACCAGAGGTCACTGTATCAGAGTGTGATCAGAATATCTGTATCCTCTGTCTTAGAGGACTTACACATTTGGTGTATAATGCTCTAATAATGAAAGTTACATTCTTAGATACGCAATAAATGCTTTTAGACATTGGGAGTTGTTGATGCACAGCCAACTGGTTTGCCATTTAGCCTCTTTGTGACTGTCTACACTTTACAGAACCCAGAGCCTGAAACTCTCGGGGAAGAACTTAAGGGCCTTGAGCAGAACCCAGCTCATATGGAGGGACCTATGACAGAAAAGCGAGAGAAGCCATATGTACATATCTGAATAAAAGATACGCTAATACTAAAGTTGTGACTATTTCATTTGTGCCATATTATCACCTTCCTACATAATGGATTTATTTCACTTTCTATTTCGGTTTTTACTCACGCACACAGAGACACCCTGCTGCCATGTTGTGTGTGAGGTTAGTAGACTGTAGTGTTGGCTCTGGCTGTCTGCTTGCTTCAGGTTACAGAGTGTCATTTGGTGTGAGTAGATGGTAGAAAGCTGTGCTGTTTTGGCCTCAGCTCCCCTAGTGTTGCTTTTCTGTGGGTGTGTGTCACGGTTGGTGAGGTAATACGGCGTGAACATGAGAACTGGAACTAGCCAAGCCTGGGACCTTTTCCAAAGCTACACGCACGTATAATAACAGTCTCTGTGTCCTTCCTGGAACCTCACCAAGCAGAAGGCTGTTCCCTCCTGACTCATATCTGCAGTATTCATTACAAATAAGTCAAGCAAACCTCTTTTGGTGATTTTCTGCTTGTTGTAGTTAAGCTGTGTGTGTTTGTGATGTATTTTCCACTGACTGGATGGATGCTTCGTTTACCAAATGGTGTTAATAGTATTTTACTTCATTTATTTATCTGTTACCTCATTTTGTTTTAAAGTAGTCTAAAAAAACAACAACCAGATAATGAATGTCAAGGAATCACAACCTTTTGCCAACATATACCACCAGAACCAGAATACCTAAATGATAACTGAGTAGGTTTCTGAAGTGGGTTTCTTTTTTACTAAGTGATTATTATTTAAAATTAATTTAGTGTTTTACGCGTTGGTGGCCTTCCCATCCCCATTGGAAACCAAACTGAAACTGAACCAACGCTCCAAAATCACAAACTACAGAAACAGAAAAAGAATCAATGAATGACTGAAGATGAGCATAGTTATGATTACTGAGACCATGTCAGACTTTCAGAGAACTGATGTGTCCTGCTTCGTTTGATAGTCCTGATAGTCCCTCCGTTTATCAACTGATCCAACAGTTTTCTCAAAACTCAAAACTATTTACACATTGCATAAAGGCAGCAGGTTTGGTATCTTTCAAACATGTATTTCAGTGTTTTGGCCACCCAGGTGCCTGTTTAATGAATGAGTAATGGACCTCACTTTAAAACTGCTTTATTGTTTGCTAAACCATGATGTCTGACATGTCTTTTTTTTCCTTCAATCATAAAATATGCCAGTGTCAGTGTAGTTGGCCGCACTGCCACAACCAGCCTGAGGCCATGTTGGCTGCATACGCAATATGACATGTGTCAGAGCAAACACAAACAGACACACACACACACTCAGAGTGCAGTGCACTCAGTGAGACAGTTGAGATGCCTGACAATAAATAGAGATTCAGACAGTGAGTTACTTCCACACACTTCCTGAGTCAGAGCAGGAACCCAGAGCTGCTGCTGTTTTGCTGTGTTGGTCAACAGTGTGACTTAAATAAAAAAGAACTTTGTGCAACTAGGCTCTAAATGTTGTTTTGGTTTGGTTTTTATTCCCTCTGGGCTTAATTTTCACCACATCTGGAAACACCATGAGACAACTGCTCCTGGACATCAATATCCAAGTGGCTTAAGTGATTTAGAAAAGAGAAAGCCATATCATACACACAGAGGTCCATACCTTAACAGACCAGACACACCCTAAATGATACGGTCCCTATTTGCATTTTTATGACTTTGTCTATGTGAGTATTTTTCAAGCGAATTTGTGTGTGGAGTTGCCAGACTGTATCTCAATCTGAAAAGAAATGAAAACCTAAATCTAAACTCTTTTACTGTGACCTTGGGACTGTCTGAAGTTTGGGGCAAAGCAAACCCTCACCTATTAGCTGGCCATTACACAAATTTCTTGATTTCTAGTATAGCTGTAATATAAAGGACTGAGAGGTTTACTAAAGGTAGAAATAAAGAATGATCCATTTTTCCAGTTGCTGAAGCTAAACTTTGGCTTTTCATCCATGATAACCATGCATTTGGAATTAGTATTTAGTATTTCTTAGCAGAAGGTTTGTCTGAAACCCCTCCCTTGCGAACTGACTATGCTCCAGTCGTCTAGATCTGCTGCGTCAATCACATCATTTGGATGGCCTTTACGTGGTGATGGACAGAAGACTAAGAGCGATAGTCATACATGTCATCTGAGTGCCTTGTAGCCATTTAGAGTCCATTACAGTGAAATAACTTTGAAGGACAAACAATTAACAGCAATTAAGGTATTAGGCATTGGTCAAGAATGCTTAATGTCACATACACAGATTCTGATGAAAATGACACGCTAGAATTTTGTTTTCACCATTCTGTCTTCTTTCTCTGCCAAGATGAGGTTGGGGCACTAACAAAACGTTCACCATTGTTGTCACCCTTTTGATTGAGAAAACACATGTTCAACATATGGGTTTACTGTTGGGTTTACTGTAGATTGTGTAACATCTTATGGGTGATTAAAAAGACACTTGCTGTGTCATTTTGTATATTCCATTTTACATTATTCGTTGCTTTGTACTGATTCTTTTCGTTAATTTAAGTTTGCTCTCTATTGGGTTCCTTTCAGGAACGCTGTCTAATTAGTGTCTTCTGTTGTCATTTGTTTTTCTATGAACCTACAAAGATGCAAACACGGCCTTCTTCTCAGTTTGCTGCGTTTCCTCGACTACCATTTTTCAATTGTACATGACAGCATGAGCTATTGTCATCACAACAGAACCCCACTTCATTGTCCTCTCATTATTCTGTTCCGTCCTCAGCGAGACCTCTGTGGACTGTATCAGTGACTTCATCTGGTGTCAAAGCCTTGCAGTCAGGGAGCAGTGACAGGGCCGATGCTCTCCAGACATTATCTTCATGTCATGATGCTATGAGCTGTCGCTGTTTGTGTGTGTACGGGTGTGTGCGTGTGTCTGTGTGTGGTAAAGGAGGTTGTTTGTTGTCTGTGCTGAGGTTGTGGATTCCAATGAGTGCTTGTATACACAAATGGAGCCAGAATAGAGAATATGTGTGTTATGGAGGTAGCTGAGGTTGCTAAGGTTGATTGAAGCACACAGACCAAGGAGCTAAATTAGCCCAATTGCAGAGGGCAATCTGTAATCAGTGCTCAGTACATGAAGCCGTGTGTGTGTGTGTGTGTGATTGGGGGATGTTCCTATATCTAGGGCAGTGCCAGTTTGAATTTTAAAGACGTTCATTGATCCCAGTCTGATTTGATTATTGTCACCTCTCTCTACTGGGAACCATACAATCCAATCTTTTCTGACATCCAGTTCTACAGTCTGCTATCTGCTATTTCCTATTTTAGTAGCTCATTATCCAAGTATGACTAAAGTCAAAGCAGCAATTTCCCACACAATTTGTCATCTAATTTACAATTTTGCAATGTAGTAACACTGAATGAGAAAACATGTAGACCACACTAAACGTGAATGTATTAGTATATTTAAACACAGGACAGCACGTTTTTTGGAAGACTGTGAACACAGGTTCCACTAACTTTGTCTTTGCTTGTTTGAGATTGAATGTTCTCCTTGCAGTTTCTGACAACAGTATCTATCAGTCTAGATAGTCTGAGACTTTTTCTACCTTACCTTTTAAAAGTGAGCCGCCCAGTCTCAGGTCAGGAACAACAGATGGTTGCCACTGCCAGACAACCTGAGAGTGTTTTGAGTTTGCTGCCGCATTTTTGATTACAAGCTGATTTTTGAGAGGCCAGTGATTAGATCATCACAGTAGTCTAGTCTACTTGTTATAAATGCATGGATTAATTTCAGTTGTTCTCACCTCTTTAATGGTTCGATAATTTGATGTCCTTATTGCTGGTGTGCCAAAAGAATGTACCGTCCTTTGTTTCTGACTTGACTTCTTATAACACAGGGTGGCTGATGATGAGCGGCTGTCGTTATGTTACAGCAGAGTTGGCCCCCTCCTCATATTCTTTCTGCAGCTAATGCCAGTTTAAGTGTCCTTGAGGAAGACTGGGAACGCTTATGTTTTTCAAATGGGCAGGAAGATATCTTACATAACAACTTCACTGTCACCCATGGGAATATATGTGCATGGATGTAAACTTCTGAAAGTACACCACTGGTGAAGAAGAGCACTCAGTAAGAGCAAGCCATTTTCCTTTTAGCTGCATTAACTCACATACAATATATAGACAATATATAACATTATGACCATCTTCCTGATATTGTGTAGGTCTCTCTTGTGCCTCCCAAACAGTTCTGACTAAGCAGAGACTGGACATAGGCCTTCTGAGGGTGTCCCATGGTGTCTGACAGAATGTCGTTAGTGGGGGCCTTTGGGTCCTATGGGCTGAGGGGAGGGGCCTCTGTGGATCATCCCACAAATACAGTTTAGGATCTAGTGAATTTGGAGGCCACACAACACCTTGTGCTTTTTTTCCATGATTTTTTTTCAGTTGTTCCTAAAGCGTTTTTAAGTGTGTGTCTGTGTCAGGCTGCTACATGTCTAAGTAACATCCACATGAATGCCAAGTCCAAAAAATGCCAGCAGAGCACTGAATGGTCACAAGATGGTCAATGTTATTTACTTCCCCTGTCAGAGGTTTTAATGTTGTGGCTGATCGGTGAATGCCCACACACATACAGAGGTACAGAGCTCGTTTTCTCAAATTGTGCTTTGTTGGATTAGTAGTGAAGGCTTACTGAGTGTACAGATTTTGATGAACACCTCACCTGACTAAATATGATCATTGATAAGGTGTGTTCATGGATTTGTGTATGTGTGTGTTGTGTGCAGAGCCGATTACTGCAGTGGGCCCTGCTATCTTTATCAGCCAGATGCTCACTGTGAAACACCACTCACATGACAACTCAGAGAGAGAGAGAGCTCTTATCTCTTTCCCACCAGATTCTGCACACTCACCTCCCTCCGCTCCTCTTTATTTGCCCTCTGCCCCTTCACATTTCATCTTTCTTTTTTTTTCATTTTCTCTTTTTATTGTCATCTTCATTAATACATAGTTAAAATGTGGAACCATAGGCTTGTTAATTATTATGTAAAAATTAAAAACTGAATTGGTAACAAAAGTCTACTATATCATGCAGATGTACACACTGTCACAGTGTGGTGTTGGGAAAGCAACTGTTATCATGCAAGGACAATATCAGACTGACAGGAACAGTTCATAGCTGATTGTTGACACAGATAACAGACGTGGTGGTATATTGCCACATTGCCAGATTGTACATCATCAAATAAACCCAGAGGATGGACAAAGATCTGACTGCAAATAAGCTGGTGAACAAGTGGGGCAGCGTTTGGGGTACTGGGCAGTGGAGGGTACATGGCACTGGTCAGCACGGATGAACACTGTTGTTGAGAATCATTCTTTCTTCTGGGGGTCTTCCCTGATGACTACAGGGAAGAGTCAAGCTAGTCGGATAGTTGACTGACTAGAGGATAGAAGGCTGTAGGAAGTCTGACCCAATTCTAACGGCCTTGGAGGTTGGCTAGAGGCTGGTAGACAGAATGATAGAAAACTGAGAAATGGTCTGGAGGCAAAGCAGGCCCAACCTAATCACCTGGAGTGCAGACCAGAGGCTGATTGCAGTGAGATGCTTGCAGGCTAGCCACCATAGGAACTGGATAAGGCAGGAGGCTGGCTGACTGAAGAGAAGACTTGTGGCTAGCAGACCAAAGACTAACAGGCCCCACTGCTGACTAAGCTTGAGGGTTACTGGGAGGATACAAGAAAGCTGCAAGCTCCTCTTGAGATGAACACAAAGTCAGCCTACGTGAGCCGGGGTCTATATGAAATTGTCCCCTGCACCAGTTCATATTCTGTCAGCTCTTGTTCAATGTCATCTGTGTTTTTAATGACAGTGGGCAGTCTTCCCGAGGCAAGGCTCACCACCTCAAGCGCATCCATGCGTCTGCTCACCCTGGGTCTGCTTGGTTCATGCTGACCAGATTATAACTGTCATGGTAGGGTGTCCTGAAAGCTAGAAGGAGGACCCACATCCAGACTGAAAGCTGCCTTGGGCTCGTTTTATTTATATTACATTTATAATATAACAACCTAGGTAGAATATTTTGAAAGGCTTTGACACATTTTGTTGTAGAGTAGCATTTTATCACATTTCATGTTACATGTTACACCATCACTTCAAGTCATCCTTAATGTTATTTTGTCCTTTGATAAACATTTCCACTGCATTAACAATATTTTCACCCCATCTTTTTTTTTGTCTTTGTAGCATCTGATTTTTTTCTGCTTTTTCCAGTTCACAGAGGGAATAAAGATCAGACAACAGAAGAGTGAAACCAAAGCATTGTTCCAAGAGGAGAGTAGGGAGTAGTGGGGAAGAAAAAGAGACTGGTGGCTGAAAACGAGCCAATCAAGGCAGAGCATGTGTGCCGTTACACGCCAGTGATTCGCACTTCAATACTGCCCCCACCCCCAGCTGTTCAGTACCTTTCTGCACACACACACAGAAAGTCACATACCTCACAATAGACTTCATATATCATCTGATTTTTTTTTTTTTTTTTTTTTTTTTGCAGCATGTGGTATGAATTTCACCCCCACACTGCCACACCTACACAAAGTACAGGTGATAAACGTTTGATAGTGTGAACATTTAAAATAATTGTTGTACACGTTTAAGAAAACCTGGCTTTGTGAACAACTGAAAAACTAGCACTGACGTTTTGGTTAAATTAGGCATGTAGTCATGTGAAGTTCAGTCTCAGAGAGTGATCATAAACCTCACATGGATGATGTTTGGACAAGGCTTGGCTTATAGTCCAGCGGTCGGCCTACACAGAGCTTATGCCATTTGGCACCCACAGTGTGGAGTGAAGCCAAGCGTTTAATTAATATATGTGGGACTAACAGTTACTTTTGCTAAAATCACTGCAACGCGTAAAAGAGAGAAGACATATGAGTTGAGGGTTTGTGGGAGGCAGATGAAGGGAGAATAATTTTTTTCTTTTGGCCACCGTCAAACGTAAATAAGGTGATGCATTTTGGTTCAATCAGAGCCGTTGCAGTCTGGGTTGTTGCAACCTGGTTATTGTTAGTCCACATCGGGCTGCAGCACAGGCTACAGTGTAGGGTCTTTGTTTCCAATGGACCGACTTCAGACCAACTACACACAGCGAAAAGCTTGTGGGTGGTGAAATTAGTCTCTTAATTTATGTTTAAGAGAGTTAGTTCTTAAAATATGCTCTAACCTTCCCAAATCTCTCTGTACACTCTACACTGACCAAATGGTTAAATTGCCTCCAATATAATTAAAGTTAATAAATTAAGATTTAATTCTAATTTAGACCTTAATGAAGTATTTAATTATATTTAGTGAAGTGAGGCAGTTTTCACCACATTTATGTCCACAGCAAGTTATTTTCAAAATGAATGATTTTTAGACAAAATGCAATCATATCAAATTTGTTGCAAAAAATGTCCTCATATCAGTCGTGCAGCGTAGCTCCAACTCAAGGGCCGGAGCTGGTGTGCTGTAGGAGAGGGGGAGGGGCCGAAAAGCGATGTGATTATTAGCACTCCTTGGGGGCTTTTGTCTGGGCCCCATGAGAGAAAGAGGTTAACGCCACTTAGCCTCAGGAAGGCCTGCCGTGTGTGTGTGTGTGTGTGTGCGTCGCTTGCAGATGTGTGTGAGTGATGTGCCTCCCTGTTGTGATCCAAAATCACTTACTGTTTTTCTCAACCCGTCAGCCCCCCCCCCCCCTCCCCCCGTCCTTGTGGGCTTTGTGCGGACACAAAGGCCTGCGTGTGCGTTTACATAAACAAGGTGGTAAAGTGCTGATGGTCCTTATAAAATAAAGTAAATTACATTTTCTGTTTGTGGGTAAATCTCAACAAACAAGGGGGTGGAGTTCCAGGCCTCCTGGCATACCATCATGGGGCAAATGATATTATGATTCAGACAGAAATAATTGTGCTATGAAGAACAAAATAGATTTAATTTTCTTAACACCAAATTAAATCTTCTAAACTGCTGTGTAATTCATGGAACAAAAATTGTTGACTACTGCGCATTTATTTCCCAAATAATCTTCTGTGATGTCCAATGAAATGGGCGGGACTTTGCTTCTCTATTGCCAGGTTTCCCTCTTCACCTCTAGTGCAATTTTTTATAATGCAGATTATTTCAGGAATAATAATAAATAATAATAATAATAAAAATCTATGATAAATCACTAAATATGTCATGCGGTCTTAACAGAAGTCAGTGCTACACTTGCAGGGCAAACAGACAGAAACTTGTGTTTAGTACTTAATAAAAATATATAGTAATATAGTATAGTAAATAGTAATAATGATTAGGATGTTGAAATATCATCTCCAGGAGCAGGTTAAACTAATCAGCATGCTTCAGCTCAGACTTCCATGTTTCATGTTCACGTTAGATGCCCCGTGTTATTTTATATTCTTAATCATTTCTATCCTGTAATTCTGTTAATTCTCAGCGATCCTAATAAAAACAGATTGCAAATTGCTTTATAAAATCCAGATTCATTAATCAAGAACTCCAGAACCCAGATGAGCTGTTCACATACACACACTGACAGAGCCCGTTGGTGTTCAGAGGATGCTGACAGGCGTCTCATCATCCTGACCGCAGTGTCTTCTCATTAGGCCTCAGTGTGCATGCAGTATTAGCCCTGCCACATCTCATTGTTTGAGACGCAGACTCCTGCTTGGAGACAGTGGGTGGAATCGCCACCTTACAACTGTCCTTCAGAAATGAGTTTAGTGTTGTGATTAATCGGCCTCTTGTGTCATCTGTCCCTCTCAAAACGCAATTATGTCTTTGAGTTAAAGGACAAACTGTCCATCAGGCAAGCATGATTACAAATCAGAAAGAAATGGTGACTGGCAGTGGAAAAGGAGCTTGGGGGAGGGAGGAGGGTCACATAGAAATGTACTGAAATTTACTGTTCAAGAGGGAAAGATTTATAGAAAAAAATAATGACAGTGGTCAATAATACAGTTAAAAGATTATCAGGAAAAGTATTTATTTTTTTTTAGTTACAAGAGAAACAATGAAAAAATCAAAAGCATCTTTCCAAATATTTCACTGTCAGTGTGTTTCATTAGTTTCATTACAATTAAATTAGTGATGAAGAAATGTACTTTATCATTATGTCTAATTAAAGGAAGGAAATATGGTGGTTTCGGTTAAATAATTAGAAAAAGTCTAGGATTCCACATCTCCACTGGCTTTGTCAGTATTTAACCTGGACTAGTCTGGCCTTTCACATCTAAAAAGTTAGAGAATGTTTTGTTTGAACATCAGTAAAAACAAATACATCAAACCCAATTTCATGTTCAACTACCTCTCATCCTCATCTTTTATTCCTTATTCTCTCTAATATACACGCCACCTCACCGACTGCCCCACACCCCCCCATTTGCCCGTAACTATGGTGACCGTCAGCTGAGAAATGGCAACCGTGGCCCTTCATTAGGTATCAACAGAGGCTCCGACAGCCCAGATAATAGCCAATAAGGAGGAGTGTGTGTGTCTCTCTCTCTGTGTGTGTGTGCTGGGATGGGGGCTTTGGGGATGTGGCATTATGTTGGGCAGTAAATGAAAAGCCTGCAGGGACGAAGCCAACCTTGCTGTCATGCTTCAGAGAATTACAGCTCTATGTGTATGTGTGTCTGTCTGTGTGCGATTGCATGTGGCTGTCTGTGAGAGTGGATGGGGTCATCCTTCATTTGCGCATGTGTGGGAAGATATGCACATGTGAATGTACACACATTTATGCATGGGTGTGTACACACACTGTGCAATGTGTGTGTGTGTGTATAGGGGCAGCCATGCATAAATGTGTGTGTGTGTGTGTGTGTGTTAGATGAAAGCCTAAATGTTAGCACTCATTTCATTAATTTATTTAACATGTATTTACAATACTGCATAAAGTCAAATGAGTTATCATTTTCACATGATGATAAAGTAAAAAAATAAATGGGACATTTTTAACAATAATAATCTGGCAAAATAAAAGAAGAAAACAAAAATCTATTTCGAATTCTAGAAGAAAAAAAAATGCCATCGACTATGTGGACCACCATGAGTTTTGAATGTGGAATGTGAATACTAGCTGTGTTTCCATAATATATTCTTGACGTGCATTTAGCACATTTCTTAAAATATTTTTTAACTGGCAAAACCGGTTTTAGCCCCTTTCATTTTTTTGTCGTCTTTTTCAAAAAATGCACTTATTTAATTTTTTACCAGGCCTACATTTAACTGGCATGACTTATCAATTTTTTCAGTTTCTACAGAAGAAGATAAAGTCTCACCCATGTTTTTAGTTCACCTGCTGTGAGCATCACAGTCATTTCAACTGACTTATGTTCCGGACGGAATGAATGCCCAATATTAGCTGATATGAAAGAAGAATTACACCATCCACCATGAAATACTAAAGCCCTCTGTTTTTTTCCAGTAATCCATCTATAGATACACGAATAACTACAGTATACACACAGATGTGCTCATGGCTATGATGGCCTTTGTGCAACAGTGCAACAGCAGCACTTATGAATCATTGCTGTCACTGTTTAATGTATCCGTGATGCAATATAATGTAGTTATTGTTAGGCCTGGATGAGGCAGAAATGTGCAGCACAATAAGTGGTCTATTTGTGTCAGGCCAGAGTCCTTGGTCCATAGGTATCCTGCACATTATTGTATGGATTATTATTTGCATGACATATAACAAATTATGAGTTTCATAGTTGTTGCACACAATGCACATCATGAAGGTGACTTTCAGGCTCCTGGTAGGAACCCTGGATTTTGCCTCAAGCACTGTTGTTTTCGGTGACCACAACATGAGGTGCCATCTCTGAAGAATCTACATATAATGACTATTAATCAATGTAAATTAAACAACTCCATGGCCTATTTCCAAATAACTGACATTGGGGGTTAGTGCTGTAGGAAGTTTGGATAGATTCCACAATATTTGCACTATTATATTGGGTAATGGTACATTTATGTCCATGAATCATTAGCCTTTGCTTGATATTTTGATGTGCTTCTTATTTGGAGTTGTATCTACCGAATGAAATAATAAATAAATAATAAAATTAATATATATGAGCCCTCTCAGAGACCCCTTCACCACTGACATCTATTATCAGTGGACACCAGTCACAAACTATTTACGAGCATGTGAAGATGCCGACGTCCAAACTGCTCCGTCTCCACTCTCTGGACGCCATCAAAATGGCAGCACCACCTCCTCCTTTTTCTTTTTCAGAACTAATGCTTCAGCGCTTCCATCCCCCTCCTGCCGCTCTGTGTTTCAGTTCCACACCGCTGTTTGGTGCAGACATCCCAACGCACCATTGGTCAAGCCACCGAACAAATGGAAATCCACCAGCATGCTGAAATTACTGATGGTTATCTCCATCCCTTCCCCCGCCGCCTCCAACATCTTTACTCACTTCCCTTCAGTCCCTTCCGCTTCTGCCTCCTTCAGCCATCCTGCACCAGCCTCCACTCAGATTTCACTGTGCAGGGTTGAAGATTTACATCCTTTTATTTTTAAGTTTACTTTACCATTATTTATTCCCCCACATATATCTATCTGTCCACATTCTGTGACCCATTATGCTGCTGAGAGTATAACACTAAACAGCACTGTACAATTTAGTCAAATACATCCTACTGTGATTATTGTGGACAATATTATAATTGGAATGATTTCATGAGTGTGCTTACTTGCTCATGAAAGGACATATTAATGTTGATTATTAACATAATATCTCAACTGAAACACTCTATATATCCGACAGTAAAGGGTTAGCTGTTAGCCAGTGAGTACTGGCTTTGCCTTGTAAAATGTTACAAAAACAATATAAAATGAAAAACATTTTCCATGTGATCCACATCTTTAAACTCCTCAAAACCTCAGTTTGTTCACGCTTGGAGGATGGCTGCAGGCTGTCCACGAACCAGAGAGTTAGCGGTTTGATCCCGGAATGTGTCACATACTGAAGTGTCCAAGACACTGAACACCCAGTGTGAATGTGTGAGTGCTTGTGTGAGCGAATGGGTAGATCCATGACTGTAAAGCGCTTTGAGTATCAATAGCTAGAAAAGGTCTACATAAAAGCAAGGCCATTTACCTTACTTTATCTGTATCTATATAAATCATGGCCCGACATTGCTGTCTGCACACTGACGCCTGCTCTTTGTATATGTAAAACCAAATACTATGCGACTATATGATGTTTAATGAATGGTATTATATTATGAAACCGTTCGTGATGTAGAGAATTAAAGGATGTTAAAGCTATACATAGATATTCAGTTCATCCAGACATTCAAGTTCTGGACAACATCCTGCTGAGATTGACATATTAACCAAATGGCAGCATTGTTCATATTTAGTGAAGGTATAGTATAAACTAATTGTCAGATGATGTTGGTGACATGACGCAGGACAAAAGTCAAGTGAATCTAAAAACTAGTCCCATTTAAAATATGCATAAAAGGTATTCCAAGTTTCACGTTGTATTTCGAGGTTTAAAGCCATATCATCAGACTAAAAGTCTAGGATCTGTGTGTGTTTGTGTAATATCTATGCACAGGCTTAATTTGTCGCCTCGAGTAATCTTCTATGTCTCTGTCCTGCTTTGAAGTGTCTCTGCTGTTTTCTTTTTGCCATCAGAGCCCCAGAGGCCATCCTGTAGTTAGTATGAGATCATAATCCACTCACTGGGGCGCATAATAATTTCGTCGGTGTTTCCACACCTGTATGGATGTTTTTGCTACTTTAGGCTATTTCATTTGAGATGAAAACACAACAATGAGACAAAAGCAGAGAATGGCCATAGTGTTTGTTTCACAAATGTTCAGATGGAAATATTGTATTATTATATACTGTCTAAGTTTAGTTATTTGAAGTGGGGTCTAAAATTTTGATACCACTTTGAGTATACACATATCTGTGATATGGTATTATTGGTCTGGCCCATTTTAATTTCAATGACATGCATGGACTCATGTTATTCCCCATAATCCAGCAATGTTCAGCTTTTTGTGATTCAGGAATGTTTTGTCTTTCTCAGTCTCCAGGTGTTTCATAAACATTCTTGATAGTCAGAACCCTTCTGACTTGTAGAGAAGTCTTTCACTGAACTGTTGCCAAAAGAAGCTACACAGTTAGGAGGGCACTGTGTATACCAAATTCTATTAACATCCCATGTTGCAAAACTGGTGCTGCAGACCTCAGCTCATTGTGTTGATAGTGGAGAACTATCCAGCCCTATCATTTCTGTCCATGCCTTTTATGTCTGTTTCATGATTGCATTAGTCAAGCTCAAATACAAAGTAAAAAAATAAAATTGCAATTATATACTGTCCTGCTGCTGTGACTTACTTGGCACAAACAGCTTATAGGAAATTTCCAAGAAGTCCCTTTATTTTAACTCCACTGCCTTTGGCAAAGAGGGAATTTGGTGAAACAACTATGACAAACTGATTTGGTTTCCATAAAGCTGTTGAGGGGAAATCCATAATTAACATTAGTCAACATATCTTCTCCTGTAATCTGTGCTCTTCTACACACAATGTGTATTCAGTGAGAAAGACACACCTTGGAAACTCATACTCTGACTCTGTTTTAGTGCACCTGGAAACCAATATATACAGTAGGTTAATCTTTCCATCTTGGTTCATATCACTCCCAAATCACAGGATATAATGCAAGTAAACAGTTCTTAACCTTCTTAACATTTCCATTTTCTGTTGGATCGTGTGCTAATCCATAGATTCCACACAAAGTTCAGTCCAAGAGTCATTTAGGCTTTCAACATTTCTTACAAGTGGAAGTGTAATCTATAGAGCTTCAAATGGAGGAGAAAGGCGGCCATTTTGTGCCTTTCTAGTATGTCCAGTTCCCATATTCTGCCTTTGCTTGAGCCTTCTTCTTTAATGGTGTGCGGGAGCTACTCTGTTTGATATGGCAGTGGTGTACAGTTGAGGCATACATGCTGTCTACCCAACACCCCCCGAGTGTTTCACTCCATTCTAATTTACAGTCCCTACCCTGAGAGAAAAGAAGAATCCTGCAATCACATTCATATTCAGCACAACCCAAGATAATGCTTTCCTCACTCTATTGCTTCTTTTTTCCTCCACTCTTCCACTAGCATTCTCTCAGTCTTTTTTATTAACAGTTCAGCCCAGAGGATGAACACTCCCCCCTGTGCAGACTCTTGCCTGTATAGTGCAGGTGACACAGAGAGCGAGAGAAAGATACTATAGTACTGGGTATGTTCAGATGAATGTGAATAAGATTAGTTTTCTTGCTATAGCTCTTTTGATTAAGGACAGCAGATGGTCCACCCAGGAATTTCTAAATGCTGTCACCTGAGCTGGTGCCAGATCATGCTTCCCTGCAGTGTTTCAGTGTGTATTTGTGTGTGTATGTGTGTGTGCCCATTTTAATTGTTTTGTTTTATTGCAAGAGCCATTGGAGATATTTTCATTTCGTTACAACTTGTGTGCAGCTTTAGTTAGGTCTGGAAAAATCCATCAGGTAGACAGAGAATCAACTGCTTAATGCAGACTGTAGTCTTTTACTGTTTCACAAGCTGATGAATAAGGCTTTTGATGGGATGTTATCCGAGGATAAAAAATGAGGCATTATATGGAATGCATAATGCATGTATTTCCTATCATACCATGATGACTTAATATTACTTTCAAGTTTTGATTCTGTCAGCCATCCTAGGTTCGGAGCCCAGGTTGGTTTGCCTGTCCTCACAGTGCTGGGTTAAGCGATGCTAAAGATGAGTAGGTGGAGACATAGAAGTGTCCTAAGTGGTCAAGCTGAGTGACAAGTAGGCTGTCTGATGGGGGTGTGGAGTGAAAGGCGGAGTGAAAGATGGACAGGGACGTAATGGCCTCAAATGCCACAAATGGGAAGACACCTGTCATTAGCTAATTAAACTATCAACTCTATCCTAAGAAATATTATATACAGGCTAGAGTATATTCAGCCAACTGCATAGTATAGCCTTGTTATGAACATCTTTCAGCAGTTTAGCTTCATACAGACTCAAATCTAGTATCTACCATGTATAAACCCATGTTGGATAGAATTAAAAAAGCTTCACTCTCCTTTCTCCAACTGGAGTTCATCTGACTGTCTCACTGCAAGCAGGATTTCACTGAATCTCATGCTTCAGAGACCCAAAATGGCTGCCCAATCTCCATACCTGATTTATCATAGTCAGCCAAGCAGAAATCTGCGAGAAAATCCATGCATCATAAATCATAATGTCACTCACTTATGTATGAACCAATGGCGTATTTATTGCAGATTCATGTTCAGAGTACAGCCATTACTGTGGTGCTGCTGAAGTCTGTCCTGACATTAAAGATTTATTCAAAACAATCATATTATTCATTTATCAGTGCTCTGCAGGCAATTATCATACCCATACACCTAACAGTTGAAATGGCCTACGAGTTTCAAACACGTGCTAATGACTGAGGTGATGTCAATTTTTAAAGCAGATATTGTGTCACCAACAAAATGACAAGAGGTCTGACTGACAGATACCTGAGGAGAGATCAGCTATATGTTTCTTAAGTAGGATTTACAATTTACGATTTACTTCCCACACCTATCTGACACTGGAGGATAGGGGGTTTGTGTTGTACTAGAACCAATAATCCGATGTCCCAGCTGAGAGAAATTATGCTGTACTTTCAAATTTTTCATTCAGTTTAATTCAATTTTATTTATATATGTCAACATAAACTCTGTTTCGCTCAAGATGCTTTACAGAATCTGACCTGAAACCCCCAGAACAAAGTGCTAAGGGGATGACAAACGAGAGTTTAAGCTTGCAGTTGAAATATTAATTATTAAATATTAATTTTAGAAACATTTGGTGGGAATACAGGGTGCACATAGCTACTGTTATAGAGGCCACATAATACTGTCAGTGACAAATTATTATACCAACTAATAGGCAGTTTTGACTTCTGCGTTAAGTTGAAGCAGAGGCTATAGCACAGACACCAGACTCCATGCAGAGCCTAATACCAAAACAAACAGGCATTTCTTCAAAGTTGGCGAAAATGGCACAAATCCAGTTATTTGCCACCCAGAGCGTACAGCATCCCATTACCTTCCAAATATAAGGGAGATTTACTGTGGCCATAAGTTTTTCTTCTGCCACCTCTCACTCTGACATTTTTATGGATGACCCCTCGCAGGTCTCATTCAAGCTCATCAATCAAACGAAGGCTCCAAATAGAACAGCTTACGGATGCCATTAAAACCATTATGGGCTGATAACAATCTCCTCACTTCATCCTCGGTTCAGTCATAAAGACGTTATATTCATTCTCACTTCATTACCATTCAATATTTCAGTAATATGGCTATGGCTACCTTTTGGGTGATTATAATTGTGTATTGAATTTTTCTTGTCTGTGTATTGCCACATCTATAAAATGTGAATGTTCACATATTATATGTTTTAGGATTATAGAGCTTCTCTTGTTTCTAAAACATTCAGCCTCTTGGCAGCTTTCGACTTACGTGTGTGTCTGCCTACCTGAAGCAGGGCAGTGTTCTAATTATAACCCTGCAGGTAAACTTCCACATGGATGAACTGGCATGTTTCCTCTTGCTCAAAGAGGAAGCTGTTTTCCCTCCCAGCAGGCTGTAGATGGGGAGAGAAGCAGGGATGCTCTTTCGCATTAGGGGAGCCATGTTGGAGATAAGATGCAGTTTGACTTTGCCAGCCCAAAAGATTGATGGGAGAAAACAGAAAATCCTTAATGTGAAAGGAAATAACGTTGTGATTATGTGTATTATTTTTTTCTGCCATACAATAGGTTGATGTTGTCTAGAGGGTGTGAATCCGTTATACCTTCTGACAATATCAGCACCGTATTATTTATTGCTCGGGCTCTAATAGCCTGAAAAGCAGACAGAAACAGACTGCCTACTGTGATCAGACTATACCTGTGGCTTTCTCCCTCATGTAAACTCAACACTTTGCATGCTGTTCTGTGTGAGCTGAGGTCACGTGACTAGTCATAGTGACAGTTTGGTCATTTGTGTCCCTCATCTGAACCTGAAGAAAGAACATCTCATTTAGCCATGTCCAGAAACTCATTTACCAAGAAACTTATTTCAGGAAACATTTATATGCATATATTAGCCAGCTCAAAGTTCAAAACTTTAAGTTCGAACACACATCAAAATTTATGGAAGCTTTTCGCTGCCACTGTTACCAGAAATACTGAATTCACGCAGGCATAATATTTGCAGGATCATTTTATATGTTCGTGTGCCTTCTTTTCTGCCCACATTGGGCTAAAGGGCAGATTGTCCTCTGGACAGGTCACACAGCACTAACACATAGAGACACTCACACCTGCAGCTAACTCAGAATCACCCGTGAACCTTACATGTCTTGGGACTGTGTTCTATAAACCAGAGAAATCTGATGTAGGCATGTGAGAGAAAAAGGCTCAGGTACAGAAAGGCCCCGGTCAGTTGGTAGGTTCAGGCCCAGGTTCTTGCTGTAAGGCAACATGTCTAAACTCTGCACATAACCTGAAATGTCTAAAAAAACCTTTAGCTGTTGATCATCAGCTGTATAACTCGATGTACTTCCACCTGACAGAGAAGAGTAAACTTTATTTTCTATATTTTTATGTATACAGTGCTTTTATACACACTATAGTTACATATTGATCCCATTTCATTTAGTAGGTTATTAAGTCAGAGTCAAGTAGTATGAGGTGATGTGCTGAGGGCAACACGTCGAGCATTCCTGTTTTATGTATGACTCTTATTTCAAGCATTTAGATTCACCTTTTTCTAGATTATGTTTTAAACTTAAAAAAAAAAATAAAAATAAAAAAAATTCTCCCATTTTTCTCATTTACTTGCATCTTTTTTTAATTTTTATGTGTGTTTCGTCCCATAGTCCGGTCCCAGGCATACTAATGTCATACCATTAGGCAAGGGGAGTGATGATCTACATTTCTGAGTGACCGTATCTGTCCTGTATTGTTGCACCATCTCATTTTGCATTTTTAATGCCCAGTCTGGTTCTGTCAACCTGCACAACTATAAGGCCACAGCTTACTAAGTGTGTTTTCCCTTCATTATGTATTCATTATTCATTATAAGAGCAGGTGGAAAATACTGTGGGAGAGTTCAAGGGCAAAATTGGTAGAACAATATTTAGTGTATATAGCATATAGAGCAGGTCTATACTATATTATGTATTTAAATTTTCTATGTGTGTTACTGAATGTCCATCCACCCTTTGGATGCTTTACTGCACAATTTACACTGTGACTCAGGGCAGAAATTAAACAAAGCTTTCCCAGGAACTTCAGAAACCGTCTGCAGCGGCAGGTGGGGTGAGGTATAGCTGTCCTGACAGCACTCCATCTACAACTAGTCCTTTATGATACAGTTGCTAGCGTTGACAGCTTCATTCTTTGGGGTCAGGACAGTTCCTCCCTCATTTCTGACAAATCCTGGATAAGTGAAGTCACTACAGAGACGTCCAAAGCACAGGCACAAAGCCTGCAGAACGGTAGTTTACAGAGGTTTCCATCCAATCTTATAGCACTTGAGACAAGTAGAATATAATACACTTCCCAAATCCTGGGTTGCAACTCATATTTATATTTAGACCACTAGAAGACACTAACCTCCCAGTTTGACTTTTATGTTTCTATAAAGGAGGTAAGCTTGCCAATTTGCACGGCTCGCTATGGCAAAAAAGCACAGAAGGTAAGAGCGTGTGAGCTTGTCTCAGCTGTCTAAATGGATCTTGCAGATATTGATCAATTCATTTTCATTATCTTATTTCCAAAGGCATCAGAACAACACACCAAAGCAAACAGGACTCTCGCCTCATTGCATGTAGAATTGGGAGTGATCTGTATTGTGTGGGATGAAGTCGCCTTTGAGGAACAGATGCCTGTGGTATCTGTTTTAAGCAGATGAAAGCAGTGGCCATTTTATTTCTACAAAACACCCCCATGAAAACACATGAAGACTGCACTCACATGGATGCCTGTGTTGTTTGGTAGCTGGCAGATTGCGCTGTGTTCTGGCTGGGCCCAGAGTCTAGTATTTTTTGCTTAAGAGACAGCGAGTTAATTGAAGGTGATCTCACAGATAGCAGCTCCTGACTGGACCATTTTTCTGTGTTATCCCTCGGCTCTCTTGTGGCCTTTCCTCCGCGCCTTTTAGCGCTTTTCCTTTTTTCTCATGCATTTTCCCTTTCCCTTCTACCAAGGTCATAAATACAGTCAGACTCTCTGTGGCTACCCTGCCATCTTTGGTTCTTTCTGTGTGATCACAAGCATAGTCTCCGTGTCGCAAGCCATCCATTTGACAGGAAATGGCAATTTCGCCGGCAAGATTAGGCCTTTGATGTTGTGATATGTTAGCTGTCTGAGGTTTCCACCGCATTCCTCTCTGTCACATGCAGAATATTTCGTTTCACATTTCATATTTCAAAAGTCTCTCATTTCCAAATTATGTAACGATTTCTGCTTATTTTCCACCTTCAGTTAATATTAGTGCACTTATTTAACATCAAGTACATGATCTTTTCTTTTTAATGTACAGCTCTATGACATAATTACCGCTTCCAATTAGTTGGTGCTAGTTGGTAGTAATGAATTGTGCCCTAGGGCAAATTATGTCTAATTATGAAGTAGATACTACATACTACTAGTAGTAGTAGATGTAGTATCCTAGTAAGTTTTGAAACAAAGTAAGTTAAAAACAGCCATTTTGATTATGCAAATGAAAATGCGTGGACCATTTTGTGAACCAAAGTCGAAAGTAATGACCACACTGAATGCACCATTCAGCAGCAGGAAATGAGTATCAAAGATAGCTGTGCCAACTTTTCTACGAAGCCCTGACATACCTATGTACCACCAATAACACCACTTACCTATCAGTAAAATGTCCAATCAACTTTCCACAGAGACAGACATCTCTGCAACCATATTCACCCCAAGAAGACTGCAGAGACCGAGACAGGAAGACAAACAGAGACAGTCGGAGAAAGATTCTGTTTGTCACTTATGAGTTATGAGGTCAAATACTTCAATAACACAACAGCACATTAATATTATTACACTTTTATCAGTGCTGCAAGTTTTAATCAATTCAGCATTAGTGAATGGCTTTTTCGTTTTATTACAATTCCATGAACATTCAATGATACAGCTGTTGGGTTGTAATGTTGTGCTGTTTTGCAGATACGGTCTGCTGCGGTCTGCAGGCATATCAAGCATGACAGCATAGCACTGGTGTGGTCCAGGTGAAATAAAATAAAACTGATCAGTCCATCAGATTTAACCTGACTGTTTACCTGGTCAACATTGCGTTTGTTTGTTTGTGCAGGGTGGTTCAAGGTTGACATGTGAAATTTGTGACTTGGCTCCAGCAGCATCCAATAAAAACATAATTCATAATAATACAACTTAACACAGCAGGATACAGCATGTTAAAAAGAACAGAGGAGTGCCATGGTCGGTAGTAGCACAACAGAGAAGAGAAGGAGGCTTTGAGCTCAGTCAAAGCAGAAAGGAGTTTAAGAGTCTCACAACCTCTGGGAAGAAGCTGTAAACCTTGATGTTCTGGCTTACTGCAGCCTTCTGCCTAAGAGGAGGGGGACAAACAGTTCATATGCAGGGTGGGTGGGGTCCTTCATAATGCAGGACACCTTGTTCCTGTATGTGCTGACATTAATGTGATCAGCAGAAGACTGGAAGACTACTTTTTGTGATCTTTTATTCAAGTTTTAAACTCCTCTGTCAGTCACAGAGCAGTTCTGCCCTACGCTGTACATTAAGATGCCTATTTGTTTCCTGCAGGGTATAGGTCAAATATTAAGTATATAGTGTGTGGCCAAAAAGAAAAGCAGAGCAGTGCTTCTTTTATTATAAATGTTGTGCATTATTAACTAACCATCCTATTGGATAATTACTGCATGGGTGATTATCTTTCAGCTGGTGACAAGTTATTTAACTTCAACTGATGCAATGAGTAGCTTCTCATTTCTTGCACGACCATGTTGAAAGACACATCCTGTGGTCATGGAAAAGATGTTAGTCTGTTTGAGAAGGGTCTAATCATTGGCATGCATCAAGCAGAGAAAACATCTAAGGAGATTGTAGAAACTACTAAAACTGGGTTAAGAACTGTCCAACGCATTATTAAAAACTGGAAGGATAGTGGGGAACCTCTGTCTTCCAGGAAGAAATGTGGTCAGAAAAAAATCCTGATTGATGGTGACCGGCGATCTGTGATCACTTAAACGTTTGGTGAAATCAAATCGCAGACAAAAAACAGTAGAACACAGGGCTATGTTTAATAGTGAAAGTAAGAGCATTTCCACACGTACGGTGATGAGGGAACTCAAGGGATTGGGACTGAACAGCTGTGTAGCCTTAAGAAAACCACTAATCAGTGAGGTTGACCAGAGAAAAATGGCTTCAATTTACTAGGGAGCATAAAGATTGGACTCTGGAGCAATGGAAGAAGGTCATGTGGTCTGATGAGTCCAGATTTATCCTGTTCCAGAGTGATGGGGGCATCAGGGTAAGAAGAGAGGCAGATGAAGTGATGCACCCATCATGCCTAGTGTCTACTGTACAAGCCTGTGGGGACAGTGCTATGATCTGGGGTTGCTGCAGTTGGTCAGGTCTAGGTTCAGCGACATTATGTGTCCAAAGAATGAGGTCAGCTGACTACCTGAATATGACCAGGTTATTCCATCAATGGATTGTTTTCTTCCCTGATGGCACAGGCATATTCCAAGATGGCGATGCCACGGTTCAGGGAGCATGAGACATCATTCTCACACATGGATTGGCCACCACAGAGTCCAGACCTTAATCCTCTGAGAAATATTTAACTTAATGTAATGAACTTAATCTGTTTAAACCTGATTAGTGGACTTAAAAGCAAAGGTATAGGTATAACCTATTGATTGAAATGAACTTAAAGATGCTTAAAGATGCTCACAATTCATTGTATTTGATTGAACCCAAACTTTCTTGCAACTAACAATTGTCCTGTGATTATTGCATTTATTGGCTAAAGTTAATCCATATAAACAAAACTGATTGGAATGTACCTATGTTTTATTCCTGAGGTGAACATGTCATGCTGTCTGGAGGCTGAAAATATAATGCTCTTACATGTTTTTTATTTTTCATTTTGTCATTCTCACCACAGCAAGGGAAGAGAATGTGGCCACTTTCCGAGGCTCGGAGTACTTCTGCTACGATCTCTCCCAAAACCCCATCCAGAGCAGCAGTGACGAGATTACGCTCTCCTTCAAGACGTGGCAGCGCAACGGCCTTATCCTTCACACAGGAAAGTCAGCTGACTATGTGAACCTGGCCCTGAAGGATGGAGCAGTCTCCCTTGTTATCAACCTGGGCTCGGGAGCCTTTGAAGCCATTGTGGAGCCAGTCACTGGGAAGTTCAATGACAACTCTTGGCATGATGTCAAAGTGACCCGTAACCTCCGGCAGGTAAGGCGCACATATGGAATGTAACCTCACAGGTTAGCACTGTAAAGATGGTGTGTCAGTGGCACTGCTGTTTGTATTCCAATTAAGTAAGGCTAAAGGTTGGTTTTGCGCTCATGACTACTGGTTTACTGGTGTTAGTCTTTATGCTGCTGAGAGTTTAAATCAGATAGAAGACTATAGACAGTAGGGACAACAGGTCCCCACTTCCTCCCACTGACCAAACTGACACTAGTATTCGAGGGATATGCCATCTTGTGAGTTTGATAACAAAGTCTGTGCAGTACTGTCTCAAAGGGGAACCGCTTTATCAGTGACCTGCCCACGCTTCATTTAGACACACTGGCATTTGCATGTGATTGATGCTGAGCTCTATTCTAGCTCCACCAGTTATGAAGAAGTGACGTTTAGTTTAGTGTTTTAGTTTGGCCCAAGTCCCATCCACTAACATAGAGGGGGTGGAGCTTATGACCTATACTGCAGCCAGACACCAGAGGGAGCTCCACTTGTTTTGGCTTGACTTTAGAGGAGCTGTTATGGGATCCATTTTTCTTACAGTCTATACCATAAATGTTCAAGTGACAGGGCACATACTGCATCACAGATCCACCTGTAAATAAACATGTTGATTTACAAACACTGAAGTTTACTGATGTCACCTTATGGGGTCGTTAAGTGGGCTAGTAAACTCCTTATGAGTTAGTAAAAAGAAAATGTTCCTTTCTGAGTCAAATGAAATACTAAATAGTAAAATTAAATATAACTGAAAGTCCCAACTTACAAGTCTGTCTGTTGTCTTTGCTCTTTCTCCATCAGTCATGAAGTTCATGATTTCATTTGTCTTCCTCTCTTCTTATCTGTCTGCGGAAAAATGTTTTATGCAGTCCAGGAGCCTCCAGTCGTCTTAAACCTCCAGATTACCCAGAACTGATCTTCATGTCACACAGTTTCCCATTAACCTTGCATGTTCAATAGAAACAAAATTCAGCCAAACTCCCGAGCTTCTTCACCCAATTCACCAATAACTCTTGTATGTGTTTGCACAAAAAGATACATCTAATCCTGTGTGTTGGAATCAATATAGAAAGGCACACAGTAAGTAGCATCAAACAGGCTGTTGGATTTCAGGGACTCGGAAGAACTGCAGCATTAAAAGGTGTTTTACTGCTGCTAGCAAATGCCACGAAAAGACCAAAAGTAGTGAGTTTACGTTGAAATATAAAATGAAGTTACATCAAGTCTAAAAAACCTACTGGCACATTAGCCAGTTAGCGAAACTTCACTCATCTACTCACGTTCTATATGGACTATAAACTTGATGCACAACAACATAAATGTGTTTCCCTGGTACCAGCCAAAAAGTGTTCTTTAAGTGCTTTTGTGATAGACAGTACTCAAGCAAAATAAGCATCAATAAACATATTTACCTCTGGGATGTTCTGGTGCTGTAAGCCAAGCACTGCCATCATTTCTCTTTCACTCATTTCAACTTTGCCTCCATTTCCTCAAGCAAACTACTACCATTGTCAGCTACACCGGTTCTTGTAGCAGACTTAATAAAGCTAGCCATTTATTTGAACCAAAACATGTGCTGTCTCCCACATTGATCATTTTGTTTTTATTTGATTTGCTTTATAGTTTGAACTAACCCAGTGTTCACTCATATAACTTCATGTCTACCTACCTCAGCTTTCTGCAAAACAAACAGACATGGGATACGCTATGGTAAACGCACTCCATTGTATGGTAGATATCATTCTTATTGTCATTTTCTGGTTTGCTGTGTACTACCCTTCCTCTTTTTCTCCTGTATATTAAGATGCCATTCCTCCAAAAACAAGGATATGCATTCACTTTGCTTAACTCTGAGTGTCCTACTGTCCTTCAATGGGTTCATCTATCCTTTGTCGTTTCCTTTTCTTTTGTAGTCACCTTTATCACTTCCTTCACTAGGGTTTTACAGAATCTGATCATCTTCTCTAATATTGTGTCCACTTCCAGAAGTGTACTACAACCAAAAAAGGAAAACAAATCCACACCTGAACACAACCATGTAGTGTAAACTGTGTGCATGGCTCTAACATGGACTGATTCCTCCTTACAGTCTCATCTTCATTCATTCTACTCAGTGTGACAATATGAAGCAACCCATACTGCAGGGAGAATACTGGACGACTACCAATACCACTGACACCTCAGACATTTTGTCTGCTGACTGGACACACTTGGAAAAATACAACACAACACAACAGCTTTAGGAAAAGATACTGACCTTTGGAAACAAAAGCACCTGAATACATAAACTACTGCACATGATATTCACTCCCAAAACGACATATGTTTGTTTGTAGAAACAAATTGTGTGGCCACTTACTAATATGGGCAGATGAGATGTGCAGAGAGAGAAAATTTGCTTTCAAGTGAATATTTAGCCAAGAAGCAAGAGAATGCTCCTTTAGCTGAGGCTACTCACCAATTTGTCTTTATCTGATGACACAACAGTACCATTTGAGAAAGATGAACTAAAGTCTAAGAAGCATAGATAAGCGTGAAATTAAGAGCCTAAATAGTTTCCTCATGTTTTGGCAACAGTACGTTATCACTATATTACATTTTCCCAGACTGATGTCTTGCAGTGTGGGTGTGCACACGCACTCAGTGTGTCCTGCATGTGTTTTTGTGTATGACCCATCTGTAGGTCTTCTTACTCCTTTCCATTGGTTTGTGACTATTTCAGTTTGCTCCTGCATGTCATAGTATCCTTTTCAACTTCACTTCACAACATTAAAAAACTGTAAAAGTTTACTTATTTATTTTATTATTATTTTTTTACATTACAAGTGCAACATGGAGATGTTTGCTGTCATGTTGTCAGTGTTTACTGTTAATTTTCCCAGTTAACACCTTTATTTTGACATTATTTTGTACTAATTATTCATACCTATCTATAATTTCAACTCCCACACATGGCATTACTAACTCAAAAATAAAGAAAATCATAAGCTGGAAATTTTTCTTTATACCCGTCCTGTCTGATCCATGACTGAAATAAAGATGTCACTGGGTCACAAATGTATTATTCACACAGAGAGCTCTGAAACAACACTGTAGTCTATCTGCTAGCCTAAAAGTCTGAGATTTTTTTTTTTATTTGCACAATCACTAATTGCACCTCATTTTCAGGTGACAATATCCGTGGATGGGATTCTGACCACCACGGGTTACACCCAGGAAGACTACACCATGCTGGGCTCTGATGACTTCTTCTATGTAGGTGGAAGCCCTAGCACAGCTGACCTGCCTGGATCTCCTGTCAGCAACAACTTCATGGGCTGTCTTAAAGAGGTGAAGTACCATGTTCATTGTTCACAATTTGTTGTATGATGATGTGATGATCGCTTGCTACACAGCTGACATACCGTATATATTATATATTAAATTTATAAAAAAAATACATTTACCTTTAGAGATGTGTAATGTTACATTAAATGAACCAACTATGCTTTATAGAATAAGGCCAAATTACAAAAGAGATTATTTTTTGAGAAGAAGACTATACAGGTCGTCTCCATAAAGTTGCTGCGATGGAAACTGGGAGGGAAGTAGCCCAGTCCTCTTGTGTTTGATGGGGAAAAATAATATCATCACAGTGGAGTTGTGTTTTTGTCCACTAGACAAAAGTTGGCTTAGCCAGTCTCATCAATACAATACGATACAATAATGCACAGTTAGAATTTTACAGACAATCTTAATTTCTCAGTGGCAGACAGCTGACAGTAGTTAGTCCAGGCAGTTATGCATTCCCCATCAGGTTAAATGTGTTCCCCTCTGTCACAGCAGAAATACTGTCAGCACGTATGAGCACAACACATTAATCAGCTGCCAGATTGATTATGTATGGAAACTACTGATTCAGATGATGTAACCTCACACATTTTCAATTATGAACAACTATTTAAAAGGTATCAGGGAGCAGAAATTTGAATTGATTCACAAAAGTAAACTCGCAGCCAATGCTCAAATTTTTACATTTTAATTTGGTCCTTCATCACATTTTATGTTTTTAAATACTCTTAGGGTCCCTTTAAAAATCCCAGAATAGTCTAATTTGGTTTGAACAATTTGATCCTAATTTGGAATTTATTTCCACAGAACTGGTGACCTAGTCTGGTAGTCTGGTAACAAGCCATTTGGAAATGGAGCGTGTTTTAACTGACAAAGCGGAAATATCTCTGCATGCAGTTGATCCTGCAACCAATTAGGGCCATTTCGTCGTAAACAAATTCAGCTGGAAATATTTCTTTACTTTCATGCCATTAAATCAGAGTTTAGAAAAAAGGAGAATGTACAAGTTACTTTTAAAAAAGGTTGCATTCCCTGTGCCAGTTCTAAGACTTGCCTCACTATGTTAAGTCGTACACACAAACACACACACACAGACAAATATATTGTTACATCAGTTTGATGATGTCATATTTTAGCACTTAGCTGGGTCAGTCAAGTGCAGTGTCACAGCAGGGGCTTGGCTTTCTCTGTCACTGTTTGACAGCCACACACACACACACACATACACACATGCACAACCAATCATTTGGCTGCAGGAACAGGGAGGAAGTGGCGCAGTAGTCATTTAATCCCCCTCTGGCCTACTTCCTGCTCTGTGCCATGCTGAGCCTGTTTGCCATTCCCTGTACCACCCACCCCTGACACATGGACATGCACACATACATGTATAACCAGAAACATGCACTCCAAAGCATGTTCATTAGGTCTGGGTATGTTATTTCCCCGTCATGAAAAACTGAACATATCAATTTTGTTTCAACGTTTTGGTGTAAAAATGCAAAATAAGTCATTTTTCAGTCTAAATATTAAACATTAAAAGATTTTTTGTTTTGTTTAAATTAACTTGAATAACCTCACTTGCATTTAAAACAAAAACAGTCCCAGTATTTACATCTGTCCTTGAAATATTACCAGAACATTTAGCCTACTTTACTTGATACACTGGCCAGCCATAACATTATGACCAAGTTCCTAATACTGTGTAGGTCTCCTTTGTGCCTCCAAAACAGACTCATCAGAGAATGGACATGGGCCTTCTGAGGGTGTCCTATGCCGTCTGGTAAAGAATGTTGTTAGGGGGGCCTTTGGATCCTATGGGTTGAGGGGAGGGGCCTCTGTGCACCATTCCACAGATATTTGATCAGTTTGATCTAGTGAATTTGGAGGCCAGGTCAACACATTGTGCTGTTCTTCATGTGGTTTGAGTTGTTCCTAAACCATTTTGTGTGTCACCCCATAGCAAGAGTGGCATTGTTATGGGGTAGCGGTGTCTGGTCTGGTCTAGGTGGGTGCTACATGTCTAAGTAACATCCACATGAATGCCAGGTTCAAAGGTTTCCCAGCAGAGCACTGAACTGTCACAATGGTCAATGTTATTTACTTCTCCAGTCAGTGGTTTTAATATTATGGCTGTTCAGTGTACAGTGCTATGCATTTGATTACCAACAACTTGATTTAATACCTTCACTATAATTTATTAAGTGTTGAATAAATGACACATATTTAAGCCACACCTACCAAATGGGATATAATAATAAGCCTATACATATTTTGTTGCTCTGTTCTGCCAGGTGATTCCAGTCATTTGAGCAGGTTTTATGTGGTGATGGATAGAGATGTAACAGTGGCTTAGTCATCACTTCATCTGAGCACTGTGGAGGTGAATTAGTTTACAACAAAATGGCTGCAGACAGAGAAGCCACCTGTTTAGAGTCCACTACCGTGTTTATCATGTGTATAATAGTTTTACATAAAAATAACTTTAAAGGACAAACAATTAACTCATTGGTTGAGAAAGCCTGATTCATTGCTATGATCCAGTTGCGCACACAGGAATATACCCCACAAAGAAATCCATATGAATCTACCCATATTAAGAGATATAAGAAATAAGCTCTAGATGAAAATAAAGCTGGAAGACATGCTATAATTATATGATAAAGGAAGTTGCTTTAAGAAGGAAAGTTTTCTACATTATTTACTACTGTTTCCAAGATCTATGAATATGCACACAATTAATGAATTTGTTGTAAGAGATTAAAGGGACTGAACATAATTTTACATAAGCTAATGTCATCACATTAAAGCTTCAAGAGACAAAACACTGATTGCCTTTCATTCTCCATAGCCTCACAAAAATATACTGTATACACATTCTGGCATTCACTGAGCCACACTGGTCAGAAACACACCATCAGAAAGATTATGCTCAGACATACTCCCTCATACAGTCACACGCATTCTGCCCACCTCCTAATCACAGGCCCACCCACCCACATATCTGGAGCACCCACCAGCTCTCCGTCTGTCTGCTGTCCAACACCTTCTCGTCCTCCACTCCCTGCCATTAGGGCTAATTTGCCTGCTGCCAATGCTCTTGTCCTCGCCATCCACAGAACAGCATTATGGATAAATGTTTTGTTACCATGGCACCAGGTACTGGTTGCCCTTGGTAGCTCCTGCGACTGGCTGGCCCATGATTATGATGCCTTTCATAAGCCAGCAATTACAAAGAAAGCCTACATCTCAAAACCTACAAAATACATAATGGCCTACAATAACACATAATTGCTATAATTGTCGTTGTCATTACACCTCCATCAGCCACTCACATAGAGGATTCTGGCTGTGCCTGTGTACTGTAGCCAACAAAGAAGCCCAAAGGATGAGTTCACAGACAGAACACAGAATATGAGTGACAATATGAGCCTGTTGTCAGCGTCTTCTAGTAGTAAAAGTGCTTTGTTTCTATAATTCAGTTCATTACAATTATAGCAAATAGTTATATACTTTACGATGTACTTTACGATATCCCTGTACAGTTATACGGGTAAACCATATGACTCATAATGAATGGACACAAATGCTTAGCATTACAACACCTATGACAGTTAAAAGCTGCACACACAGTCAAGGATCAGTCATAATAATCCAGTCACATTCAAAATGATATCATTAGAATTTGTAGAATTTGCTGTAGTATCGACTTCTGATACTTCTCTATTTTGTTTTGGGGAAATAAGAAGTTGTAATATAATGCTGCCATAGTGTCAGATTGTTAAATTGTCATGGTGATATGGTAAACGTACACATCCACAGAAGACCATTGTCAAACCATTGTAAAGTCTAATATCCACTCTCTTGTCTCTTCTTTGTTTTTAATTTATTGTATTGTTACTGTATTTTTAGCTGCTTAATGACAATTACAAACATGTTTTACTTATTCTGTGCCTTAAACTTGGTGACAGTAGGACTGCAACAGAAACAATGGAGCAATGACACATGGTCAGACTGTCCTGAGTGCTGGAGATTGATGGCTTTGTGAACATTTGTGTAAACACCTCCCCCAGTAAGAAAAGGCCCATTTTGCTAAAAATTTGACAGTGCAGTGATTGAAGACCCTCGTACTAATAAAAGCACCTGTTGGCTCTTTCAGTTGTGCTTACTAATGCCATCATTAAGCACAATCTTGTTGTGAATGATGTATTCAGTCCGAACAGTAACAACATAATGACAACAATCTGAATTATATTAAATCGTGCTAAACAATGATATTAAACGACTTGATCAGCACTTGAACGCTTTAACCTTTAAACGTGACAAAGCCTCTGACAGAACCAGATTGCTTAGACCGACTGAGGCGACAGGAGAGAAAAGAAAAGGTAAGAAAAAGGGCAGAACATTAAACATCGGTAGGGCTGGTAAAGAAGATCAGAAACATGGAGCTCTGGAGCCAGATATGACTGTAAAGAGTTGTATGGAAAGAGGACAGAGAGAAAGCACATGCTTATGACTTAAGCCTGCCCAAACTGTAACTTTTAAAAATTAAGCCTGACCTTGAAAACAGAGAAGGCATCCTCCTCCAAATCCATATTTAGAGCTGGCTCAGTAGGAGAGGAGTGTGTTATTTGTGTGTGGTTAAAGAATAAAAATGTATATTTTTAATCTTATTAACTTCTAAAGATATGCCCATGTTTAAAGACATGCTAATGCATATTTGATTACAGTAATTCAAATCCCTGCAGTAGCTACAAAGTGAATGCTGAAGCACAAAATAAATGGCACATCAGCACGCTACTCTCTATATAAACAGCCCCCTAATTAAATCTTACTTATATCAATATATAAAAGCACAGTCAGCCCATAAACCAGAGCGACTGACTAAACTGGATCACAGCTCAAATCGCTGCATTCTGCAAAGGGAATCATGCCACCCTGTGGACAGGACCACGCACTGCAGCCTTGACACTGGAGTGTCTCGTGTCAAGACCATGTGACCAATAATACTACAAGACTAGCATCTAAATTTAACCAATGAATACACGGAAATACGAGATGCATAGGCATGATGATAACTGTGTCACCTACACAAACAAAAGTGTAGGTGCAGTACTGCATCAACTTCAGTAGGACTATACATACAATACAATGCATTGCAGTGCAAGTCTGGACATTTCTTAATAAAACAGGAAAAGTATGAACGTTTTCCAGAAGATGAATCCTATATATCCTATACTTGGTTTCATGTTTCCACCGTCAGGCCAGACTTTGCATTGTAGCTGCTCTACTTGTAAGTGTGTAAGAACACAAATATTGTTTCCTTCCGGTTCAGCCCGTGGGTATTGTTTGGTGCTAGATGAGCTTCTTTCTATCTCGTGGGGATTCGGACTAAATGAAAACATAAAAATCTGGTTGGCCTGCAATCTAAAAAGGTAATTTCAAGCCTCAGTCATATTGTGTTACACTGCTCATCCTCACACTCCGATAAGAGTGTGTGAGTGTGTGTGTAATGATGTGTGTCGTGGAAGCCTGGTGAAGGAGATAATGCAGTGATGGATTTCTTTCATCTGGCCATTGTCAAACATTTTCAGTCACTTTCGGTCGCTCACACTCTCACTTACACACCAACACACGTGTAAGCGCAGAACATTTTACACATGTGTGTATGTATGTATGTATTCCTTGCGTGTCAGAGTTGATGTGGAGTGTATTTAGCTATTCCTCTGCCTGCTATCAGCCTCTGCTCATGCTTCATTCTCATGTTAACCTGCAGCCTGCATCTGTGGCGTGCTGATAAAGGTCCCTTTGCATGTTCAAAGGCCTTTTTGCTTTTATTGTTCAGATGTGGCAGGGACCTGAAAGTGACTTGTCAAATTGTCAGCTACACCCTCCATTCCCACCTCCACACCCTGGCATAACCCCACCTCCCCACTCCCTTTCCTTTCAGCCTAAAGCCACAACATGTTATATGATTTATGCTGGTCTTTTGTCGAAAATTATACCGAAGGGGCAAATGTGCACAGTAACCTCATCAAGTGTGTGCGTGTGTGTGCGTGTGTGTGTCAACATACTGTTAATTCCCTCATTTCCCACAAAAAGACTATCTTAGGCACAAACACCCCAAGAATCTTCTCTCTCCTGGGTCCAGTAGTTGGGGTGCTCGTTTGGCTCATTTAAAGCTCTAAACCATGATTACTGCAGCATTATGAATGTTTATTCCATTTGTGCATGTATTGTCTGTTAGCAGAGATCACATACAGTGCAGAAACGAACATTTATAGCCAAACAAATTACCTCAAACTCTTCTTGCAAAACTAGTAAACTAGTGTCATATGTTAGCCACAACCATGTATACGTTGTACTCCTCGTTTTTGGAATGTATTCATGCACTAAAAACACTATATTACAAGTGCTCAATTCTTGCTTAGGTTTTTTTTTTTTTTTATATATATATTATCTTTTAGCAGTTTCAAATAGATGATGACATTTTGGTGACATTTTATATTTACCTTGACATCATGCTTGCAGCACATCCCAATTATTATTATTTTTTTTTAATAGAAAACCCCCAGGATCAAATAAATTTATAAAAGAACCAAATACATTATGTAAATTGTATGTAAATATATGTTTAGTTTTCCATCATCAAGCTAGTGCAATAACTCCACTCAGTAACCAGAGGTGTACTGCCCAGACATTCATTCTTACTTGTTTCTTGTTTATTTAATTCAATTCAGATAAATTCAATTTTATTTATATAGCATCAATGACAAATTGTGTTAAAATAGTTTCAAGACAGTTGTTAAAGCACGCATGTAGAATCTAATCGTGATACAAATACAAAGCGAGTGAAGAGGAAGGGAGAAGGAAAGAATGACTCACAGCTGTTAATTTGCTATACAGTAGTAGTGATAAAGAAGAAATTAGAGGATGGGAGCTCTGTGCCAGAGAAAAGAAATCAGAGGATAGGAGCTTGGTGCCAGAGAGAAGGGAGTAGATGCTCAGTGCATCTTACCTGTCTCTAAGAAAAAATTTAAGTAAAATATTGGACTTTTCAGTCTATGCTAGGCAGTCAGTATGTTACAATATATACATTAGCCTGGTCTGTCCATCCTGAACTTTAATCAATATCTGTTGTGTTGTGTTCACAGTATGAGCAACAAAGGTTACCAAAGAGCCAAACCTTGACACCTACACTATCAGTGATAATATGCCGTGGAAATATTGCTTCAGAAGGTATCGGGTTGTGACACTTAATTGCGTCATATCACCAGTTCCCATTGAACATGACTGGTTGCTGTGGCCCACACAGGCCCACTACACCTGAGATAGACCATTGATTTCTCTATCGGGGTGATAGTCGGGAGGGAGAAAGAAAGGGATGGGGAGCCATAATGTTTGGCTAGCTGCCAGGGATTGTTACTGTTGTAGACTGACCATGTGCCTCTGAATATAGTCCAAGCACTGTTTTTAAATACTGCTGGCCTGCCAAACTGCAAACGCTGCATTGCAGTCTGAAATGCTCCTAGGTGGGTCTGCACATCATTCTTTTTATTACATGTAACCTGTTTTTTTTGTTGTTGTTGTTGTTTGCAGAACCAGCAACTAAGCTTGTTAGCTTTGTGATTGCACTGATTGCACTGAAAAGGTTGGAATTTATTGCATTTTATAGTCCCAAGTACCACTTGTTGTCTTTCTATTCTTTAGAATTTAGAATCACCACTGCTCCTGAACATTATGACCTGAATCAGATAATAGTGAGGATTTTTTTTTTATTAATATGAAATAACTTACTTATATCCAAAGCTGCTGAACCTATGGAGGCCATCTGGTGCTTACTGGTTGTACTGCTATATGAACAGCAAATACCAACGGTCCAATGCAGTATTCACAAAAAGAGAATACTGACACTGTTACACCCATGTGCAGTTGAACTATCAACTTTTATCAGTTTTATGAAAAAAAGAATACATTACACTAAAATACTAAATACAAAAACATTTAAAGAATGTTTACCATACTGTTGGTGAGCCAACAACATCATAATTATCATATGCCTTTGTTTCTCTACGGTCGATGAGACTGATTTATATTTATGCTTTTATTCTGGAGTGCTGGAGCTGCTCAAGGGGCTTGGAGTATTTATGCTCAGTCAGAGCAGGAGAAGCAATGACTGCCTCTAGCTGAGAGGTGCGGGGATGAGATAAATGGATAGAGGGGGGCAAGAGGAGGATGAATGTAACAAAAAGAAAAGGAAAGGCAACAAAGAACGGGTGCGAAAGGAGAGAAGAGAAAAAGACAATTTTCTATCCAGTCCCTGAGCACCTTAAGGGATGAGTTGATTTACTGTCAAATCTACTGGTGGATTATTGATAATCTCAGCCAGGTCCCTCAATCTACCCACTCAGCCACTGCTGCGCTCTCCGACAGGAGCCTGGATGAGGAGCAGTAGCGTAGACATTAATATAAAAGAGTGAAATCGAGGAGAGGGTGTGTTTGTTTTGTGTATGCATGTGCCCGAAATATAGACAGACAGAGGGTGTTTCTCTGCCCAGAGAATTAGAGGAAAAAAAAAAAAGGCCTTCAATTTTCCACTTGAGCAGATTTCAATTTACACACACATCCCCCTCTGTGACTCCATCCTCCCATTGTTATTGACAGCATTTAGGCTGCTGTGATGAAAGATTGGTGTTTCTCATTCATTTTGTTTCCCATCATTGGTAGGACAGTCGCCCATTTAGGTAAGTGAGGCTGTTATAAACCAGCTTCACGGCGAGAAATGTGAACCATGTATCTGGCTATGCAGGCAGCACAGACAGACAGATGTGTGGGGCTGGGCTGTGGGGTTAACTCAGCAGACTGCAGGAATAAGAAGATATCGCATAGTGTTTTCATTGCATTTTCTGCTAAAAGATATTTGCTGGGTGGTCAGAGAAGCAGCACCACCACATGTCTGAAAGTAGAACTGCCTTATTTGGACCAGCTAAACAGCACATGTTTGTAGTAATGATCAAATTGTGTGATGATGCTTGCTTAATTTGCAGTTTAAGCAAGCTTATTTATCTGTTATCAGTGAGAAGAATGAACGCGCTCAATAGTTCCTCCTTAAAAACATAATGATTTTTGTTTTTCACAACATTTGAGCAGCTGGTCATTTATTTAAACAGCCCGACTGTCAATTTTACAGTGTACCCTTTCATTGAACAAGTCTTTGTGTCAACCTGCAACAACAAACACATCCACTATGTGCTCCACACACACATTATTATACCTCCTGTCTTATACATAGGTTGATCACTCATGTGCCTGCACAGGGCGTCTGTTTAAATAGCAGGAAATGCGGTGTATTATTTTATTAAGTGGTTGATTGTTTAGTTTGTTAGTGGAACACGCTGGAAAATGACCTGCGTGTTTGTCATAGTGCCAGGTGTCTGCGTCTGCTGTTGATTTGCTATGCGCTGGTAAACCTCCTAACCTTGTTGACCAAGCAAGTCATCATTTGATATTGTTCAAACTCATAGAATAATATATAAAGATGAACCTGAGTACCCAAAAATAAGATTAATACATCGTGATTGCCCTCTGCTGGTTGGTGTGAGTGTATGACCACAAACACCGTCAAACATTATCTGGAAGGGTGGCTTGGCAGTGCTTGAATTTAAGCTGGAATTGGCCAGACTTAACCCTCAGAACTGTTTATTTGCATGTCCAGCGTTATAGTATGATGCCTGTAAAAGCCCTAATGATATATAACGGGAGCTAACAATAAAATGAGACAGTCAGAGGAAGCGCAACCGAAAACTGAACATTCAGTTAATCCAGCTGTTTTCATGAAAACCTGACTGCTGCCACCCCTCGGATGTACAGTTATCTGCTGTCAGTCTCCAGATTAGAACTGCCGTCTGTGTCAGGACATATTAGCTGACATTAGCAACAGAGTTTAGCAGGTAAGTGCAGAAGGATCAGCTGTTTCCTGCATACTGCACATCACATTTGAGTCTCACACAGGGGCAGAAAAGTGATGTGTAGTAATGTGTGTCAATATTAATGCCGTGCCTACTGTGAAGTAACTGAATGCAACTGACAAGTAATCAGAATTAAATGCACAGAGAGCAGTGAGTCAGATCAAATTCTAGCCCTGTCGCTAATGTCAATCATGTCACCTGTCTCTTCAGGGCAGTTGGCTCAAACATGCAAACTTAAGAAACAATGATGAGTGACACATGTTTCTTATGCATACTGTAGACGTGTTCTACTGATGGTCTCTGACAGTGATTGAAGGATTTCAGCTTCTTGCACAATTTCTTCACTTTCACAGAAACAAAAAACGACGGTTAACTTATGAATAAGATTATTTCTAGAGGGCAGTTCGCAGTTGTTGTTTTTTTTTCTTGGGCTCTGAGCTTAAACAGGTTTATATGCTTTTAATTTATTGATGTGCATGTGTGTGTGAGTTGTCCCAAAGCCACAGTAGATTCCAGAAAATTAGTAACCCTGTAGTCTAGCTTTTGTTTTTTGGCAGCACCTTACATTACTACCTTGAGTAGGTTTTCATTAAACTAGATTGTGTCATGCAATCCTTGTGAACGTCCTGCTTGTGATTCATACTTCCGCGCCACACATCATAACAACACTCTTATATTGGTCTGAGTGGAGCCTCAGATGCCTCAGAAAGAAATCTGCTAGAGAAGGACATGAAATCCTGGGCCCTTTAAACCTTGTTGTGACCCAGTTGGATGCTGTACAAATGTCGCCAAGTAAACCAAGCCGTGTACGTGACAATACTAAGGTGCCTCATGTAGTGATGAGCCAGCCAAGGATCATCACCTGAATGTGCAGCTTCACTTTGCTGAGTTTCAACTTGTTTAGCTTGTAACACAATTGAGCGGTTTACTCTCATAGCCTTGCTGTAGAGCGCAGCAGGCGGCTGTGTTGAGTGAAAAATGCTCAAACAGTCCATGGTACACAAGCTGCCCCTAAGCAAACAGCACACAGACGCAGTTTGAGACCAGCTGGTGAATACAGGGTTTTGGCACTTTGTACTTTGCGTATGACAAGAGGGAATACTAGAGGGCAGCAGGGAGAGTGGGTGGGGTGGATTATGTAACACAGCATTAAATAAAGTTCAATGTAAGCTTATTCTGTAGTCACATTCCCGTTTAAGCGGTATTGCATTGATGCCAGAAAAGCTTGGAGAGGGGTGGAGGGAAAGGGAGAAAGACTGGCATCTCTCTCTACATCATTTGAAATGTCATGTCTTTTATTTTACAAATTACTTTCAATTATAAATTGCCTTGGCGCACTGGCCAAACTCCAGTTTGTTTACAGCCTTTAATTAACCATTTTATTGCACAGAGTGGCACTTAAACAGAAACACAGAGAGCAGAGACAGTGACGTATTCCTTGTAGATTCATTCTACTGCCTTTAGTGCTTCACTTCCATTTTCAGCTCACAGGTTTAAACTAATCTGTAATGTTAAAGCTCAACCTTTGTTTGTATTAGGAAGGAACAGCACACTCCTGATTTTGATTTGATTTGTCGGCCATGAACAGGAATGGCTCCTATGAGAAAGTGAAGCCGTATAAATGTGAAATGTGATAGTGATCATTTTGGATTTGCAGAGATAACTGTGCTGTTGTCTGACTCTGTTAAATGAAGTGGTGGCAGTCCAGGCTCTTCCCTATTTTTTTTGGCTTATTGATTTTTCCTGTCTTGTTATGACCACACATTCTCAGGTGTGGCACAAAGTATTGTCACTCTAGACCCTGTTGTTTGCAGGAGCCATAACCTGCATTTGCACTTCCTGTAGAAAGTAGTGCCAGTTTAGCCAATGCGAGGAAGTGTGGTAGCATTGTACATATTTATATACAGTCTACGGTCTGAACAGCATGGGCTTGCAAGTGAATCAGCACTGTAACAAAAATTCATACCCACAGACACTTTATAGTTATCTGCAAAATACTGATGACTATTTCAAACAACCTGTGTACCAAACAAACACAACAACTAGGTTTGAAATAACCCTCAACAGTATTTAAGCAGAGGAATAATGTATCCTATGTTTGCCCTTTCACAGGTAGTATACAAGAACAATGACATCCGTCTGGAGTTGTCCCGCCTGGCTCGAATTGTGGACCCCAAGATGAAGATCCAGGGTGAGGTATCTTACAAGTGTGAAAACGTGGCCACACTGGACCCCATCTCTTTCGAGACCCCTGAGGCATACATCAGCCTCCCCAAGTGGAACACCAAGCGCATGGGGTCCATCTCTTTCGATTTCCGCACGACGGAGCCCAACGGCCTCATCCTCTTCACCCATGGCAAACCCCAGGAGCGCAAAGACGCTGCCCGCAGCCAGAAGAACACCAAGGTCAGTTCATAGAGCCCAAGGCCACATGCTAATTACTTCAATGTTACTGGAGGGAATGGGATCCTCATGTTATCTGCAAATATTGGATCAAAAACAAAGTGTTTGGAAGGATTAATGATTCCTCTTGGCAAAATATCTTAAAAATAAAACAGTTTTGTTGCATTAACTCACTGAATATTTTCCTAAGCATCATGTCGTTTAACAGACAATAGAATGGTAACCACGTTTTGTTGTCCTCTTGTCCAGGTGGATTTCTTTGCAGTGGAGCTGTTGGATGGCAGCCTGTACCTGCTGTTGGACATGGGCTCAGGGACTATCAAGGTGAAGGCCACCCAGACAAAGGTGAACGATGGGGCCTGGTATCATGTGGACATCCAGAGGGATGGACGCTCAGGTCAGTAATATTTGTTGAACAGCTCTAAAAGAGTTTAATTAACATTTTTCCTTAAGTAAGTTTATGAAATCACAGAAGTTTTTAATGTCCTACATAAGAGTTGTCTCCATACAAGTAAAAACAATTCAATTTTGTATTCCGTTGACTTATTTTTAATTCGAATTTATTGCATTAATTTCTTATAAATTATTCACTGGGAGAAATACACTGATTAAAATTTTTTTTGGAAAGTTTATGTATCTACAAATTAACATCCAAGGCATCAGTGCCTCCATGTACCTGATCTCAATTCCCTCTGTGCCCACCTCAGGCACAATCTCAGTAAACAGCAGGAGGACACCGTTCACAGCCAGCGGCGAGAGTGAGATTCTGGACCTGGAGGGTGATATGTATTTGGGGGGGCTTCCAACCGACCGCACTAACCTCATCCTGCCCACTGAGCTCTGGACAGCAATGCTCAACTACGGCTACGTGGGCTGCATCCGCGACCTTTTCATTGACGGTCGAAGCAAGGACATCCGTCAGATTGCGGAGGCACAAAATGGTGCTGGCATCAAACCCTCCTGTAACAAACAACCGGGCAAGCAGTGCGAGAGCTACCCATGCAAGAACCGAGGTGTCTGCAAAGAGGGCTGGAATCGATTCATCTGCGACTGCACGGGCACTGGCTACTGGTCACGCACTTGTGAAAGAGGTAAGTGTGTGAGTTTGAGTTTTGAGCGCTTGGAACAGTTCTTCAAATTTTGACAGCCCAAAATATAAACTAACTCAAGATTTCCGGGCTAAGCCCTAAAAGTCCTGTGAACCAAGACTTTCTCCTTCTTCTCACCTGTTTTGAGGACAGCATGATGTCTTTTCGCACTCCCATGCATCTTCACATGTAAGCAGCCGTCTGAAAGTCAGAGAACATTCCCCTGCCCTTCTGATCAGTTTCCATGATGGTGTCCAGACAGTTTAATAAAGACTGATTAGACCTGGAAACTAATTTCCACATCCCTAACCTCCACAAATTGCTTCTACTGCTTTTTAGCATATCAAATAACAGCTTTCTGATAGTATCTCTCCAGCTATACTGTTTTTTTTCTTTCCTCTTTCTTGATCCGTTGGGCCGCTGGATGATAATTCCTCTGAGTCTCATTTCTGCTTTTGAAAAGAAAAGTTGCGGGGCATCAGTGGGTCAATCTGATATGGAGTGTACATTTCACCTTGATTGAAATATTTCAATATAATCACCAGGAGACCAAGATAGTCAAGACTTTGTAATATCATTTTCATTAACATTATTATTTTTGCAATGTGTTTAGATTTCTCTATGACAATTGCACCTTTATGCTATTTTAAGGTCATTTTTAATATTGCAATAATATTACCATTAAGACTTTATTATCTACCATCCTTGGGGGCTGATTTTCAAGTAATGCTTTTCTATGACTGCAAAGCAGTTATGACAGAAGAACATGCCACCAAAAATTTTATCTGGAACGTGAAGGGTGTCCATGCATACACATATTACATAAAGTATGTTGTTGAAACATAAACTACACAGTGATGTTTTGTATATTCTACTTGGACGGGCAGAACCTAAGTCCATATCATGAACTGTGCCATTTTAGTGTGTTGTTTGATTAAAGTAAAGTTAGCTTTAAGATTAGGGGGTTAGGCTCAACACATTGCATCCACCGTGCACCGTGTGTTCATGCCACAGCCAATTTAGCCATTTTAGTGTTACCTACCATTTGTCCGCAGCTGACTTCAACCAATTTATCCAGAGTAATTAAGTGTCACTGCACTGAGACATAACTAGTTCAGCAATGGAGCTAAGGATGTATCGTGGCTCTTGAAAATCAATCACACCTCTTACAGTTGATGTGAATAGTTTACTGTTGGTCTACCTGTCACTGATTTACATAGGAGAGAGGGGTGCACTTAAAAACACTACAGACACACTATTGCCTCAAATATCACAGTTGTTAAGAAATCAGATTGCTAGAAGTTTGTTGTTCTCACTGATAGCTGCTACTCTGAAGCATCTGAGATGGAAAGATTTCCTTTCCCATTCTTTGTTGTTATATGCAGATTATATTGCATATAAGAAGGCTTAAGTAAGGGACCGTGATATCTGATAACAGATGTATCGTGCACTTAGGCTACAGTGAGTCTATCTGGATTGGGTCAAAATCAGGCTAAAGAAGGACTCTGATCTGAGGATTAAAGGACCAATGTATAAGATATGGTGCCATCTAGCAGTCAGGTAGCAAACTGCAACACTAAATAACTGCCCTTTCTAAGCTACAGTGCTACGGTACCATTCAACATAAAAATGTGAAAAACCTTATCCAGAGCCATCTACAGTAGTCATTCATACAGAGGACCCATTAATAAAGCTAATAAAACTAACCAAAAGCTAATAAAACTGCAACACCATACATTTTGACTTAAACGTCAAACCAAGTTCTGCACACTAAACAGGACTGAAGGGAGTTCTTATGGTAGGGAGTGAATGTTACATTCTTGACAACAACTTAAGACCATTAAATGGGCAAACTTGCACATCTGGCTAGTAAGTCCAGTACAGCAAACATACTGAACATAGAACAATCAAAATATTTAGCCCCATCCCAGATCCACAAAGTGGCTTATGCTATTAGCTCATGATTCTTTCATGCAGGTTTGAAAAGGAAAGTTTGCCTTGAAAGACTAGTAGACAGGATCGGGCTGAGGGCTCAGTTAGCTACTGTTCATAGATTTTGCCTGAAAATGTTTCCTGTTACAGCATTTTAGAATTCTTCACAGTAGGGAGTAGCACGATTAAAAGCAGACAAAATGTACTATAGGGCCTCCTAGTTGGTTGTAGCATGGCAAGGTTAGGCAGTTATAAGTGTATCAATCCTTTGGGCACACTCTGCTGAAGCTATCTCTCATGCCTTTCATTGCGCAGACACAGACGCATCCAGGAAATATGACATGTCAGAGTTAATCTGACAGCCCAGCTCAGAGCTGTAATGAGAATTTAAATTGTGTTTATTACACCGTGCCTGTAATCTGACACCTTGTCAATTAGACAGCAGTCCAGCCATCCCTCTGACCAAACATGGCCACTTATTTCATGTGCAGTTGAGCATGCACACAGGTGGACAAAGGCTTAACATCACAGAAGACAAACAGCTCTGTCAACATATACTTTTTGTGGCTCTGTCTATTCTTCCTGACACTTTGCATGACACATGGATCTGTCTTTACTTTACACATTTGGATCATGATGTGGGCCTACTGAGTTAGCTTTGCAGATGCTGATGAATAAATAAGCCAGTCATAAAAAACACCATACATTCAATCACACATAAACAACTTTCAGCTTTTAACTGATTAATTTGCATTTAAACAGAAAACTGAAAAAATAACAAAGAAGATAATTATATCTCATTATTTCATTACCATTTTGAACAGATTAAACAAACGACATACACTATTTTAGATGCCAGCAATAAAAAGTAAAATAACAAAAATTTAGAGAACGAATCCAAAAGCAAAAGTGTGGGTCAGTGTGCACAGAGCACAGAGGTACACATATCTAACAAAGACTCAAGCAGTAACAAAAGGTTAATTTGGAGGCCATCAAGTTCACATCCTGCCAAAACACAACACGCATGTCATCCTCCTCCTCCAGTTTGGAGGTATATTCTTCCTATGAGTAGTTTAGTGTTTGGCATTTTAAATGATTTCCTCTTTGTGTGTCAGTTATCCTCACTTCCTGTTTTGTTGACCAGCAGACACATGGCCTGTGTCTCCACTCTGTGGTCATTTGGTACAACTACAGTTTTCTAGACATGGTAGAACTGAACAAAGGACGTTTAGAGGGCGCATAATGCCTCAGCATGTTATTGGATAATTTATCATATTAAATTAATGTGACAGCATAAATAATCACCTTTGAACGATGCTAGAAGGAGGGAGGGGAATAGCAACCAGGCCTACTTTTCAAGTTTGGGTGAATGTGAGATTAAGTGGAACAGAGACTGGGCAGTGAAACGAAAATGTCACCTGATCACTTTTAGTGACTGGGGCAGATTTGTGTGCATCCTGGTTAAAATAACCTAAAGATGATTCTGTTTTTTTCCACCTTCGATTAGCAGTAAGGCCTTGAAATGGCAACAGGAAAAAGGTTTAAGCTATGTTTTATTGCACTTGTGGAATAACTGTCTGCGCAATGTGAGACATACCTGTAGCTCCAAGTCTCCAGATTTGACAGCAGGTGGTTGGCACTTTGCATAAGTACTCATTTTCTAACCTGCAATCCCTTATTCACATTCAGGACTGACTCAAAGTTGACAGCACCATTCCAGATAAATTCTTCGCTGACAAGAGCAGTAAATGCCTAAATACACCTCTGTAAGACAGAAAGTCCTGTTGAATCTGGAGGATGTGTCCAACTAGGCAGCAGGAGATCACATCATCGCCAGTAATTAAGCAGCCAGAGACTGAAGTCTTATCAGCTGTAGAGAAGATGATCTAGGAAGCATATTGTAACTGTATGATTTGGCAGGATACACATAATTAGTGGGGCTGTGCTTCGCACAGCCCACTACTGACCCCTATAGCTTTGCTATATGGGGTCATAACTACTTGTTATTGTCGTCTATTTTTATTATTATTCCCACGGATTTTCGGTCGCTATCTCCTCCCGCACAGTTCATCGCACATACACGAAAAATACATCAGAACGTGCGTATCGATCGGGGCGGGTGTGCTATTATTCAGTTTCTCCAGGTCGGAACTATTTGCGACATAGTCGCGAAAATTGTTTTTTCGGGTTTATAATGGGTGTGTATTGCGCGGAATGTTCGCGCTAGAGTGAGAGGCCCAACAGTTAGAGGGCGGGCTGCTCTGAAAAAATGTTCAAAATATTTTTTTAAAACTGTGATTGCTTCCACAAATTTCACTCTACACACAAAATTTTCTCCAAAGTAGTAGTCATACTTGTCCTGATGCCTACAATGTGTCTACCTAACCGATAGGATTCACAGTTTTTGAATGAGAAGCCTAGAAGTGAGGAGTGGACAGCCTAACTGCTCCATAGGACCCAATGTTAATTCAGCAAAGTTTTTCGTCACAGAAGTTTAACGGATGGTAGTTTTCAACTCGCTAGAATGTCCACTTTTTTTACACTAGGAAGAATAAAAAATACATGTCTGTGTTCATGGAAGCCTTGTGGTAGTCACTGTGAAAAAAGTTTGTGAGTAACTGGCATACGTTTTTAGTAAATGGCAGTGGTTCGAGGGAGTGGTTCTGTGCTTCTTGGTTAATCAAAGCACCTGCGCAGCAGCAGTTAAGGAGGGGGAGGGCTGTTTCCCGCTCTGTCTCACTGACGTCACACACGCGCACACACACACAGAGGGAGCGAGGCTTGGGAAAAAAAAAAAAAAAAAAAAGGACGGAGCGAGGCCTGTGGCGCATATGCTAACATATGCTAACTTCGACGGAAGTTAGCATATGTTAGTTAGCATACGTTAACATATGCCAACATGCTAACATATTAGATGTCCCTGCACTGCTCTCGGTCTCTCTCTGAAAAAAATAATATAAAAATAAAACCTCCGCTCTGTCGCTCTGATCACTGAGGGGCGGGGCTGCTCTTCACACACAGCGAGGGAGAGAGAGAGAAAAGAGAAACGCAGCGTGTGCAGCGGCAGCAAAGAGGAGTTAAGTGATCTGTGGAGACTGGACGACAACACGTGTCAGTGTAAGTGAAATAAAACCTTCACAAGTTGAAAGTCAACAAACATAACCTCCTTCGCAGAGGCAATAAGTACCACTAGTTCAACAAGCATAAACGTGCATCATCCCACACAGCAAAAGGACTGCGCAGCGGACCTGCCGCGGATGTATGTCGGCTTCCGGAACGGACCCGTATCGGGGTCCAGATGCACTGAGGAACTCCGCCGTGGCTCCGCGCTGCTCCGCATCCGCGATTAAAGCCTCACCTCCGCGGCGGGTCCGTTTGGGACCCGCTAATTGAGCCATATGAGTCCGCTGCGGACACGCAGCGGACTCATATGGCTCATCCGGCACGGGTCCGTTTTGGACCCGTTTATCTCATTTTCAAAATCCCTTCTGTTCATGTTGTAGGATAAACTAAACTATAGGACAAAAAAACGAGGCTATCACTGGGCTTAGCCTGGCTACTACAGCAATAGTGTAATCTTAAATCTGCATTGCCTTGTATTTTTAACCTAACAATATTGTCAACAGAAAATGTTCAAGTCATGCATTTACTGTACAAAAGTGATAGCTCAATGGAAATATAAAATTGACATTAACATTTATGAAATGTTATAGGTTATAGTCTATGTTTTTGTTAGGTTACTACATTCATTATGTGGTCAAAACCTAATTTAGTGCTTTATACAGGCGCCAGGTCGGTGCAGACATAAAATATGCCATCTATTAAGCTACAACTTCAGTGAAATGCTGCGTTATACACAGCTAAAATATCAGAAACTGGTGAACGACAAGAAGTTCAATAAAAATATGTTTTAATTATTATTCCTCTTAGCCTAGGCCACACCTGACACTATGACCCTTCTACTCCATTTTTACATGACAGTCACAGGCTGCCAAAACATTATGACCACTTCACTCAATACAGGACTATATTAGGGTGAATTATCCATGTGTTAAGTGTGTTTGTGCCCAACATAACTTCACTGCTAATATATGTTAACTATTAGCTGACCAATGACTTAGCCTGATGCTGGCTTTCAGGTGGAGCTGGGAGGGGTCTGCTGCATGTACTACTGACCCATATAGCAAAGCTATAGGGCCAGTAGTGGGCTGTGCGAAGCACTACTACAGCCTCTGCAATAGCAACTGCGAAGATAAGATTAGGTGAAAAATTGTAGCATTTATCGTAACATCGTAGTGTTGTATCATGTCATCTTAGCGCAAACTGCTGCCGACACAGCCCCACTCTCGCGATTTCCCGCAGGGGAATTGTCTAGTTAATGTGTAATGTTACACTCTTACACTCTCAGTCACGGAAATTGTCACTGTGTGTGCGCGTGTGTGTGTTTTAACATCCTACGATGTCCTTGCCCTGACCACTATCGCCATATCCACAAGCCAACCACAGCATGGTATTATAGCTTCTGAAGTACAGAGAAGCATGTCAGCTGTTTGCAGTCAGGTGAGGACATGGCTAATCCACAACACTTGGAGCCAAATAAATGAGGCGTTCACTGTATTACTTCACTTTTGGCAGAGATTAGCTGTTGGCAATGGAGCCCCCGTTTTAATTGACAAGTGCAAAGTGGCAGGTCTGTGTGGTAGGTCTCCAAGTGCACCTGCTGCTATGGCTCTTATGTCTGACAGAACTGAGTCAAGAGAAATTACAGGGTGACATAATTAATCATAAGTACCAAAAAAAAACACACTAACTGGTCTGACATTTTTGAATCAGTTGTGCCAGTCACAGTGAGACATGACAACGACTCCACAAATAGGAAGATGCTCCTCCAGGAAAACCTATTGTCAAGAGGAGCATCACAATACAAAGCTGCTAGAAGGTTCTTGCTGTTACTTACCAGACTGGTTATGTGGTTAAGTTATAAAACTGTTGGTGAAATTGTTTTGGTATACAGCGAATTATGAAACTGTGTAATATTAGTCTGGAAGCCAGACCAACTCGCAAGTCTGCAATTATTTTATGTAAGAGTAAAGGCAAATTTTAGAGTACTTTGGGACATAGACGCTGTAACTTACGCATGTAGCCTATAGCGCGTCTAAAAACACCACCCAAATGCTAGTAGCCACTGTGTCTTTTTTGCCAGTTGAGTTAAATTTTGTTTTTACTTCCTGCTTCACTTTCAACAATGGTGACTGAAACTTTCGCCAAAATTTCGCCAAATACAATCATGCACGTTTGTAGCTCCGAACCTTGCTACAATTTGTTCCACCTGTGTTGATCCAAAACAATCAATTCAAAAATTGCGGAGATGGAGAAGCAGGCGGAAATACGAAAGCTTAAACACACTACTACCAAGAGGACCAATCACATCTCTTGCCCTTGCACGTTGTTACATTTCTGGGGAGGTGCATGTCAGTTACAGCGTGAGGGTTAGCACACTGTGTGTGTAGGGGTCTATGCTGTCGCAGTAGCTTCTGCATCAACTTAACGCAGAAGTCCGAGTCATCTAAGTCATCTGCTCGCTGTGGAGTTGAGTTTGTTTACAAACAAAATGGCTGTGATTGGTTGTAGGACTGTCCAGTTGCATGTGGAGTTTTCTGTTTTTCCTGTAAAGGTTGAAATACGCTACAGTGTATTCCTTTCCAACAAGAGTTCTGACACATTAGTGTAATGTTACATGTGTAATCAAAATGCATAGGAGAAGAAAACATGAAATTCCAATTATTTGGAACAAGATTTTATGGAAATTTAATGAAAATTTTAAATTACTGTGAGCAAGGGTTTCTCGCTATAATCCAGTATGGCCTTACTTTGCAAATTATATGCAAGCACTATGTGAATAAAACTGAGTTCGATCAAATTATTTGTACATCTACAGATGAGTAGAATGCTTCTGCTTTTCAACACACCTATAAATGTGACACTGGAATATCTGTATGCTTGACTTCAGCCAGAGGGCAGGGAGCACATGTCAACCCATGAAATCACTCTGTTGTACAAAATAACATATTGATTGATGGAATGAGCTGCGTGTTGGTTTGCATTAACCTGGAAAGGTGCTGAATTGAATTGTAAATTGCACCAATATAGCAACCAATACCAATATATTTTCTGTTTTCCACATTTGCCCCCACCTCTTGAAACAGGTATTGATCATTAGTTGAACTGTCTGTAATGTAGACAGTGTTAGCATTTAGTTTTGGCAGAAAGCTCCGTCCACACGTCCAACACTTGACGTCATGAAAATGACCAAATCTTGTCTTTGCTCCTTTTTTAGTTGACAAATAGATACATTGAGCATTACAGCTCAGCTAACCAAATAGTATATAATTGTCACAACTCTTTTTCTGTCAGCTATAAATTACATTACATTAGGCTACATTTAAACTGAATGCCGGGGCTACTTCCTTTCCAAATCACACATCTTAGTGAAGCATGCTTCTCTTTTATGTGAGTTACAAAGGAAGGAGTTCAGACTAGAATGTGGAAAACACCTTCCCACAGTGACCCGCAAAGAGGCTGTTTGATTTACTTTGATTTCTCTGTGTGATATTTGGTTTTATAATCTACCAGTCAAAGGCCTTTACCCCGTTTTCTACATTTTAGGAAAATACATAGGATTGTGTAGTGGGTTTACAAATACAAACCACTAGGGTGAGTGCCATCTAAAATATAAGAGAGGACAAACAACATGGTGTAATGTTGTGGTAGCTGTCTGGTTAAATGAAAGAACAGTGAAAGTGTTTCAGGAAAAAAATAGCAAATACCAAAACCCTTGACGCAAAGCTTCAGAGATTGTCATGTTGTTGTTTCTTTTTTTTTTTCTCCATTTTTTTTTCAAGCACTCACTCTAGAAAAAGGCATTTAGCCTCGGAGAGCCGGGGCTACCTGCCAAGAAATCCTGTAAAAATGGGAAAGAGTAAAATGATTAAAAAGTGTCATCTTGTGGTCTTGAGTTTGAGCGTGTTATCAGCAGGAGCTCCATTTCTAGGAGGCGTTCAGGCACAGTATCACGCAAACAAACAAAAGCAAGCTTAGCACACAGTACAGATGAAAGATTTCTGCCAAAATGTCAGTAGCAAACACAATCCATGAAAACCTTTGATAATACTTTAAAAAGAGGTCACTGAGAGGCAGGGGGGAAGTTGCAGTACAGACAGTCTATTAAATGTGAAGGGGAAGCCCTCAGTGCAATGCACATATACTATCATCAGATATAAATAAAGACAAACACTGTGTGGGAGTGTTTATGAATTTAATCCCTGAGGCATAACATTACGACCACTGACAGGAGAAGTAAATAACATTGACCATCTTGTAACAATCCAGTGTTCTGCTGGGAAACCTTTATACCTGGCATTCATGTGGATGTTACTCAGACATGTAGTACCCACCTAGACCAGACCAGACACCCTCACCCCATAGCAATGATACTCCTTGATGGCAGCAGCCATCCCCAGCAGGATGCAGCCTGACACAGACACACACATATGGTGAAGGAACAACTAAAAAAAAACATGAAGAACAGCCCAAGGTGTTGACCTGGCCTCAAATTCACTAGATTCCAAACTGATCAAGTATCTGTGAGATGATCCACAGAGGCCCCTCCCCTCAACCCATAGGACCCAAAAAAACTGCCAGACACCACACAACACTCTCAGAAGGTTTTGATGCTACAAGGGAGACCAACATAATATTAGGAAGTTGGTCATAATGTTATGCCTGATTGGTGTGTGTATGTATGAAGCCTGCTTGGAGGATTGCTGCTATAGTCAGTAACAACTAACTACAACTAGAAGATACCCAGGTGTCTGTACTGAACCTTGCAAATATCATCTGATGATTAAATTGACATCACTCAAACTCTAGCAGACCTGTCACTCGTGAAAGCATACCAGCTTAAGAGTGAAAGTACACCAGAGGAATCATTTCGTTTTATTGGCTGTTTCCCATCAAGCCACATAGCTAACATCTCTCCGTGCTCCTGTCTTCCCCACACAGAGGCTTCCATCCTCTCCTATGACGGCAGCATGTATATGAAGGTGGTGATGCCAACCATCATGCACACTGAGGCGGAGGACGTCTCCTTGCGTTTTCGCTCCCAGCGGGCTTACGGCCTCCTCATGGCCACCACCTCTAGAGACTCAGCCGACACGCTCCGGCTGGAGCTAGATGGGAGTCGCGTCAAACTCACGGTCAACCTAGGTATCGTATGCCCCACTCACCCATCTGCCTCTGCACCTCCACCCTCACCATGAGAGGGTTTACCGTTGAGCGGTAACTTCACCTCTCCTCTCCTCTCACTTCTCTATCTATTTGTGTCTTTTCATCTCTTATAATCCATTAAAGTTTTCTACCAGCTTTGGAAGATAAATAAGTTTTTACCTTTTTTGCATGGCTGTTACTATAGATTATCCACACTAGTAACCCTTGATTGTTTACTGAATACAGCTATTTACTGGATAACATCTTATGTACCATATGAACCTATTTTATATCAGTGGTAAACCTAATGCCCCATCTCTGAAACTGGAGAAATTACATATCCATGTCCCTGAGATATTCTCAGTACAATAAGCAGAATACATTATGCTGTAGACCAGTATTTTCAAAGAACAGGAAGCTGAGGTAGTTGTTATATTACAAACTTAGCGATAACGACCCTGGCTAAAAATTCCCATTTATCCACAGCCTGTCATTAGACAGTATTTTAGAAGAAACGTTTCTTGTATTTCTCACTAACCTCATTTTTGTGTCCAACATCAAGTAATTTCTCTGCCACCTTCCTGTTGTTCTGGGTGTTTTCTTTCTTTGCTAATGATGATATCTTCTACAGAATTCTGTGTTCTTTTTCAATGTCTCGTTTTTTTTTTTCTTTTTCTTTCTTTACCTGTCAACTCCATTTTCCATCATGCTTTGTCAAAAGATGGTATTCACCCCTTCAAAGGCCTTAAGCCTGCGGCCCGTCAGGTGAACAGCCCGAGAACAGAGCCCAGCAAAACCTACAGCTGGCTGCGACCCCAAATACTTCCAAACACTTCTAATCATAATTAAAAAAATAATAATAATTAAAATAAGAATGAGTCGCAAATCTCAATTGATATATTCTGTGTACACTATGTCCACTAAATAAAACATCAGAGTGATAGCAGGCATTAGCTTTCTCACAAATCCTCATTTAGATATATATTTGACTGCTTCTATGACTAATAGATCAGATTGTGTCCATAACGCTTGCAGCTCTAATTGGCCAGTGCTCATGTGATATTTTAGCCTATGTTAATCTGTGTAATGTAAAAATGTAAATATGAATTGAGCTACCTTCTGATCCAGCGTAATAAGATGTGTAGAAGAAGGGTAGTGCTCATGATTTGATGGTTGGGGTTCCTGTGCCTCTGCATGGTACTGGTGCTGATTGGATCGTGGCTGTTTGCTCCCACTTTTCTGTTGCGGTTGACGACACATGAAACCACCAGCCACATGGTGACCAGCCCTTACTGTCTTTACAGCTGCATACAGCAGCCATTCTGGCTCCACTTCAGATGCCTCTTATGATCCATCACGCTATTCTCTTATCAACGTTTTCCTTTCTAAATTTCAAATCCAAATGAAATCAGTTTTCATAGATTTGTGGCTCTAAATTTGTTGGCTGGTATCACATTACTGGTGCAGAGGCTTTGGAGCCAGAGACTTTGACTTTTCTTGTATAAAGACTTAAACCTAAAGTCAAATAGTCAGTGTTGGGTTGGAAAATCCATGCAGCTGGTACCACAAGTGGCCATTTTTCTGTAACTATTGTGTCTGAACAATTAATCAATTTAATCTCTGGTTAGCAAAGAAGCACAAATCCATGTCTTGTTTATTTACCTAAGAATAAATAATAGAAATTTTGGACATTTGAAAATGTTTTCTTTAATCCATGATTATCTGGCTTAAAGTTAATTCTAAGTACCAATAAATATAATTAATAAAATGGCTGCCCTACTGCATGTGTACGTCCCCGGAAGGGTGGACTTTTTGTTTTTGGATGTCTGCAGCAGTAACCTTGAAGGATGCAATTTCATCTGTCATTTATTCTTCCCCATCTAGACTGTATCAGGATAAACTGTAACTCCAGTAAGTTAACACTCAAGTTTCATTTTGTTTTGTATGTTGATGCTGATGTTTTTTTTTTAAAAAAAAGAAATGTATTTTGTGACTTGTGATGAGGAGGAAATTCATCAGTCACTTTTGACTACTTATAGGAAGCAACAGAAATACACACAGACCACTCAACACTGTTTTCTACTGTTGGGCCTGTTGTCACATCAAAATTAAAACCAATTCACCACAATTTTGAGATAGGTAGGACGCGATGACCCAGCTCGAGGGTCTGCAAAGGAGCATAATACTAATAATCTTTTATTAGTGCTGACATTAATTGATTACAATGTGGGGAACAGTTTTTTTCAATCACAGTTTAATTGTAGGTTTATTATCCAACATTTACAAACGTAACCATGACCCCATTTTTTAAATCCTGATTACATTTCCTGTTTCTCTACTTTCTACGAATGCATAACGTTATTCCTTCCACCAGCTTTGCTATATTAGAACATACCAATACAACTGGTAATTAGTACGTGCCCTGATTCCTACTTCAGGAACCCACAATCATTTAAAAACCTCTACCACAAAAGAGTATTTGGCAGTATTTCTTTGCAAGGCAGTTGCATTCAGCATACAGGCAAACATACAAATTAAAAGATGGACCAGCAGAACCCTGAAGGTAACCCTGATTTGCAATGGCACAATAAGTACGCTTGAATGAAATTAAAGGAAGTAAGTAAATACAGTTTTTAATCACAAACAAAATGATCCCAGACAGACTTTAGAAGGATGGATAGTACAATCCTGTCTCTACAGGACTTTATACACTCATTTTGAATATAACTGAGCAAACTTAATTCAAATGCAAACTGTCTAAAGGGAAGCAACAAGGTAATTGACCTTTGACCCCAAAGCATCAAGTGTGCAGACCTGGAGAAGCTTTTTTTTGTATTTTGAATTTGAATATTTATGTTCGAACACTTACTTATCGCACAAAGTTTATAATATACTGAAACCAATGGCAAAATTTGAACCCAAGGAAAATCTAATTGTAGTTCACATCCACCTGGTTCACAAGATTCCAACTATTCAATGACAATGTTGCAGGAAACAAAGATACAAAATCCACCTTATTTACCAGATAGGTATGTAATGTTGTGAAAATTCCAAATGATTTTGTCAGATCATATTGTGCACTTATCAGGTTAGCTGTCTCAACTAAGAGTTTGTCTGCTGCAGCTTTTATGAAGATGACGTAAGTCACTAGGGATTGCTTTTACTCATAATGAGGGCATAGAGTTCTTTGTGTCATCTGTTTATTTTAGCATATTCTCACTATGTGGATAATAACAGGCCTACAGGCGCAATCACAAATATTGGACCATCTTAACTGCACTTTAAAACATTTCAAGTCAGTAAAATGAAGAACCAAAAGTTCACCCGCTGCCTTAATAATGTGACTAAAGTTAACCTGAAGAAAACCTCTGTTTCAACTCAAAAAGCTAAGTTATAACTAATGATCATCTTATTTCAGCCTGAAACAACTTACATTATCCATTGAAGATAACTTGTTCGCCAAGTGAACTCACTTAAAAACATATATATCACAAATATATGCTTACACACTCCACAGTCCAGTGGACACACAGTCCAAATCATTTTAAATGCAACTGTCCCCATCGACATGGCAACAACTATGGAAAAACAAAATGTCATTTATTTATGACTTGTGTCTAGTGGATAGACTTCAGCAAGTGTGCATACACATATATTAAATAATTTGAGACAATGAATTTAAACAAAAGTCTATAATAAACTCAAAATTGTTATTGACTCTTGAGACAAACACCTAGCTACTGTAAGTGAATAATTCCATTATCTTATTTGGAAATGAAGTGTATTTTGTTGTGTAATGCCAGCAAGTAATGAAGAGAAAAGCAATTCTTCTACTTAAGTTGCCATTTCTCAGTTCAAACTATTTTAGAGCAATAATTTTGTTCTGCAGTTTAATAATCTAGTGAATTATACGAGCTCAGGTATAAAGAATTGTGTGCACTATATATTCACTGTGTAATTCACTGACTAAATCAAACCTTTGTTTCCCAAAGGAATCAATTCTAGTTTGAAATCTACTTTTAAAACCAATTTCAAGCTATTACGCAGCTTGTAGAATTCCTGTCAGTGATTCCAGACTGACTGGTGGGAAAACAAAGGTTTGGTTTAAGGCTCAGGATGTCCTTAACTTTGTGACTGACCATTGTCCTCAGGCAAGGGACCGGAGACCCTGTATGCCGGGCAAAAGCTCAATGATAATGAATGGCATACAGTGCGTGTGGTGCGTCGCGGCAAATCCTACAAGCTAACGGTTGACGATGATGTAGCAGAAGGTACTTACCAACATCACGTGGAAATGTTCATAATGTTCCTTTGCCAGTGTAATATCAGCAAACAGTGGTGTGTTGACATAGGCAACTGGTAGAATAAGTATGTAATTCTACTACAAGCAAAAGTAGTTATCCTCCTGACTACCAGGAAAAAAAAATATATATATTCTCCAATCACATTTTCCCCAATCTTTGTAAAGTAGTAAGAACAGTAAGTGAACTGATGGATGATATTTTCCTTAATGAGAAAGAGACAGGTACCAAAGCCCCAGCCTTTCACATGTGGCATCAATGAAAGCTCTAAATGTCCTCTGTAGATAGAAAAATTATTTAATTCAGTAGTATCCAGCAATTGGGAGATATTCAGGTTTACAGATGTCCTCCACAGAGGACAAATTGGAACTACTGGTAGTCAGAAGGATATGTAACCATTGGTTACATTTGAATTCATCTAATACTCTTAATGTAATTTTCTCCTTAAATCAGCCCTTTTGTGTTAGTGTCAGACAGTGTTCTCTTTTCTTTTCGTTTTTTGTCTTTCTTTTCAACCCATCCCCTGCACCCTCCCCATCTCCAGGCCAAATGGTGGGTGACCACACTCGACTGGAGTTCCACAACATTGAAACAGGCATCATGACTGAGCGCCGATTTGTTTCCAGCATCCCGTCCAGCTTCATTGGTCATCTGCAGAGTCTTAGGTACTTACATTTTACTTTCCTATAGTTTTACAATAGCAAATTAAATGTTAAATCAAATGTTAGATGCATCTGTAGCTACACACAATGTGTTTGAATCTCATAGGTGACTATTTGCCATTATGCGGACATTTATTAGCAAAGGGTTTCACACACTGTAAATCTGAATCTAAATCGCAGTCTTTGCTTTTTAACGACACAAAAGACATCATCTCTTCTTTTCCATCCCCCAGATTTAACGGCATGCTGTACATTGACCTGTGCAAGAACGGTGATATTGATTATTGTGAGCTCAACGCACGCTTCGGGATTCGTTCCATTATCGCTGACCCCGTCACCTTCAAATCCAAGAGCAGCTATCTGAGCCTGGCCACCCTGCAGGCCTACACATCCATGCACCTTTTCTTCCAGTTCAAGACCACCTCCACAGATGGATTCATACTCTTCAACTCTGGAGATGGCAACGATTTTATCGCTGTAGAACTGGTTAAAGGGTAGGTTTTATTTTAAAAATGTATTTCTTAACATATATTAGGGATGTGCGATATTTCATCGTTTACAATATATCGTCAAAAAACGCGATAAAAACGATAAATTCCCATTGATGATATTTATACAGTATGTGCGCGACACACTCACAGCCCAACACTTGGGTGTAATATTGACAAATTGACAATGTCGGAAGGTGGAACAGATGGAGACGCTGGGGAACGAGGAGCTTGTTCCTAGACGAGGCTACGTTATCTTCAACTGGTTTGGTTTTAAAAGTCTGATGCGGAGCAGCAATTTAAAACATGCAAGGTTTACAAACAAATAGTGCATACAAAGAACAGTAACGCCACTAAAACACAGCTCAAACCAGAATATTAAGAAAATGCGCAAGAAGCAGCGCTAAAAAAACAGTCAAAAGGATTAGGCTAAAATGGTGTTTATTTATCGTCATTTTTATCGTTACGGTGATAAATAGCAGAAATTATCGGGATAATTTTTTAGTCCATATCGTCCATCTCTATCATATATACATACAATGTATCACATGACACTGTGTAAATAGTGAGGTGGTGTGAACAGGGTTATGTGTTGTGATTAATGAAGCTGAAGCTCTTCAGTTATTATGAGTTTCTGCTAATTCTTTAGCTTCTTTAGCTTCTGGTCAACTGAGTCAACAACCTCTCACAGCATTGTTTGCAATTCTTTGGTTAATAATCTCAAAAAGCTAAAACATGATGAATACACACTTTTTTAGGTGTAAATTATGCAAATTCAGGAATAATGGAAAGGAAAAAACAAAACTAGAAAAGAGACAAGAGTATTATTACATGACATGTTTTGTTTTAGGGTGGTCTGTTTGTGAACATCTGAATGTATATTCTTAAAGGAAGAATCCTGATGACTTTGTCTGAATACTTTCCAGATACATCCACTATGTTTTTGATCTTGGAAATGGGCCGAACCTCATCAAGGGCAAAAGTGAAAAGGCGCTAAATGACAACCAGTGGCACAATGTGGCCATCACCCGCGACAACAGCAACACCCACACTCTGAAAGTAGACGCTACAGTCACTAGTCAGAGTATCAACGGGGCTAAGAACCTGGACCTGAAAGGTAAGCTCAGAAAACCTAGCACATGGTAATAACTCCTTGTGTGTTCAGTATTCATTCTTATATTTGGGTTTGGTGTTGAAATGCCAACAAAGATACAATGACATTAATGGGATTAATTGTGCATTAGACAATATTTCTATATATCTAGCAACTATACCATGTTGCTATTAGAGTACATGTAAGGTAGAACAGTCAGTATGATACTACATAAAACAAGTGAAATTTAAATGCTGTAGGATATAACACTGTTATAAACGACATATTGTGATTGTGATATTCAGCCTCTCACATAACTGCATGATGACACAAGTGAGAGACTGGTTTTGTCATTTGGAAGATTAATAAGCATGCACAGAAAAACATCTTTGTAAATGAACAATTTCTGCAATGGCAGTAAATACAATGCACGGCTCTGTTGATTTGTGCTCTGTATTCTGAATTTAAAAGGATGTTAAGGGGCTACAAACAGTAACCTCACTGTGCTTTCACTGGGACTAAGAAACACACGGTCGCTTTGTCATTGAAGGGGTGTTTCTGCTGTCAAACGTTCCACCAGATTTGCTGTCTTCCTAGAGTCTCACAGTAGGCCCTTATGGCTGGTTAGCTCCACTATCAACAATGTGATGTATTCAAACCTACAGTCTGTACAGTCATTACGTTATCTTTTCACTGTTGCAGTTTTTTCAATTTGGGATGGTGATGCCCTTTAAAAAACAGACATATACATATTACTGCTAATGGGAAAACTACGGAGCTTACTCTAATTAATTAGTCAAAAAAAAATGTTATCAGAAAGTGGGAGGATGGAGCACAGATTCTCGCAGCTGGAGGTTGGAGTTGTGGCTCAGTAGGTAGAGCAGGTTGTCCACGAACCAGAGGTTTAGCGGCTTGATCCTCAGCAAATGGACCTCATGGACCACAAGTGTCCTTGAGCAGGGCACTGAAAATCTGTGTTGCTCCTAGTGCACAGAAACCGCGTACGCTTGTTTGAACGAGTGAGTATATATGATGAAGTGCTTTGAGTACAAATAGACAGAAAAGGGCTATATGATTCCATTTAACATAATACCTGATAAAGAGAGTTCAAATGCCAAGGGAACCTCAGACTACCATGGTGTTCTGAAGTTTGGTTGTGGTCTTCCAGAGACAGTTACCAATTGAAATACTGGTTTTGGGATGTGTTGGAACATCAGCTGCCACCACTTGAGGGTTAGTAGTTGTGAAAAGTATGTATTTGTTGGTTAAAATATGTGATCTGATTTAGGTCGAAATTGTAGATAAACACAATTGGCTTAAGCTAACACACACAAATTTGGTTTAACAACATGCACGTTAGAAAAATGTGAAAGCTTTTGGCAGTTAGATCCAACAGAGACATCATAGCTTTTGAGGGTTACAAGATTAGGCTGTCTAGACACCAGTGGTGGTGATGAGAATGAAAGAGGAGGACTATGATGGGCTTGACCTGGACCCTAAATGTGAAGACTGGAAGTGAACGGGGTGGAGGAAGGTCATAGCAGTTCTAACTTAAAGGACATCTTGTCTCTTTGATTGCCCTTTGATTGGGCTTCCTAAAGGTTCAGCTGGTAAACAGTCTTGTAAGATGATACTCTTAGGAATTAGTTTTTCCCCTAAGCCTATAAACTGTCTAGGCTCAGCACCAACAAAGCCACTTCAGCCTCATCTAAGAGATTCTCATACTAGGGTCATGGAGTGTCAAGGTGCTCCATGTTCCTTGTATGATAGACTCGTATTTGTCTTTTTACTTCATTGCCAATTGTCCATTATTCATCCTACCTCAAAGGGGAGTAGCCACAGAGTTCTATAATATAAGATATACGTACTGTCTTTGAAGCCCGTTATCGAAATTAAAATCTTAATGTCAAGGATTCCAGGTTTGATAACTCCTGACCTTTTCCTGCATTTTTCTTTATAAGTCAGATTAAGGTTCTTTTCTACTATTTCTACTTCTTCGATGCCCTAGGTGATCTGTTCATCGCAGGCCTGGGCCCAGGCATGTATGCCAGCCTGCCTAAACTGGTGGCTTCCAGAGAAGGCTTCCAGGGCTGCTTGGCGTCAGTGGACCTCAACGGCCGCCTGCCGGATCTCCTCAATGACGCCTTGTTTCGCAGCGGGCAAATTGAGCGTGGATGTGAAGGTACACCGTCCCTCAAATCTCAGCCTGATTTAGACTACTACAACACAAACTCCAACTCCAGCTCCAGGAGCCCTTTCTTCCTGCTCAATGCAAACAGTAGCTCTTCAGCCCTACATCCATATGGAAGTCACTCCATCCTATTAACTGTACTTGTTGCATCACTTGCCCACTGCTAGACCAAACATCGCACACGTCTTCATCTCCAGCACCACATCTTATTGGCCACATTGGTCATCCACATACAGTGCCGTCACAATCCTTATTACAGCGTTTTTTTGCCAGTGCAGCAAAATACATTTTTTTTTTATCTCATATGCTTTTTTCCTGAATCATGTCAGAGTTTCAGTAAATAAAAGTTTATACCACAGAACTTCTAATGATGGTTTAGGGGTATTGGACCAAAGGCACAGAGATCGACATACATTCACATTCACTGCAAAACTGTGTCCTTAAGTACATTTTCAAATCTATAACATAGTCAATTGACCCTTCGCTAAACCATGCCCCCTTATTTAATGAGACTTTGTCTGTGACGCTTTCTGCATCAGCAGTCAATATATAATATTTAGAATATGTAATATGAATCACTTCTTGGCTTCTAAATACTAACTGCCAGCTGCTAGCTAATTTATAGTGGGTTACAGTATGTTAACTCTGAGTAAAACTAACTAAAACTTGGCAAATGTTATCCCAGTTAAACTACATTTCCAGCACCCTCCTCCATGTGTCAAGATTGTGTCAGATGCTAATAACCTGCAACAGGTTTGGTCTTCCAGTGCCTAGAAAGGATATGTTCAAACACAGTGCTCATTGTAGATCATGCTTATTGGCAGATCCCAACACACAATTACTGCAGATTACTAGACTTAAAGCCTAAAAATAAACATTGTTTCACATTTGTAGATGTATAGCATTTGTGTGCAGCTGTCCATTTATGCAGACTCTTTAGACAGTCAAGTCATGTAAAATAGAGGCCTGTCTGTCAGGCTTGAGAAATGGACAATATTTGGTGATTACTTTTACTACTATAGATATTTTGATAGTTTTGATTGGACAGTTGGTGTTTGGGGTAGGGGTTTATCAAATGGTCAATTGCAGGAGCCCTCAGAAAACAATAGTGCAATGTAATTACCAAACAAAAAAACAACAACAAAATAGCTTATTCATTTGGATGTGCAGTTTTACATCTGGCCATTAAATCTGTATCAGGCCATATCAGGACTCCAGTCCATGCAGTTTGTTCACAAAGCAAAACTTGCCAAAGGTTTTAATATGTTTTGTGTTTATTACCAGATGTCCAGTACATAGCTACATCAAAATGGGCTGTTGAAACATTTTGCACAAGCAAGCAAATGTCACTGTGAACAAAATGTTTCCATCTTCCTGTGCAAGTTGTGGATTTTTTTTGTGGCTGTTTTTGTCATCCTCTTAAGGTTCTGGGCCATCTTCCACAACCTGTTATTGTTTGCATGGAAATCATTTTCTGTACAGCAGTTTTTTTCTTACGCCTGCCATATCATGCAGTTGAGTGTACTGTACGTTTTTTAACATCAACTTACAGAGGCCCATGTTAGACCGGTGAATGTGTTAGTCGACATTTCATTTTAATCTAAATTGAAAGCGGTATGTGTACTGTTTTTCCTCTTTGCTTTGACAATTCGAATGAGGTTGATGATGATGCTATTCATTGTACTGTATGCACTGCAAGAAAGAAATGGTGGATTCATTTATTTTTCCAAATAAAAACTCATCAATCACAGTTTGTTGGTCTTGTCCATGGCATTCTAACGTCTCATTTTTATGTGTGCTTGTATGATTTTGTACGGTTTTCTTTCTTTCTTCCTTTTGTTGCAATGCATCATGATCAGCTGAATAGTCATGTACTGCCTGTGATTCATACGAAGCTTCCATCACATGAAAAGGGTTTGTGTTTTTTCAGCCATCAAGCCTTTATCAAAGCCCATTTATGATCGCCAAGTTAGGTTCAGGTTGCAGCAATACATTGTGCAATCACTAGATGGTGATACTGCACCGCTGGACACACTCTGAAGGAACGTCACAAAGCTTTTCACTGTTACATCTTACATTCAATTTTGAACCGGAAAAGTGGACGAGTTTCCAGAAATAGAGGGAGTTGGAGCTGTGTGATGTTATTTCATTCTAAGTCATTCTTAGTTTCAAAACACCATCCCCTCTTTCAACATATCGTCAGTTCTCTTGGATAGAACAGAGCAACTTGCATCATTTAACCAGGTAAGTCTCCATGCATATATCTGATTAGAGTAAAATGAGTTGGTGTAGACTGATAGTCGGTCTGCTATTGAGAGGATTTATACATTATTTTACTTATTGGGAATTATTTCCTTATGTCCGAAACTGAAAACTGACAAAATAGATTAACTTAAGTGATCACGCACACACAGAGCCATTTGTACCTATCAATTGTTCAGTCATAGTGAAAGTCATTATAGCTACATAGCTGTCACTTTTTCACCTACTGGTCCATGCTGAATTAGAACTGTATGACAACTACTATTATTGTTAACTTTATCAAACAATAGGTAAAGTGAAGTGTACTGAGTAGGGTTTGTACAGTCTTGATTCTTATTTAAACAAAAAATAAGCGTAACCTTATAATTACAAATTAATTTCAACCATAAAAATGTCCAAAAAAATAGTAGTTTTGTCCTTACAAAAGAGCAGCATTAAGATTAACCCTAACCCAAAATTGGCTCCACTGTGAGAAAAACTACCAATACATCAAAATAAACATATTCACCCCTGCACGGTAATTTAATTCATTCATTTCAGTATGTTTCAAACTGTCCCATTTTACCCTCAGTGTCAATATAGCACGTCTTGTCTTGAGATTCCCATGCTGCACTAATACTAATAGTGAGTTTTATGGCTGTGGAATGAAGCTTTATGCATCTTAATATGAATCAAATTCTAATTCAGACTTTAGGCAAAATCTAACAGTGCCGGTCAGTAAAAATCATTCCATTTCCATCCTCAAAACACAACAAAATTTTGGATTAATTAAAGCTGGTGGAGAGAAGCGCACATTTCTTTAGGGCTTTGGGCTTCTGGAAGCTGCACCACAATGATTTCACACCCTTGGTTAAGTTAAATAAATAAATAAAACGTTAAAATTTTGTAATTTCTGGATAATGACTTTGTAGGGTAGTTGTATGTAAAATAATTTAATTGGAACAACACATGCCACATATTTACCACATATAATGTGTTGTTCACAGTGGGAAATCCTCTTTCACTCATTTGGTCCTGCAGTGTTAAACCACATTTTGTTCATAAACTAAATAATTATTTTAAGAGGAAAAGAGAAAAGCGGCTGGGGCGCAATCCATGTGAGAGAAAATGCAGTCAGCAGTGTTTCTCTTTATTGCACCAACCTGATAAAAGCAAAAATTAAGGAAATTGTGTAAATGGACAAGGCGATGAAACACAGGCATTAAGTAAAACAATTAATAGCACACAGCTTATTAAGACATGGCACATAAAATATGTTACATTGGACACATGATGGTATATACAGGATATATATGTATATATATAGGAGTGTTTTTAGAGGCTTAGTCCAGTCACGTTCCTAAACCAAAACAGTGGACCCTCTGTCCTCGTTATTGCTGAGCATCCAGTGAGACTTTTCCGGTATATTATTCAACCCAGTTGTGTGTTTGTGTCTGTGTCTGTTTGGCTGGTGGGTTTCTGGGTGTGGTTGTGGTATTGTGGGATTTCCGCAGGTCCCAGCACCACCTGTCAGGAGGACTCCTGTGCCAACATGGGCATTTGTATCCAGCAGTGGGAGAACTACACATGCGACTGCTCCATGACCTCCTTTACTGGCACACAGTGCAACGACCGTGAGTACTGAAGTCACTTCCAAATGTCTGATGTCACACGTGTTACACAGGGTGGGAACATTACTCTCGACACCTTATTATGCTGGACATGCGCCCACACATCTTCCTCCATTGATATCACGGTCACAGAGTTGGTTACAGTTTTGGATTTTCCTTCTAAGGTGCTGGTTGTTGCACATGTGTGAATGAGAGTGTCATCACTGGATAGTGTGCTTTAAGGCAATTTTCAAAATCATAGAGAATACCAGTTAGTTCCTCACACTGTGTCATCATCTTTCTATGGCTAAACAGGTAGGATCAAGCGTCGGTCCGGTTCTCAGCTCTTTGAGCTGTCAGTGTGACTGGGAAGCATTGGTTACAGCTACTTTTTCCACAATAAACCTTCGAATCCACATTATCCATTATGAATTGTGAAGCTCGACCAGTGCAATCTTTCTCCATTGAGTCTTTCATTGAGATGCAGTATGATGTGAGACTGTTGTAGGAGTTAGATCGGTTGCCCTGAAGTTATTCTTGGTTCTATTCAATGTGTGTTCAGTTTTCTGGCATCTGCATCCAAGGAGGCCCCATTTCAGTTCCTAATTTTGGACACAGGTGTACTAAGCTACTTGGAGATAGTCCTGTGGTGTTGACTGGGCAATTTCTCTCTAATCCCATCAAACACATCTCCCCTTATCTTTGCCTGTACAATGTCTGTACATGGAGTTACTGCAGATTAAATCTGGATACCCCTGTTGAGGGAGACGTCAGGTTTAAGTTCCTATAAGAGTTATATACGTAACAACTGAGCAAATATATGTATAGTGAGCCAGAGCAAGAGAGAGAGCAAGAGAGAGAGAGGGATTGATGGTGTGACTTACCTAGTACTTTCAAAGAGAACAGCACAAAGTTGTGTCACTTATAACCAGGATGCACATGTGTATGTATACACTCATACGTTGTGTTCTATTGTGGACTTTGACTTATAAGACAATTAATATTTCTTTAATTTACCTGCTGAATATGGCGATTTGATTAGAATGCAAAGACTGTATTGGCCACTAGGGGGCAGAGCAGTATCCTACTCGCTGCTAGAGCAGTGCTTGAGTGCCACATGGGGTATCACATGTATCAATACAGTCCAGATAGAAATAGGCCTATATATTTATTGATAATGAATAGTACTCTGAAGTAGCTCCATTTTTGTTAGTAGGTTCATATCAGTGTTGTGGTAGATAACAAATATTTGGCAGCACTCACTGCCTGAAGTCTTTGATCCACATGACTACATACTTTATTCTTCCCAAGTGGTGTATACTCCCACTACACTGTAGGCATCTTCAACTTGTTATGCAGTCTCTCTGCCTTTAGTCTATTTTCAGCTAGTGGAATTCATAACCCTTTCGTGCTGAAAAGCTGTATGATTCCTTTGGCTGTGTATGGATGATTTTCTGCATGCTCAGAGGTTAAAATTTCCAGCCATCTCTTCTGGCTCAATCTCTATATTTATGCAAATACTACCACCTCCCCTTTCCAACTCGGTGGTGGTTCTGTTGTGTTATGAACGTGTATAGCTGCCGATGTACATAGCACACTGGTGTTTAGGGCATTGTGTGTGCTCACCTTCAGCGAAATACACAGATCCATTACAGGATCCTAAAAATACACACAGCATTGAAAAACAAAAAACTGTGTAATAGACCAAATGCTTAACGTCAGAGGTGTAAAATATTTGTTCTCCTTGTTTGTTTCTGTTTCTCTTCCTTTCTCGGAACACATTTCACAGAATTCACATTTTCAGTGCAAAGCTGAAGCTATGTCCAAGTTCAAAGTGTCTACGAGCAGAGGCACTGATGTGCAGTTCCTGTCTGAGGCCACATATGCTAATACATACTCTTATACATAAACGCAGACATGGCCACTTAGATGTTCCTTTGAAACAGGCAGCTGTCTCTCTGTTGACATGCGGTTGCATCATTGCTGAGCCCAGTCTGGGACTGCAGACTCGAAATTGACTTTAGGTTTTAATGTGCTTCAGGTTTGCTTAGTTTGCCTCGCTGTCCACTCACCGACAGGTGAACAATACTTCCAAGAAGACTACAGTGTTGTAAATATCATCATTCAGATGTAAACCTCTGACCTTGGCAGCTTCAGAATCAGTGCTCTGCCATCTGATCTGCATCTGAGAACGGTCTTAGCCATGCAGTGAACAGACAGGGCTGTATGATTAACTATACCAATAAATATCTCATTAGCAGGCCCATTGCCTGACCAATGAACTCACATCAAATGAGTTTTGCATTTTAGAGGAGCTGGGGAAAAGACAATCTGTTCAACAGTCCTCAAAATAAAATAAAAACATTCTTCTTGACTAGTAGGTTCCAAAGAAACACTTTTTTTCAGGTATATGTTGTATATTTTAACCTTATTTTGCATCATTATTGTTATTTTGACTTTGGACGTCTTGGCAGTCATATTTTATAAGGTATTTATCTGATGGTGGCATCACACATCTACTAAATGAAATCATCAAACTTTTCCAGGAGAAGGTCACGGGGGCCCTAGCCTGCTGTACCCTGTCTGGTAACAGATTAGAGACATGGTGCACAAACACCAGTCCATCGCAGGGAACGCAGACAAACAAACCAACCAATCACACTCACATGCACAACTACGGCCAATTTAGAATCTTCAAATGACTTAAATTGCATGCATTTGAAATGCGGGAGGAAGCTGGAGCACTTGGAGAAAACCGACACAATAAATTGAAAACTTGCCAAAATTTTACATGAAAACAAATCAAATGACAGGATTGCTGATGATTGCTGATGATTGCTGATGATTGCTTCCAGGTGACAAACTCTGAATTGCTAGGGCTGTGTAAACTTTATGAGAAATGCCAGAGGAGGGCCAAGTATGATCAAGACGCATCTGATCTAGCTTGCTGACATATTGAAAAATTTAACAGAAAAAGGATGGGAACGCCCAGAGCTTTTGGTGCCACGATTAAACTCACTTCTCAATTCAATAAATAAAAAAGGGGGGATTTTTTTTTTTTTTTTTTTTCGGGTTCATACTCTGGTGCTCTGCGTGGTAAACGATTTAGTCTTTAGTCCTCAGCAGCAAAAATAATGCCAGTAAAACACAATGCTTTTCCCTGAGCTTTTCAAGTTAAACACAAGCTGGAACTTTTTAAATGTGGTGTGTGTAATTTTCATTGATCATTTGTTACAGTATAGTGCTCTGTATTATAGTTTATGTGTGACAGGATAGAGAATATTAAATATTAATCTAGTGTAAGTGTGAATACACTGATACGACCAACTCACGCCAACAGTACTATACAAAACAATGCATGATGTTTTATGTGTATTTTCATCTTTGATTCAAGCAAAACTAGGAACAAACAAATAACCTGGCGTTTTTTAGAGATTAGGTAATTGCATACTTGCCTTCATTCATTTAATAACCTATTAATGCAAAGAAATGAATGAATTTCTGGAAACAAATCATACCAATTATTAGTTATTGGGAACAACTGATAATAACAAAATAATTGTATTAGTCGTAGTCGTTGACATCTGCTACTCATCTGTGGTGTTGTAGATGGGGTAAAATAGTCTTGTTTGTGTACTGTTAAAGCAGTAGTAGAAATGCTGATGAGTGGACCGTACTCTGCGAACTGAAAAAAGGTTGTGTTAATCTGAAATATTTTAAGTGCATTTGAATACAAGGAGTACAAATTAATATCTCACCAGAAAACCACTGACAATGTGAAAATTCAAAATTCAAAAATGAATTGCTCTTCAGTGAATTCAATCACACTACTAAGTAATGGACTTTTGTAAAAGTATACTTTTTATGAATACAAAAACAAACATCTGTTTAAGTATAAGTAATCATGAATGTTCTTATTGTACACTTAAAGTACACTTAAGTACTACTGGGGGAGCAATGCAATTTAAACCTGGTATGTTTGTTATACACATTTATTTAACTTATAGTTAGCACAAAATGATAATGTAGTATAGATGTACTCACTGATATTGAAGTACATTTTTATTACATTAAAATACTATATACTTTTTACCTTAACTTGCTGGTGTCCAGTACATTTTAATATTTTACAGTGTAATGTTATGAAAACTGAAAATGAATACCATATACCGTAATACCATAAATAAAAACATAACATATTTCTGATTTAAACAAATAACTAAAGCGAGAAATACACAAGGAACTCTGGAAGCTAAAATTGTTACCAAATATCTGTAAAATTGGATTTAACTGCAGTTAGCAGCACCATGACCAGCTCTCTTGATGCAGTCAAACAAAAAAAAAAGAAAAAAAAAAGGAAAGAATGTGTTATTGGTAAACGGTAAAATAATACAAATCATATTGCCATACTGGGATAGTGCTACTGGGACGAGACTGATGTTCTCTGCCCTCTGGGGTTCCTTTTGCTACGTGAACCAACAGTGTTAGAGTGAGTGATAATTAATGTGCTATTTTTACAGTAATTTTCTCCAACTTTGAGCTCGGTCTTCCTGTAACCTGATTGTAAATTGTATTGGAGGTGGATATCCCCTGGTGCTGGGGCCCATATCAATTATGAGTCTGTCACAGGCCCTATGATGAGGAAACTGACAAAAGATAAAGTGCTGCAATAAGAAAATAAACAGCATCTATATGACTGACCAGCAGTGGCTGAAAAATGGGTATGAACAGAACACAGGAAATACGACACGGTGTCTCAGCTGTGACTGCGGCAGTGGACTGGAATAATTTATTATCCTGTGTTGGACCTTCTGAATGGAAAGAGAAGTGGAGGATCCATCATGCGTATGCAGAGGGAAAGAGGAATTGCCCACTTAAACTGCATGGATCAATTGAAATTCTTCCAGCATCACAAGCTTGGGTTTCTAAATCGTTTTTAATCTTGGCAGTTTTCACTGACCTTATCACTGACTTAACTAAGTTTATGTTAAGACAGAGGTGGGTAGAGCAGCCGAAACATGTGCACAACTAATCTTTATGCTCAGGTAGACAGAAAGTGTCACCAAAATAGACTCTATAGTGGGAATACATCTGGTGAGAAGACAGCTTAAGCATTGTAAGTTTGTATTTCACTCCTGAAACCTAATAAATACCCATTAGCAGCAGGTCAGAGCCATCACATTACTACCACAATCACATCCTAGAAAATAAGATTTTACTCATTTCTCTTATTACGGCTTTAGTTAACCCAGCGTATTCTACGTTACCTTTAATACAAATGTTATTTATGAATTCAGACTTCCTCCAGTTCATAAGCTGACTGGCACTGCATTATATCCACAACAGAGATCTATGATGGGGTGGATCAACTCGGAACTGTCGACAACTCTTAACAAATCACCTGCGATCATCATTTCAGCAGAATACAACTGTGTTATATCATCTGTCAGATATCATCTCAGTTGATGGTTAAAAGCAACTAATCATGTCAACTGTTACAAGTAATCTTATCTACAACTATATCTTAACATGGTCTATATTTAAACCATGTCTTGACGCTACATTATTAAATCCATCTATTATCTTTTACTACTTTTCCTTAGAGCCTATTGTTATGGACACTCCTGCATTGGAAGGTCACTGAGCAGGGTGCTGGAGCCTAGCTGGCATTGATTTGTTAATGATACCTCTGATGTTCAAAATAGTTGCTGATTATTTTTCTGCTGATCATGTAATAGTTTCAGCTCTAAATATAACATTTGTCAGTACTTAATCAAATCACAATTCCTCAGAATACCCCTGATATAGAATACTTCTATACGTCTGACTGTCTTTCCATCATATATTTTAGGAACATGACTAACCTGTTGGGCTAATAGCAATAGAGAGAGAGAGACGCCTTAACTGAACATTTAACTTGTATGTTCAGTTTAGTTCTTATTTATTATTTTTTATGATAGTCAAGAGGATGGTCTTTCATGCCAGCCTCTCTTCCTCCTTCCACTGTCGTAACATTTTCCTTGAAGGTGAGAGGCAGAGCCAGATGGTGTTTTTATGCTTCAGCAGCTGCTAAATGAAAAATTTGTTGTGAAAAGGTAATGCAGGAACTCTAATTCAGGGTACTAAAGCAAAGTGCTGTTGTCAGTAATACTGTCAGCCTTTGTATTTTCCAACCAAGGTACTTAAATTAAACAGCATTAGCATGTGGAGCAGAGTTAGCATTGTGTGGGTGTGTGAATTGACTGCTGTGCCTAAAAAAGGCCATTCTGCAGATATGCTAATGCTAACGAAACATTAGAAATGATCACGTTAACCAGATTTACTAAAGAGAGCATGTCTGTTGTACAACTGTGGAGCACAGGGTCACCAAGACCCTAGACAGACAAGTAAGTATAACACCTGTAACCATTGCAACAGAATACAAATATTGGTTGATTACACACACAGAGACACACAGACATGTTTCTACCACATATCTAAAAATACTGGTGTGCTTAAACCTAACCTAATTGTGACATTTACCCTAAAACCGAGTTTTAATAGCTCTGAACCATAGACTGTAAATAAAGAGGGATGGAAAAGCTCCTTAAAAGTGAAGCCACAGTTAGTAGAGCTCCCCCTGGTGTCTGACTGCAGTATAGGTCATAAGCTCCACCCCCTCCACGTAAGTGGTGTCAAATTAAATTTCATGGGTGGGTTCTGTAATTTTTGGTAGTTAATATAGTGCTGATGCATACTGAAGTGACCATTTTTCTAAGTTTTGTTTTAGATAGTTATTTGACGCTATAGAAACAGGATGTGGCATCATGATGAGTACAAGTTACCATGCCATACACTCCATAATGCGGTTCCATAGGACTGTGAGAGCTGGAAAAAATAAAAAAAATAAAAAAATATAGTCTCTTTCATCACATCATGAGCCGTTTCTGCTCTGATTCTCAGTATTAGTAGCAATGGCCGTTTGATAAACCTTGCTCCCTGTGGGCGGGGTGTGTGTGTGTTCATTCCTCTCGTTCCATTACTGCAGCCCCTGGTCAATGTGGCGTGGCAGCCTCTATAATTCTCTCATTGTTCGCTTTTTTGTCTTTTGATGAAATCAAATTGAATGCCTTTTCTTCTCCTGCTCTGCTGTTGAGTTTTGATGTGATAGCAGTAAAATGTTTGCATACATTTGTAACATGCATTTTTTGGATTGCAGTATCTGTAGCTGCTTTTTTGTGGACGAATGTTTGGCTTGACGGCCTTAGTGCCCAGTATTTGTTCATTGACAAAGACAATGAGGACAGTGACCTCTGCATTCCTGCAACTATGAAGTCAGTCCTCACCAACTGGTGGACTAACATTTGATGTTAAAACAACAATAAGCTTTATTTTGCTATAATTTCTGATAGGTGCAGTGTGGCCAGTGCTCAGCAGAGTTGAGCCCTTTTGGGGGGAACCTGTTAATGTGGTAGGGAGAGCTGGAAACCAGATGATATGTTGGGCTCTCATTCTTTCAAGTGGAAGCTGCTCTGTGATACAGCAAAAAGGTTTTCCAATTTCATACCCATAGGTCTATAGAGCTTGCTTATTAGTGTCCTTCTCTATCAAGTTCACAGAGGCCTTGTGTCTTATAGATTTACTAGATCTTCCCAGAAGTCCGCCAAAGGGTACCCATTGGGGCTCCTTGTCATCTTTTCACATGGGCCTAAACAATTGGTTTGTCTGGACGGTGTGCCCCTGCTGTGGATTTAGCGTTAAACCATGTAACATTTACCTTCTGCTGAAGTGTATTGCTTCATTTCAGGTCCTTTAGAACTGAAGAAGCTACTTGGGTAACCGGAACGCCTTAAAGAAACTTTACAAGTCCATTTGCCTTTCTTCAGTGTTTTTGGATTTATCCACATAAGTAAATATAAAAACTCTTTTTTTTTTTTTTAAATTCAATTATAAGATAAATGTTTGGGATAAGCTGGCTATAAGATGCATACTGTTACACCACCTCTTCTGGGGGGGTCTTACAGGTAATCGCTGGGCATGGATGAGGTGGGCTAGCTGCTCTCAAGTGAGCAGACTGGCAGGCAATCAGAGCAATCGGCGGGATGACAGAGAGTCTATTTTCCCCTTCACTGGGCTTTATATCTGTCCTGCTGTGTACTAAATCATTCCCATTGATCCCAAAACACCAACACCCCTACCCCAACCATCAGCACCAAGTGCATGCTATAACACTGCACAGTAACTCCATCTCAAACCCCTGGACTAGCTCTCCATCTACTCCTCTGGTTTGTGAAGGGATGAGCCTCAGAATGGTAGTAGTTTGAAAAGAAGCTAAAGATAAGGCTTAATGTCATTATATTGTTCTCAGCTTTTTACTCCCTCCCTGGTTGGTGGAGATAGGTGAGGTTGAAGAAGGAGAGGGTGATGCTACCTGAGAAATGCAGGAGGGGAATGAGCTGTGGTAATGCTCTGTTGATAAGAGAAGGATAATGTGTTTGTTGACCTTCACCTTGCTCGGCTGCCTTGGCTGTTGTTTGTGTAATCTTTGCCCCTCACCGTTCCACCTTGCATAAATCTGGCGCAAGAGGTAAAAAAGCAAGAGAGCAAGAAATAAAGAATGTAGGGGTGGAGCTGGCGTTCTTCAGTAGGTGCGGGAAAACAGCCATGCATCACACTGGACAGGTCATTTGAACAGTGCAATGCTGCGTCTGAGTGTTCCTGAGATTAGGGAGGCTAATAATTTCTGAGGGCCATGCTTTATGTTAATGTGACAGCCCTTGCTGTATATTTCTGCTGAGCCACTGTCTTTGTGGCTCTTAATTTTTCTTTAATGGAACTGTTGTGTTTGTATCAACAGACCCCTCAGAGATTTTGACCGGGCCCTGAATTAACTTGTTTTTACAGCAGAGGATGTCCTCTGATTATTTCTCACTCAGACAAACCAAGGACATTCGTGACAGGCAGGCATCACAAACATAAAGATGTGAACTAGTATTGACAACAATGCTGGTCTTTTTAAATATTAAGTTTGTTTTCTTTTTTCTTATCAGACTAAATTTAGGTCTCTACATGCCCTGTAGTAGAAGCTTTGAGTAATAACCAGATATGTGTTATTCAAGCTGAATATCTACTCTCCACTATGTTGCACTTTACAGGACATACAAAACAAACTATTTCACCCAACATCTACCCTTCTTATATTTTCCAAATGTGTCCGTTCCTTTCCCCGCCTCCTCTCCTCATGTCACATTCACTCCCATCTGTAATGCATGCAACAGAGGCACAGTAACTAGTGTACAGAGAACTGAATTCACAATAAAAGTAAGTTCATAGTAATCAAGATTTACTTAAAACAAGCGCAGCACATTCACATGCACAGCAATCTGCAGCTGTACACAGCTGTGTCGACGCGTTCAACTTGCTTTTATGAAACGACTTCAACCACTCCGTTGACCAGGGCAAAATGAAATGACGCAACATCTTGCAATGGTGCTGAACAAGTTACTTCACTTTTAGCTTCCATACATTCTCATGAATTCCATACACCTTTCTTAGATCTTAACAAACATTTACTGCAAGAGATGCAGAAAAATAAACACTCAAAGAAAATCTGACTTGCTTGATTTGATATGTCTCACCAACACAGTTCAATATCGCTATGTGTTTCCCGTAGAGAGCAGGATGTTCGGTTCTTTCATGTAGCCAATATGATATTCAGCTTCCCCCTCCATCCCCTCAGGCTAAAGAACAGTCAAAGGCATTCCTTGCTGCAGCTGGCAAAGTCAAATTTCAAAATTCCCATCACCTCAGGAATCAGAATGGTTTAAGACTCGGAGTCATGTGACAGGGAATGAAGAGATCATACATTCCATAAAACTAGATAAAGGACATTTCAAAATGTTTGACACATCCACAAAGCAACTGAAGTATAAAATAATAATAATAAAAAAGGGTACACACAACCAGTCCATGGTCTGGCTTTATTTTAGAAGATGAGTGGGCATCATTCCATCAGCAGCTATTAGCTGTGTAACTGACCTTGTTCAGTATGGTTTGAGTGTGTGGGAGAGAGAGGCCAGAGACAGTGTGGCTGCCCTCAGGGCAACAGTTAGGTGCACTGGATTTTGGAGTGGAACCCAATTCAGTTTAAAAAAATAAATGCCACCAGATAGCCAAGGCATTACCCTGCACATCATGTAGGCACAAGTAGATCTGTTTGCACATCAGTCACCGCTCAAGTTTTAAGTTTACCAGTTACAGAATGAAAAAGAAACTCGTCAAAGTTGGCAAATAAAAGATTGTGGAAAGAAGATGAACAATAAACAGTAAAGGAGAGGTCACAATGTACAGTTGAAAAATATAGTGATTGAATGATTAGTTGATCAGAAAGAAACATTTTATGGTACCTGTGTCTTAAATGTGATTCTGGTCTTCTCTTCTATATATTTTTGTCATTGTATATTTAATAGTTTGGTCAAAACAGTCACATTTGTAGATAATGTGCCCTGGACATTGCGCAGTTTTAGCATTTTGTAGATCAAATGATTGCTTGATTAATCCATGAAATGAATGTATGTGATGCTCTGTCAGTGTGTAGGCGGGACTGTTTCTTGAGTTTAAGCCCTATTTCCAGGACTTTCTATGCACACAAACCTCACAATCTCACATAGAAGAATAGTTTGGAATACAAAAGTGTTTACTGTCATTGCATGCATGATACAACTAAACTGCAAATTTAAAACGAATAAAATACAAACATATATAAAAAATACAGCACTGGACTGAATTGGCTTTTACCGTTACTGATTGAGTATGTGTTTTTTTTTTTTTTTATCTTTTATTTGCCATCAGTTCCATGTGTGCAGCTGAGTCTATGGAAATAAGTCAAACACTTCAGATATGCAATATTTGCTCTCTATATTTAGAGACTGCTTTAGAGAGTATTGCTTGGAATACAAGATAGATAAGGTTTATGGCTCCACACTCTGCATTTTCATAGATTACAAAGCCTAAATAACAACCAACTATCTAACAATTTGAAGTGCAGGAAGAGGCGAAAACTCGAAGAGCTTATCACATGCCTCCACCTAACAATAAAGTATTATATCATACTTAAGAAAACAAAATATACAAATAAGCAATCAGAAAAATATGTAGATAAAAGAAAATATTACACAAAAACAATAATAATCAAAATATATCAATAACAATAAGGAATAACAATTAAAGAAGTTATATCTAGTTATACTGTTCAGTTGATTTACAAGAATAGATCAGTTGAGATACTCCCCAACAGTAGTGCATTATGTCGAAAAACATACAATTAATAGATTAATTAGACTAAACATTTGTAAACTGAACTCCTGTTTAAACTGTCAAATGCCAGTTTCAAACTATCTAGCATGCACAAGTGAACTGTATGTAACTGTTACTGCATCTACAAGTGAAGGATTCAGCATCGTCATACAGAAAATGTTACAGTATTGAAAAAAAAAAACTTGAACTGAGAGACATTACCTTTAAATATAAACTTACTTAACTTTAATGCACTTTTTTATAATTAAAGCACTGGTTTTGCAAATTACAGATGATGACAATAATTCTTATGTACAAAAAACATTAATACACATATTTGATTCAGGAAATCAGAATCAGAAAGGACTTTATTGCCAAGCATGTTTGTGCATACAAGGAATTTGTCTTGGTGTTGGTACGCAGAAGATAAAATAAAATAGAATAAAATAAAATAAATATTCTATTTTATTTCATCTTATGGGTCCCAACACCAAGGCAAATTCCTTGTATGCACAAACATGCTTGGCAATAAAGTCTCTGACAGGCATTCATATACATATATAGATTTGAATTATTGTTCTCCCAAATCCAGATATTTTCTTCCTTATACTACAGAGCCAAAACCTCAATACCTAAATCTAAATGTGTTCCGTGATGTGGTTGTTTCCCGGCTTAATGGCGCATTAAGCCTTATTTTGATAAATGAGCACCTTTTCTACTCTGCTGGCTGTTTTCAAGCTACCGAACACATGAACTTGTTGTCCTTCAAGCTTTTTTAGATGTACTATTTTTCTTTGCTATTGTATATTCTCACATTGTGTCACAATATACGTTATTGTTAGAATCTGCATTAATACCAGAAATTCACACCTGTGTTTTCTGCTTTAATCTAACATAGGTTTTCTGAATAAACTATGGTCAAACTGTACCTGCCTACTGATGGTAGGGCAGAAGGACAATAGGAAAGAAAGCAAGTATAAAAAAACAAACAAATGACCTCAAAGCACTCACTATATAGGCTTGTATTTAAGATAAAATTGAATCCTGCTCAGCACAAAGTCAGACTAATTATAAAGGAAGCTCATTTGCATGCACTGCATAGAAAAGCTCGTCGTTTTACATCTTTATTGTGTTGAGGAGACAGGCACTTTTGCAGTCCAGGCCATTTATATTTTTACAGCTTTTAAAGGAAAAAAAAAGTGAATATTAATGGTTGAATATTTTTGAGAGGCAAGCTTCAGCATTGGACTGAATTAGTTCCAGATTTTCACCATCTATGCTTCTAGCCAATTCAGCCTAATTTGGTGCTACTGCTGTCCTCTTAATAACAGTTGCAAAAGCTTCCTTGAAATAGCAACAAAAACACTGTCCTATTTTATTTTCCAGCTTTTGTTCCATTATTGGCACAAGTATCAGGTGCCATTAAGAATTTTAGATTTAGTGGATTTAGGAGTGCAGGCCATGGACGAGCGCATGGTGGACGGGCCTTCGTCTATGGGTCCAGCAGGCACAGCCTGAACTGTAGACATGGGCTTGCCTCCTTGTGGACCCACCACCCACAAGAGGAGCATGAAGGGTCCGGTGTGGTGTGGATTTGACAGCAGACCAAGGCAGAGGCCTTGGCTTGGAACCCAAGTCCTTGAGAAAGGATGGACCCTGTTCTTTGCTGGAGTTTCTCCGGGTGAGAGGTAGAAGGCCAGGGTGGGATTCTTGCTTGCTTCTAGACTCTCTGCCTGTATGTTGTGGTTCTCCCGTGGGGATGAAAAGCTTGCCTCCATGTGCCTTCTTGTCGGGGAATGGTCCTGACTGACTCTAATGCGGCAAACAGTACCCTTTTTGGAGACCCTAGGGCGGACACTGGACTGCGCCCCAACTGGGGACTCAATTGTTCTGCTGGAGGACTTCAACGCTCATGTGGACAATGACAGTGTGACCTGGTGGGGTGTGACTGGGAAGAACAGCCTGTCTGATCTGAACCTGAGTAACTAACACCATGTTCAGACATAAGGTTGTTCAGCAGTGCTCTTGGTATTGTGAGAGCCTAGGTCATAGGTCGATGACTGATTTTAAAGTCACATCATCCAACCTGTGATTGTATGTTCTGTACACTCGGGTAAAGAGAGGAGCAGCACTGTCAACTGATCAGCACCTGGTGGTGAGTTGGATCAGATGGCAGGGGAGGACCCCAGGCAGACCTGGTAGGCCCAAACGAATAGTAAGTGTCTGCTGCTAATGCTTGGTGGAAGAATCTGTCAAGATTGTCTTCAACTCCCACCTCCAGCAGAGTTCAACTGCGTCCATGTGCTGGGCCATGGTCCTCTCAGCCAGGCGGCTGTTGCGAGTTGTGGCCGCAAGGCCTCCTTCTATAGCCATCTGGCTATGGGTCTATGGGTCTCCGGAAATAACTGACCGGTACCGGATGGCTAGGTGTTATATGGCCAGGGCAGTCACTGAAGCAAAAACTCGGGCATGGGAGGAGTTTGGTGAGGTTATGGAATCGATCGGCACCATCCAGAGCCTCAGGGGAGGTGGGTGGTCACACTGTTTTCGGGGGGTCGGGGAGTTGCTGACGTCACCTGGGGATATCACTGGGTGGTGGAAGGAATAATCCCACCAACATGAATTTGCCCAACTTGTCCACATGTGTTTTGTGTATCTGGAGAAGGCTTATGACCCCAGAGGCATCCTGTGGGAGGTGCAGCGGGATGATAAGGTGGATGGCTCTTTGCTAAGGGCCATTAGGTTCCTGTAACAAAGGAGTGCGAATTTGGTCCTTGCAGTTGGTAGTGAGTCGGACCTGTTCCTGATGAGGGTTGGACTCCAGCTCACAGCCAGTTGGGGGAAGGTGACGGGTTCTGTGATCTCGTCTCTGCTTTTTGTGGATGATGTGGTCTTCCTAGCATCATCGAACAACGAACTCTAGCTCTTGCGTGGGATGTGAATCAGCACCCCAAAGTCTGAGACTATGGTTCTCGGGATCTTGTTCGCGAGTGAGGGTAAGATGGAGCGGGAGGTCGACAAGCGTCTAGGCAGAGAAATACGCGCGTACATTTTGTTTTTATGCACTTTGAGATATGGCTAAAAAAATATATTATTTACAGAATTTCATTTTTTTATTATTTATTTATTTTATTTTAAGTGAAAAAAATTGTTTTGCTACCTTCAGTTCTGTTCAATTATGGTTATGTTATTGTGTTTTATAGATTTTTTGAGGTGCCTTTGTCATGTTACCAAATTTAAAAGTGTATTAGCGTATTTTCCATGGATCTGTATTCGCTTGAAACTTGTCATTACCAACATTTCTTGATTTTAAAATTTGACCCAACTGAATTTTAATAGCCCTGATATACAGTATATACTAATTAGGGTTGTAAATAGATTATTATTATTTTATTATTATTTACATATCTGTTTCAAATGTACATGGAAGCAATGTTTTGCTTGCATTACTCAACATCTCAGTTCCTCAGAAAACTCTATGCCAGTCCATACATTAACATAGTTCACATCAACAATGAATGCAGATAGCTTTGTTCTTTCTGAGAGAGCCATCTGGCAGTTCTTTGGAGATGAACTTGCCATCTAACAGATTTACCTTTGAGGGTTCTGATGACATTATATGTGTAAATAAAAATGTACCCAAGGTCACTGACGATGAGAATTCAACGTTTGTGCTCCTGATGAATCTCAAAACCAGGACTGCAGCGTGAGCCATAATGGCAAGGGTGTGGCTCAGCTTGAAAACTGGAGCTTTGTGCAATAAAAAGTAGAGCTGACGTCTCTCTGTCTGTCAGTAGTTGTACAATTTCAGCAATGTGCTCAGAAACGCATTGTTACAGTTCAAGAGTTGAGGTGTTTCTCAGATTCTGGTCTCTCGTAGTGCTGGAGAATCTGTCAACATTCAGTCTGTCTCTCTCTCCTTACCCTGTCTGTGCTCCGTCTGTCACTGTTGTTTTATCTCTTCTTTCATTTACATTCTGCCTCACACTTTACACACTTGCTTTATGTAGCCGTGTCCTCACCACTCAAGCTCATCCCTTTATCTCTCTTTTCTTTATTACTGCCTCTGTCAACACTCACAGCAGACTACTATTTCAAGCTTTCCATTTCCTTCCGCATTCTCTTATCCTCACCTTTCTTTTACCTTTGCTATCTCTCTCAGCACCTTCTAAGCACCCCTCCAACCCGTCGCCACCCCATCCCAACCCATCCCACCCCACCCTCCCTTCCTCTCTCATGCTGTAGCAGCTCTGGGATCCAGATCATTGCTGCCTTCTTCACTGAAAGGCATGTCTGGCGAGACTGAGCATACATCAAAGGAGCCGCTATGCTGAACTGGACAACGGCACACAAAAGAAAAGGAATTTTCTTATTGCTGACATACTGTGATTTTACGGATTCTTGAATCTTCAGGAAATGACACAGAAAGAAAACCAAGTGGAGCGTGCAGAAGTGGACAGTCAGTGGTCCGGTGGATGTACAATATTCGTTTTTTATGACCAAGTCATTCTGCACAAGATCCGACAGTGGACAGATGTCCTTCGCTTTGTCGCTTTGAAATTCCGTTATGCTGACGAATGGCTGCACAAGCTCAGCCACAAGTTGAGTATAGAGGAGGATGCAAGAGCTGTCCATCTATCCTGACTTTTTACAGGCCATGATTGTTTGAACATTGGAAATACTGTCAGAGAGACAGTCCATTTAGTGGTTGACTAAACTGACTGTATTTGTGAGTGTAATGTCTTGGAAGTGTTTGGAAGTATCAGAGACAGACTGGCTACTGGTCTTTATTGTTCAGAGTTGTTTTCATTAATGAGACTTTTGCTATTTCGAACTGTGTCTTGCTGTATGTCTGAACTGTTTGGCCATCATGTGCCCTATTGATGCTTTACATTTACGGGGACCCATGAAAAGGGGTTCATGCCAAGCCCCCGGACTGGTTGCCCTCTATCAGAGTGCCTGGATAGGGTGGCTCATTCTCGGTTGTGTTGCTGCGTCGGCGAAGCAGAGCTCTTCCCTGTCTGGGAAGTTGGAGAACTCTGTGAACAGACCTCCTGTGGAAACAGCCTCTTATGCTTACCCCGAGCAGCAACACCTCCATGTGACGAGGCACCGCTCCTCTCCACCCGTCTCCATATACAGGTCTCCGGCATCACTGAAGGGTGGTCATGGTGAGTTGCAAAAACTTCAGGATGCCCAGATGAAATGTTGCGTAGAATATTTTGTAAATTTGAGTCATCAAAAAACAAGAAAAAAAGACAGAAAAGTAATTTAGTTCAAACCAGTTACAGATGTATGAAATAAGAATGATGAGGGAATGACACATCATGCAAGTAATCCCCATCTTCCAAAAAATATTACATGTTCTCTTGTCATGGTGAAACATATGTTAGATTAAAATCTAACCTGCACTATATAATTATGTTACATCAGCAAAGACATTAGTATAATTTTTTTGAAATTTAGTAAACTTAGTAACTAAGACCTGCCTAAAGACAACTCAAATATTTCTGTGATTCTTATTAATATGAGAGTTACGAAATGTCAGGTGTCTACAGCGTTAATTTATCAATCAACACACAACAACACGCGCATTAATTTATAATAAAATCATAAAATTTTCATTACAAATTCTAATATGCAATTTGAGTAAAATGCACATGGATTTCAGAATATCTCAGTATATGTTTGCAGCAGCATTCAAGCTCAGGTCTTCAAAGTGGGATATAGATGATCAGTGAAATTACGTCACAGTCAGAAGTCCTTGGTCTTCTTTTGTCTGCAAGTCGTTATTCAAAGACATGCAAAGGCTTTATTCTTTTTTTTATCACTAAATTATTTTTCCCATCTATTGTAAAATGCTGCTATGTCATAGCCCACCCCAACTGCTGTTTCTCCTTGAGTTTTGCTTTTCTTTCTTAGTTTTTGAAACTTTTTGGGATTTCTTACTTTACAGTACTGATCTTCTGGTGGCGTGATCACTTGTACTTAATCTGCCTGCTTTGGCCACAGATGATCTACAAGTCTTGTGAAGCTCCATACTCCCTTAAAAAACTACTGAGCTAAAAAAAAATAAAGTCATAATTTAGTTCTAAGAAATACCCTCTTTGTACAACAATCCTCTGACACTTTCACTTAATTCTGATGACATGTTTCCCACTAAATCAGTGCTACTTAGTGAACAATTAAAACCAGAGACACAAGCATAGTTATTGCAGGTCAACATTTGCTGCAAGTTGTCCTCTTCATTTTATAATTCAGAACTTATTATGTTTCACAATATTCCGGTTTACATTAAAATAGGACAGATTATCAATGTGGCCTCAGACCGTTATACCTCCATTGTATGTATAAGATCAGGAAGATACCCAGTCTAAAAGCACTTGGTTGGGGTCATTATCAAAATGACTTGACTGGGACAGTCCTAAAATAAATACAATAAAAAACCATCACTTAAACCCCTTTTTAATATACAGTTATTCATTCACAGTGTGTCATCTCAGCCAGTTGCTTATCAAAGGCTTCCATGTACACACCTCTCAGGAAGAATAGTTATAATATCAAGCAATGGAGATTAGGCCTTGTAAATAATGTTGCTGATAATGAGCATCTCGGCGAACAACACAGCACAACATAGCGCAGTCAGAGGCCCTAAAAAGACTAAAACACAGTCTGAAATAATTCAAATCTGATGTCTTACAGAACTGCAGGGAAAAAACTGTCAAATGTGACAGTGAGGTTAGATGTCTTTGGAACCTTTGAGGACATCTGGAATCCACTGTGCTTGCACCATGGCACCCTGACTCATCTGTGTCTACGCAGCTACACAGCCCCATACGCATCAGACTGCAAAGCAACTTCTTCAGCTATTCAAGCGACAGGGGCTTGTCTGTTGGAGAGCAGAATATAGTCAGTGTTAATCACTTCACCTGTCAGTGGTCACAATGTTACGGCTGATTGGTATATTGCACCTCGGCAGCCGTTCCACTACTCTGTGGCTGGGGACCTATACCTTAAACGTTGTCATATGCAGTTTAATCTCCAATGCTTCCATCTGGCCGCTGTACCAGAATGTCAGCGTTCATAGACTGCTGCTGAGACAGTGGTGCTTCTGGGAGGTTCACACATCTCTGCAGAGGTGTCCATCTCTCTGACTTAGTGATTTTAGCAATGTCAGCTAACATTCAGGATGAGTCCTGCCAGTTTTAAACTGCTTCCTTCTAACGACTGTGACTCAGCAAGTAGAGTGGGTTGTCCACGGGACAAAGGATTAGCGTGTGTGTGCTTGTGTGAACAAAATGGCTGACGTGTTCTTGTGACTGTTAAAAACTCTGAGTACCATTAGGCAGAAAAACGCTGTACCTATTACACTGTGCTCCTGGGAACACACAATATTTGGGTATGGGTTTTATGTTCTTGACACCACCAATGCATCACTGAGGTTGGGTATGTTTACAGAGAGTTCCTTTGACTCCACTGCTTGGTTCCTGACATGAACCATGATCAGCATATAGATACCTGGTACAGGTACAGGTGCTCCCCTGTTCAGTTCCCTTCTGGCCTCCATAGTCACCAGTAAAGTGTTTAAATGCCGTCACATTCACTAGACTACCTCACATGCAACAATGCACTCAGTTGATTTGAGGGCTGTAAATAAAGCACGCACTGAGCCTGTAGATATATTTCGTCTTGACAAAGGAAACCGTGCTGTGTGGCTGTGCAGAGTTCAGCACCTTGGGCAGAGATGATTTCTGTTTAACTTAAAACTATGATCCTAACCCTTACAGTTCAAAACCAACCAAAACAAATTTCATATCAGAGATAAATAAAGTTCTGATTCTTGCCAGAATATGATTCTTTTGTTGCCAAGGACCTGGTAACATTCAAGATTCCAGAGTCAAGGCAAGCGATGAATACACTGAGTAATGAAGTTCTTTCAAATAAAATGAAGAAAATAAGCACAGGACATATATGTGTATATATGTGTGTATACACATATATATAAACATCCCTTTGTGTTTAGTCCAACCAATGTTTAAATTATGTGTTACTGACTATCTAGAAATATGAGAGCATGCAACTTGTTAAACAGATGGCATTGCAAGTTGATTGGTAATGGAATATATTCCCCCCTAAATTGCATTAAACTAGCCCTAGTACAAATTAAAATACAGTGAAACAACTCCCAAAGGGCTTTGGGTGGTCTACTTGCATCCACACTGATAAACTTCCTGCAGGAGCACTATAATTCAACACAAACTCAGTGTTTAATACATTTAAACCTTTTTTCTAAAGCTAACAATATCTGTACAGTAAAGTTGTCTGACTGCTTTATAATAGTCACATAGTAGTGCTACATAGCTGTCAGGTAGTTTTGTATTTACCAGAGACCACTCAGAAACATGGTTTCTAAATGTTCAAATTTGTGATGTATAACAACCTTGTCACTGCAGTTGACACATGGTTGGTGTGAGAAACTGTTGGATGTAAAAAAGTGTGAAAACAGCATGTTTTAACTGTTCATCCAGAGTTGGTTTTAACTGAGCAATCACAGCATAAAACGAGATGGAGAGGTAGCACTGTGCACAGAGTAGGTTCCTTTTAGTAACTTCATTTTGTGGAGTAGAGTTGAAACTTTTGTGCAAAAACTAGGTAGAGTCTTTCTCTTCTCTCCAACCAACATTCTTTGTGCCTAGATTACTCGGGATGTGGGAAAAATTCTGATTCTGCTCCATTTGGATAAGACTACTTTACAATTTCTGCAGATTTGTCAACTGCACATTCATTTGTATTCTGATGGTAGAAGATGGTACACATCAAACGTAAAGGGGTGCACATTATCAGATACAGTCAAACCTGACTGGTCTTAAGGTACCCAAAGTGACAGAGGAGCCTTTGCAGTCCCTTTACAGCAGCCTGGCCTAACGAACCAAGATTGAATCAGACTGCGAACACTAATGCCTCCCATCTTATTCTTACAGGAGGAACTGATACATGTCTTGAGATTGATAAGGCTACATGTGCCCAGTCTTACAATGTCCAGTTTAGGTGAACTTGTGCCCCCTGCAGTATCCGCTTTCTTTTCTTGGCAAACAATAGTGGAACCTGGCTGCTGCTGTAACCCATCTGCTTCAAGGTTGGACATGATGCGTATTATGAGATCATTTTCTTGACACCACTGTTATGACAAGTGGTTTCTGAGTAACAGTAACAAAGTGACAACACGTTATTTAAGGCAGAGCTAAAACAGAGTTGTCTGATGAAGTGCATGTTGCCATTTAATAGGGATGTGGCAGGAAGGATGGTGTTAGAACGGCTCGGCTCAGTCGATTTATTTTAGGCCCTTAATCCCCTGGGAGCCCCTCTCTACCCCCATCATGTGACTCATGTGATCCCCAGGTTAAAAACCATGGCTCCATGTGCCAATCTCTACAACAGTTCTGAAATGGAATTGAGAAAACAATAGTTCCTGTTCATCATGCTCTGTGCTATCTATGATTGTAGTTGTGCACACACCCTCTTTTTTGTGAGCAAAACAAAACATGTGCAATGCAAGCTCCTGTATACCAACACTAGTATGCCACAACCCTGTAGTTCTCTGTGTGAAACCCTGACAGTAAAACAATACAACCGCAACACACAGTTCTGCATATTGTGTTTTATCCTAAGGGACAAAGGCATGAGCAGATTTCCATTTCTCACTTTTTGGCTTGCAGGTGGGCAGTCATTTAGAGGAATAGCAGAGAGAGTATGCAGCTGATATTGGTACACCCACACAATATTAGCATATTGTATTAGGAGGTGAATAAACTGTTTTTCAGCAGGATCATGGTGAGGAGGGGCAATGTTTTCACGAGGGCCCTAATTTGTACAGGGTAAAGCAGCTTGGGTTCAGAGGGAAGAGTGGGGGTTCTTGGCTCTGGCAACAAAGTGCCATTGTGACTGGCATTATCTGCTTCAGCAAAGAATGGTTCCATCCGCCTGGGCCTGCTCATTAGCATTAGCTAGCCTGTGTGTGTCAGATAGTGCTTTTGTGCAGTGCGTGTGAGAGCATCGGCTGCAGCGTTGTAGTTTGGTGGAATCATAGGAAGCACTACACTGTATAACAGTGTCTACTCTAAAACTTCACACACTGTACACAAACATAAGGAACACGCATCAGTGGCTCAACAGAATAACACAAGGCATCTTTATCATGTCTTATTTAAAAAGGCAAAACAGTGGAAAGTGTATGTCATGCAAACATCTTTAATTAGCTCATATATGAAACAGCATTCAAGCAATATTTGCATTATGCTAAAAGCAACAAGTGCTTTATGTGTATTATTTTAAAGACAGTTAAACTGGACTAAGCACAGACGTTTGGGGGCACTTACAAAAAGCTTGAAATGGGCCCATTATTTTCCTCACATAGAAGTCGTGGAGTAGCATTTACAGAAGCAGCCCATAGGCCCACAGGTCGCAGGCCCTCATGTCCATGGCTGAGGTGAGGTGAGGTGAGGTGCCTTGAGCAAGCTCTTAGCCCCTGTCCACTGCTCCGAGTCACTGCAGTGTGAACAAATGGATAGGTTAAACGCAGACAATATTGCTTGCACTGGAACTTGTACTTCTTATCCAGAGATACCATGAGATCATCACAGACAAAATAGCATGGAAACATTCTCCCACGTACTCCCCCAAGTAAAATTACAAATACCATAACTGAAAATTACTTTGTAAAAGTTAAAGTCACCCATAAGAAAATCACTTGAGTAAAAGTCTTAAGCTCACATTCAATGTCCTTAAGTAACTTGTGAAAAAATATACTCAAATGTAAGTACAAGTACGAGTAAAGTACAACGTATTTTTATAGTACGCATAAAAAGAAGCAAAACAACCCAAAATGGCTCTCTTTATTTCACTTTGAGGTTAATGAAATTGATGTGGTATGGTAAAACAAAAACAAAAAAACACTTGTAGAGTGAGTGAATAAAGTGTCTCGTGTCTGCCTGAGAACAAAAAAAGCGTCTGTCTACATAAGAACACAAAAAGTGCATCCTATCTCCTGGCCACGAGTGACTGCGGTCTTCTACCGACGGAGATGCTGTCAGTGTGGTAACTCTTCTGTGAATTCCTCATCAGCGTTAACTGTGGAGGCCATGTTGACGCCGCCTCGCGCATCCCATATGGCGCATCCCGCCCTTACCGCTAAATCTCGTGAGAGTACCGTGCGTTGTTCTTCGTCATCTCGGACACGCCGATTACAGATAATCCTTCGACAATTATTTCTATTTTAATTTACAACGAGGTGGCAGACGTCTAAATAACAGAGTAAAAGTATATTTTTTAACTTTTAGTAGAGTAAAAGTAAAAGTCCTGTTTTTTTTTGTTTGTTTTTTTTAAAAAGTACATCTACTTCGTTACTATACACCTCTGCATTTCAAGATAGTTGACAGTTTGAATTCAAGAATTGTCTAGAGTAGTTCAATGTCTCCAGCTTCCTTAAACGTGTCACAAATTTTGAACTGCAGTACAATTTTCCACATATTAGGAATAGGAAGAGAACCTGGATGAAAATATTAAAAATCTGTGTCTGAATAATGAGTCTTCGCAAGCAAATGGCTGATCCAGACAGAGGATGGTATGTGTTATGTTGTCCTCATGTTAGTTAAAAAGTTCTTAATCATTAATGCTTCCTCTTTCTCTTCTGTTCAGCTGGTACGACGTACATCTTTGGAAAAGGAGGAGGCCTCATTACATTCAACTGGCCAGCTAACGAGAGGCCCAGCACCAGAACGGACAGACTGACCGTCGGCTTCAGCACCTCCCTGAAAGATGGCATCCTGGTCAGAATTGACAGTGCACCAGGCCTGGGGGACTACCTCATGCTGCACATAGTAAGTTCACACACATGTTTGGCTTGGCCCATTTCTTTTTGGTGTCAGTTTTCTTTTCCTATTTTTTTGTTTTTGTAGTGGGCTGTCAGAGCCTGATTTTACTCAATCAGTGTGAGGAGTTTCACTGTTAGTAAAAACATATATTATTCATTGTAGATGGATTTATTACAGATTCAGCTTTTAACTAAGAAAATACATAAATAAGTGTGAGGCAGATCCTGATTACTTGTGTTACTGGAAGATTCCACTAGACTAGAGGATACAGATACTCAAACCGTATGCTGTAGAACATGTGTATTATTCACTTCCCATAATAGACTGACAAAACACACGGTGCATGCTGTGACCATCATGAGCACTCAAGAAGCATGCTGTGCATAATGCAGAATATCTGTCTTCATATGGTAATCATTACATCCTAACTTGAAACTTTACTTTAGAGCCCTTTTCAGACTTTCAAACATCTGTCAAAATTGTTTTGAATTTTCCAAACAGTATAATTTCATAAACATTATTATTTTTTATTATTATGACATTTTCCAGCACGTGATGCACAAAACCTCCTGTGTTCATACACACTGAGCAATGATGTACAGCACAAGGTGTTGACCTGGCCTCCAAATTCACTAGATCCCAAACTGATCAAGTATCTATGGGATGATCCACAGAGGGCCCTCCCCTCAACTCATAGGACCCAAACGACTAATATTCTGTTACCAGACACCACAGGGCACCCTCAGAAGGCCCATGTCCATTCTCTGATGAGTCACAACTGTTTTAGAGGCACAAGGGAGACCTACACAATATTAGGAAGTGTTATGCCTGATCAGTGTATGCAGAAAGTAGTATTAATCTGAAACAATCTAATATTCCACAATAAAAACAAAACAAACAAACAAAGAGCAAGTCTATCACTGTTTTACTATTGTAATAATTGTGTCTTCTCATTTCAGCAACAAGGCAAAATTGGAGTTACGTTCAACATAGGCACGGTGGATATCGGCGTGGAGGAAAGTAGTACCCCAGTGAATGATGGGAAGTATCATGTTGTCCGTTTCACCAGGAATGGTGGCAATGCTACGCTGCAGGTGGATAACTGGTCGATCAATGAGCATTTCCCTACAGGTACAACACAAATAGGGAAGTCAGTCTGTTGCTGTTCTTGTGGGCTGTAACAATGGGATTATGCCATTCTAATACAGCTGAGTAGGTCACTGGACAGCATCTGCTTCAGAACTGTGTGCCAGAAGTGTCTGTTGAACTTGTACTTTTGAGCATTTGAACACTCTGTGCAGAAGAATGTGTATATAGTCTGTACAGTCATACTGTTGTTTCCTAGCCATTTACTTTTGTACCACTTCCACTTCCTTTTTTATTCCTGAGCAGTGAATTGACTAAACATAGTGCACCTATGTAATCTGTGAACTCTATAGACCTCTGTTGGTCTCCTGCAGGAACTGCAGCACGCAGTATGTGGCAAAGGCTCTCCTTGTGTTGAGTAGTCAATACAGCTTAGACAACCCAGGTCAACTAAACAAGCATACTCACCCAAAAACATTAATAGTCAGATAAATACAATGTGATGGATATGCATAAGACATATAAAGAATATGTCACATTTTACATGCAGATACAATAAAGCTTTAAGATAAATCAGGCCTTTCCCTTAGATTTTCGAAGCTCTAACTTCTAAATCCAATCAATAGCTGTCATCAACAAAGATAAAGCTGTCATTGTACTGGCTAACCTGTCTATTGTGGGGAAAAAATGTGAATCACATAAAGCTTTGGCTGCACAGATCGTGTTTTTTAATGTGCCTCTGATCCACTGTAAAAGTGAAGAGTAAGAACCCTGTATTTCAAAAGCATGTCCTCCGTCACATTTATCCCATCATGTGGGATGTCCATCTTATTGTCCTAGCAGGTAATAGACCTGAAAGTTGATCCCTTTGGAACATGGGACTATAGAGGAACAGATATAGTGAGCCATGCTTGAACTGGCAGTGCTGCAAACTCGGCTGCCAGCAGTGGTTTGCTGTGTGTTTGTAAATGAGAGAAAAAAAACAACAGTTCCCTGTGATAATCCAGGTCCTCCAGATCTCATCCTTAAGAGAAGTAGCATTTAGAAACAACACGACTTGGCAGAAGATGGTTGCTTGCGCAGCCTCTCCCAGCCCCCACACTCTCACCTCTTTCACTTTCCAAGGCCCATTCTGGGAACAAAGCTGTGTTGCTGTTTTTTTAATGCAACCTGCTTGGACAGGAAACGAGAAGACATGAGCAGTGAATTACATTGTCTTCAGTTTTGAAGTTGAATGGTTATATATAACGTATAAGCGAATCAAAAATATGAGAGAGCCCGATGTTGTTTGTTGGCTTGAGATGGGCTTGATGGATAGCTCTTATCAGTGCTGTCCAGTTCCTGTGAGGAATTGTTTGTGGGTTATAGGCAGTCAGATAATAGGTGCAGAAATCCCAAATAATATAAAACTGGGATGAAAACATTACATGGACAGCTGGAATAGGCTCCAGCAGACCCCACGACCCTTAACAGGAGGAAGATGAATTAATGAATGAATAATAAATGGAAGCTGTTAGAAAGATTGTTATAGTATTATTATACTATAATTTTCAGTTGTAAGGTTGGAAATTATGAGTGAAATGTTGACATGTCTTGATTTGGTTAAGGAATTCATTAACAATCCATTATACAATAGTTATTTGACTTTTTCCTTCAAAAATGCAGTCAAATTCAGTTCCTACAGGAGACTTAGCATCAGTATGCAGTAGATAAAAGTCACACGGGATCCACACTCATGCACTTGCCCGACACCCTGCTTCGTCACTGGACTAACTGCTTGGCGTCACTGCACCATTTTTCCATGCGTGATTGGCACCCTGGAGTTCTAGTAATGGTGTGTTCTAGACAAGCGGAACAGACATATTGTTCTGGGTCTTTGAATTTAAGGTCCTGTAACTTAATGTGACCCTCTTCATTGGAGGGGCTTACGCGTATTCAGCTTTTTGGCAGCATTTCCAGGTGCTTGGCCTAGATAGCAACATGATGAACACTGCAGTACTCTCAGAATCTATTCACCATGCGGAAGTAGTAAGGTGCTCGTAGACTGGTGCAGTACTAAGGAGAGGACACCCTTAACATTGCCAACACTTTTCTCCCGGAATTGCAATTGTCAAGCTAGTATTAGTCCCAACTGATGTGGGCTCTTCAGGTTGTTCTTTTGGTTATTTGTTCCCACTTTCTGAGCTTCCATCCAGTCAAACAGCTTTGTTGCTTCAACCAATTGATGAGCAAGCTGAGTGGACAAGCAGATCAACCGTCTGAGGACTCAGTCAGACTGGTCCAATTCTAGGAGGGAGTTTTGGCTCCAGTCCTCCCTGCAACAAGGGATTCTCCCATCTCCTAAAAGTGGGTCTCTTAATACCTTCTGCTACGCAATCTGTGCTTTTGTCCTATAATGAAAGCCAATGTCAAAGTAATACCTGATCTCCTGGATAGTGGAAATGAGCTCACCCACTCATTAATATGCAAGTGCTGGTCTGCCATCAGAGCGTGTGGAATACTCTACCAGTGGGATGTTCATCTTAAAGACTAATGCTGTCTGGGAATTCTCCTTGACATTCACCACGTATTAGCAGTTAAATATATATTGTGATCCATCATTCACATTCTCTGCTCTCGTGGTCTAAAAAGATAAGATTAGATAAGAATCCTTTAAATTATCCCACGGTGAGGTAACCTGCAGTGTTGCAGCAGCACACAGTCCAACCGGCACTGTGCACAAGAGATAAAAAAGTAAAACACCAAATAAATACAAACAATAGCAAATTAAATTTAGTAGTATGCGTGTGGTCTACTGGAAGCAGGCTTGGTTGTACAGCTTCACAGCAGCAGGAAGGAAGGACCTGTGGTAATGCTCTTTCAAACAACAGGGAGGATTGGTTTTCCATCAGGGATGACAGCTTTCCTATCATCCTCCGATCACCCACCACCTCCACAGGCTCAAGAGGGCAGCCCAGAACTGGAGCCTGGCCTAATGTTTATCATTTTAATTACTTTGCTGTCTTCTGCTGTTGATTTATTGTTTTTATTTCCCATTTTTCTTTTAAATACGAACATAAACATGTTTGTTCATTAGCATGCCATTAATCTAGATAGCATGAGCAAAGTGTTTGATCCAAGTGAGTTCTGCTTTTGTTTCATTAATTGCAGTGGGTATTCTTTATGCACCTTTCATAACCTGATGTTGCGCCTTTTCACTACCTTCATATACATCACATACTTTATTATACATAACAATCCCATAATTTGTCCCTCAAAACTGTTGGTAGATGATAGGATGATCTACCTAACCACCGTAGATTCTTACTGGACAGAGCTGCACATCTGTGGATCAGTCACAAGTGCATACTTTGAAGTTTGATCAAAATACAACAGCATTTTAATGCAACCACTTCTTTTCCAGTACGTTTAAAAAAGGCAACTGGACTTGTAGATTTTTAGAGAAGACGTTTCACCACTCATCCGAGTAGCTTCTTCAGTTTAAACGTTTTGGATTACCATGACCTGGATGACTGAGAACCTTCACAGACAACCACTTGTTTGCAACCATCTGGTCCTTGTCGCTCTGTCAGCTTCACACTACTTACAGCAAACCTGTTTCACTTGTTGCTTATCTGTACCAGATTGTGTTGTTGAGAAGATGGATTGTTACATTGCTTCTTTTTCCTGTTTATGCTGATGTCTCTTTTGCCCAAAGTGACAAAGAGCACGACATGTGAAATTGCGGTAAAACTTCTGCTGCATCCTGACGTTCTACTTGTAATGCAGAACCTGCTGTAGTAGTGGCACGGCAGTGTACCATGTGTGAGCTGCAAAAGTTACTATAAAGAGTGCTCAATTTAGATCTACATTTGTACCTTCATGCAGATTCCAATATTAGTCCCATAAATGCACATGCTGTCCAGTGAACCGTAGATTATGTATGGCTATACTCTTTTGTGTTGTGTATTGTACTGCACCATGTTATAATAAGACAATTATGCAGAAGTTTACTTTGAATCATATGATACACTAAAACATTAGCAATTACTACTTTTTTATTAAACTCAGGGCTCATTGTTTTTGATTTTCTGAAATATGCTTAAATTAAAACTGTTTCCAGTAAATAACTTCCTCCACCATCAGAGAGTGGGTATGATGTCACTTCTTGTGGAGCAACCATTCTCACGGTGGGTCAGAAATACAGACAAAAGCATTAGCTGGGAAAAATAAAAATAGTAATAATATAGTAAATATCATAGGATGATTTCATCATCCTGTACAGAAAACAAACATGCACACACTGTGGTGTATTTTGTTAAGAGTTGCCGCAACTATGTAAATCAGCTGTGTGGGCAAGGTGGTTTCACATGAAACGTGACATCAGTGCACACTCTCTATACAAAGTGAAGAGGCATAATGCTGAGAATGACTGTGAATGTGTTTGTTGACAAAGAGAATGAGCCCTAGTTATTCTGTGACTAAAACAGTTGTAACCGAAATGTAATCTTCAGCTAAAATCATCCTAACCTTTTGTAAATGTTAGAGGGAAAGTGATATTTCCTGATGATCAATAAATGTCTTTATAAATGTCTTTTTAAACTTTAAAGGGAACAGCGACATTGAACGCTATCAAATGGCCAATAAGAAAATTCCTTTCAAATATGCCAGACCTGTAGAAGAATGGCTACAAGAGAAAGGTAATTTCAAATAAACATGCTTCTATGTATGCTCGCTTTTCTGATGTAATGTGAAAAAACTCATCTGCACACAAGATTAGACGCATGCCCATTTGTCTCTATTTCAGGATTATATGAACTGTCTGATTTCAGAGGTTTAAAGATAATGAAATCTAACTCTATTATCTCAGTGATACTACATTAACGCATGCAAAACCACCACCAAAACATGTGTTCCTGGACATGAATGTAAATCTATGAATGGAATTATAAACTGAATTTTATATGGAGCTAAAATGTCAGTTAGAAATGAATGCGAAGAGGGACCATTAAACTGTATACTTCATCAGTATAAATGGAGTTGAAGTAACATGCTTTAGAAATCTAATTATTAGGAATTAATATCAACACCAATTCCTTGCTTAGTAAATGCCCATGATGTTTCTCTTGGCCATATTTAGCTTTGCATTTCTGGCCTTGTTGTGAAACCTAGTGTCACAGTTGGGAAATTGGCTACATCCAACTACCTCCTTATCCAAATTGTGATGACACTTACAGAGCCTAGCATTTACGTGGTGGTTACATTCTGTAACTCCGAATTCATAGCCCTCTCAGCTGTAGGTCTCACTGACTCTATCTGTGACAGCTACAGAAAAATACTGGTTTAGTGATGGCAGAAGTCAGGATGGACAAAAATAATATATATTCAGTGCTGCAGTGTTTTGGCAATTTCTTGGGCATTTCTATTAGAAATAACATTGGCCAACAATACTGTAATACTGAGAATACTGTAATGTTCTTTTCATAAGTAGTTTCTGTAGTACAAAGGTTCAGTGTGGTTTATGTGACCTGTACATCAAATTGAATACTCAATACCTTTCGACTTTTCAGCACATTAGTGTTGCATGACACATGGGTGCACTTATTTTTTCTTTTTTTACAGTGCATTACAACGTGCTAATCTCTGCTGAAATGTTTTTCCTTTTTGGATGTTTTCTCCAGGACGGCAGCTAACCATTTTCAACACTCAAGCAACAGTCGCAATCGGTGGTAGCGATCGTGGCCGGCCGTTTCAGGGTCAGCTGTCAGGCCTTTATTACAACGGCCTCAAGGTGTTGAACATGGCTGCTGAAGGCAACCCTAACATCAAGATTAATGGCAGTGTGAGGCTGGTAGGGGATGTGCCCAGTGTGCCAGGTTCAGCCAGAACAACGGCAATGCCTCCAGAGATGTCTACCACCTTCAGTGAGACTACTACCATGATGTCCACCACGACCACAAGGAAACACAGATCCTCTTCAACTGTACAGGTACTTCCAGACTATACGTACAGGACAGTTGCAGATTCTCTGTTTCTTACTCTCACATAATGTTTCTGCATACTTACTGAGCACACGTAATTGTCCTGTACACCTCAGCATTCATCCTGCTGCTTCCATCAGAAGTGAAAGCATCAACAAAGACCAGTGTGCAAATTCCACTGGCATCCGTACATGGTCATAAGAAACTATCACCATATTAGACAGAACAGTTGGTATGCTCTAACTCATTGATTTGACCTTTATTGACATTTGCACTGTAAATTCCAATAAGTGTTACAACGTATTTTTTGATGGATCAAGTGCTGTGGATAGAGGCTCCCATCACTTCCAGTGGTAGCAAATCTTTAATGTCTAATATGAACCCGAGTAATGAGCAATAGAGTAAGAAAAAAGTGCTTCAGAATTCATTGGCATATATGTGGCCAGGTTGGGGAAAACATGTATACCAGTGTCAGTAGATTCTGTGGTCTCTTGAAGACCCTAGATTGGCAGCTAATGTAAGTAGGTTTACTGATGGTGCACTGTTTACAACTGGAGTTGTATTTGAGTTGTGTTAGCTCCTAAACTGCCGCTGTTTCAAATTAAATGTCTTGTAGTGGAAAAGCAGCCGGGGACTTTTATTGTTCCGCAGCTGTTGAAAATATACGCTTTGGTGGAGCTGCTGTTGTTCACACTTAGTTTGTCTTGCATTGCCCATTATCACATTTATAGACAGAGAACGAACAAAAAAACCCAACCCATGGTCCAATCACATTTTGGTGTAAACACTATTCTTCTGTCCAATTGGCGGATACTGTAGAATAATCAGTTGCCAAGCGAGCGACTACAGACCAACTTCCTGACTCAAACACTTTGGGGAAAAGGGAGAAGTTGGGCTGGCTTCCAGGCTACAGCTTTTTATGAGGTGAATTAAAAAGCTTTGGTTTTATACAACTTAGTACAATCCACACAAAGTTGAGAAAAAAAGAGAGTAACACTGAAATCAGCATCTCCTGCCTGTTACCATCAGTCCCACACTGCTAGACAGAGGGCAAGGGTCATCCACTAGAGTCAGTGGATGGTTGGAGAAGGATCAAAGAGGATATTCTCACCTGCTCTCTAAGTGACAGAAACAACTGCATCATCCCTATGACAGCTCAACATGCTCACCTCAACTGAGAAACGTTCTTACGTCAAAAATGAACTTCTGTTTTCCACCTCTAACAGGCATATCTTTTCTTGTCTTTATGTGTTCTCTTTGTTTCTCTCCGGCTCTTTGTGTTTGGGCATCTTCGCTGTGGATGCAACCTACAGCATACAGCAGATGACATTGTGTCGTCTGCAGAGTGTTCGAGTGACGACGAAGATCTGGAGGAGTGTGAAACTAGCCATGCAGGTGGGCTAGGTTAGTTTGCATTTGCTTGCTTTCTTTGTGCTTTCACTCATCTGCACCAGAGGATCAAGGTATCCTCAGAGCATCACACCCCCATGGTTAGAGAAAGTGTAACTTTACAAAAAAGACAGTGTTGTCCCAGTAAGCATAGCAGTACATTAGTCTTAATCCAAAGATAGCTGAATTATTAAATACGGAGTTAAAGTTCAAAATAAAAATGGTTGAGCTATCTGAGTGTGCTGCTAGTTGACAACAGTTACATAGACAGCTATTGATATTACAAGCTACACTTGGACATGGGGTCTGCTAAAGTGGTTAACATGGTCACCAATAAGCATACAAATGTTGTCTGCTGAGAGGATTATTGAGGGCTAGTACATGTCAGAATAAGTTTGCTAAATTTGTATCATGGTGAACCATGTTTTCTGCGCTGATGCTGCAAAACGTATCACATCAAGTTTGGATCCATTGCTCCTGCAATTCACTGCTCTACTGATTTTCCTTTTGAAACAATCCATCTTTACCGTTTCAGTTTTTTCATTTTGGTTTGTTTTCAGCATAAATTACAGTGTTGTGTTTCACATTAAATGTACTTTACGTTTGGTTTCCATCAGTGTTTATCCAGATTTAGAGGCTTGCGTTGGTACATGTGATAGAGAACAGATATCATTGAATTTCTGTGTACAGGTTTTTCTTTTTGTGGGTCATACTTTTGCTTTTAGGTGTATTCGTATTCTGTCTTTTTTGTATCTAAATATAAAAAAATTCAAAAATGTTGTGATAACTACAGAGAATCAGTTTGAAAGAATTTGGGAATTTCCCTAATTTACTGAATAATGATTGTCAGGAGTTGCAAGCAGTCATGTTTTAGTAACGTACCTACAACAACAGTGGAGTATTTACACACCCTTATGAGGTGTATGATAGATTTCAGAAAGTTTTTTTTAGATTAGGTTGCTCATATAGAAAAATAAAACATAACTCTTTAAAGTAATTTGAATGCAGATATCCGCCCATTCTGTAAACCTTTATCATAAAGCTGTATGGTGTAACGAGCACCTCAGAATATGATACAAACTGCTATAGAAACAGTTAAGGACTCCAATTAAACTGGTGTGACATTCTGCAAATAGAAAATACATATTTAACTCTATGCGAATAATAAATGAATATCATACTGTGAATTCTCCCAGCTGGAATTCTTGTAGTGTAATTCGTAACACAATTGTGCGTATTCAGAGTTTAAAGCTTAGCGTTTGCTGATTTGCATTTTTTGAAAGGTCATTCCCAATTTTTTTCAAAGAGTATGTGGAATATTGTTGTGTAAATGGGTTTAAAGCTGTGCTGTGTAGCCTGAGATCCATGGGGATTTGTGAAGAAAGACAAAGACAGGGCCCCAGTCATCCAATCATGTGTTTACACAGAAATTCACGCCATTCTAACACTAACATCACTTTTGACGTTGACAGCAGCATGCTTTGAGTTCAAATTTTTCTTTGCTCTTTTTGGAAGTCAATGCTATTTCCTGTTGTTTTGTGTTTTTCCTAATTTTAGTTTTACTAAGATATCATTCCCGTCTATTCGCCATTTGTCCAAAAACTGCATTTCTGTATTTTGGCCTCATCGTGTTTGGCATGACATTTTGTGGATGATAATTGTTTCCTCACATTTTCCAGGGTACCTTTTGGCATTGTACCCTGCAGCTTTCAAAGAAAACATTCCTATTCCTTTTATAAAGGAAATACGAAGGCAAAAAAAAACTTTTCTTGTCATCAACGTTTTATCCTGATGACATAAAATGTAATTAAAAAAACAGATTATGCTTCAACTTCTTTCAGTTGATTCTTTCTACTACCAACATCCGCCCTAAAACCAACTTGCATTTGCAGCCTGTTTTACTGAAGATGTCATGAAAAGTTTTTTTTGCAAAAGAATCTACTATTTTCCGCACTATTTCTTTCTCTTAAGCAGTCATTATTACCATGGTTTATCAAACTCTTCAAATCATTCTATTCAGGGTGACTTTTGATCATTTCTTTGCATGACTTTTGACACCATGCCCCCGCATTTAGACCAACTTGGTTGTTTTGTCTGCATTTGTGTTTAAGTTGTAAGCCATTTTTGCGGTCGCAGCGTCATCAAACGTCATCTGTCTTTACCCCACACTGTCTTTAATTTGTCAGTGTGGCGGTTGTCTGTCTGGATAAGTTATCAAGTGATTCTGTTCTCTGTTGTAAAACACCTCAGTTAATTTCATAAGATGGCAAACACTTTCTTAGAGACTATGTATGTATTATATCTCACAAAATGTGATAAAATACACCCAGAGCCAATAATTTATGACACAAGTATCTCCGGCTAATGCCCAGTTTACCTTCTCTAACCTGCTACTCACATATCTTACATGATTCACAATACATGAAGTGATGACTTCATTATAACTCACATTATACCCACTTCACTAGCTTCTTGCTCAAATTTTTTTTACACACAATGCCCACACTAAAACATGTGAAATCTAAAATGCACATTTACAATTCTACACCTACCTGCTATTGAAGCAAATGTAAAAATAAGAATATATAACTGTCAGTCATAATGAAACTAATATTACACAATACCAAATTGCACGTCCAGGCTTGTTGAAGTAATTTTCCTTTCAAATGCTGGCTCAACAGTTTAACAATAATATTATACATGTACAAGATAAGGACCAGTGAGTCATAACATTATGACCACCTTCCTAATATTGTGTGGGTCTTCCTTGTGCCTCCAAAACAGTTGTGATTCAATGGACATGGGCCTTCTGAGGGTGTCCTGTGGTGTCTGGCAACAGACTGTTGTTAGTGGGGGCCTTTGGGTCCTATGGGTGGAGGGGAGGGGCCTAAGTCAATAGTCATCAACCTAAGTCATCAAGGAGTGTCATTGCTATGGGGTGGGGGTGCTGGTCTGGTCTACGTGGGTGCTACATGTCTAAGTAACATCCACATGAATGCCAGGTCCCAGCAGAATATTGGATTGTCACAAAATGGTCAATGTTATTTACTTTACCTGCCAATGCTTGACACCGTATGCTCAGCATAAAAGTCTTAACACTGGCAAAGCAAGTAAGGCTCAAGTTACAGGTGCAGAACGTGGTATGACCCTGGCCAATGTCCTGTATGTACAGTCTGAGAATGGAAAGCTTATAACAATGAAGACGACTGGAAGGCAGATGTTGGGATGGTATTCTTGTTTCTGTTTAAGTGTGTAATTATTTATGTGCAGATATGAGTGAACTTATTTTATTATGTGTGTGATAAAACACCTGGAATTTGAACTGATCCATCTATCTGAAACCCTTCCCTGGTGCTTGTTTTTTAGAGAGAACAGAGAACAAATTCATTGTATGTTTGTACATACGTAAACAATAAAGCTGATTTGATTTAACACCCTCACCTAGTTGTCCCAGCTGTGGTTGGTAAAGACACAGTTTGTGCTCTGACATCTCTCCTAATCCCAAGCCATCTTGGCAACCATCTTGCAGCCTCTGGGATGAACTTTATGGCTATGCTTCAGTGGTTCAGGAAGGTTTCCTGCCTTGATGAGAAAGTATCTTACTCTTCATGTCATGCTTCCAGCAGTCAGTGAACTGTCATTCACTGTCATGCATCCATTAGATGTTTTTGGTTGACTCTGAGTTCAGGAGGATGTCTGCCCTCACGGGAGCTTTAACAATATGTTAAGGGATCTTCATCAGGTTGTCAGTGTTTACAGATAAATGTCAATCTCCTGGCATTGCCGGTGCCTAGGTCCCACTTCTGGCTGCTCGCCAGGTTTCATCAAACTCAGCACATTGTGGAGTAGTTGTTTGCATGGGACCTTGAGCATGTTCTCATGTCCATTTACTGGAACAACAGGCAGGGAGTCCACATCTAGGGCTGGCCATCATATATTGTCTGGATCAGGAGGTTTTGTCTGCCACAGATTTGTCCATCAGATTGCCCAATCCGTGTCTTTCTCCCCCCTTGTCCAAGCTCGATGCTGGCTCTGTCCCACATCAATCTATTTATTCAGCCGCCTAAACAGGCCACATACTGGCTTGTGTATTAATTGCTGTGCTTTATGTAAACTGCCTGGTTATGTAAGCCAGCTGACATGCACCAAGCAGTACTGAAAGTTGGGACACTGTGGCATCACACAGATGGTGTTTCATTATGACCAAAATGATTAGCATTACTGCCATATTAATACTGGTATTTAGTTATTTATTCATTAAGAATGCATCACCATAGAAACATAATAAGACTGAAGCACAATAATAAAGTAAATGGGCAATAAAATACAAATCATGTAAAATCTAAAAAACCTAATTCTAATCCCCATGGAAAGGTTTTAAATCACATTTTGTGACCACATCTTTTAAAGACTAAGTATGGGATTTGCAATTAACCACAAAACACACACATACATAAACAGTGACAATTTTGTACAGCATGCCACATGGGTTATAATATATAATAATATATTTTGTTTCCTGCAACCATTGGTCTCCATTGGTTATTTTTGCTCAAGCATATATTAGACAGAGTTTTGCCATCTTATGTCATTCTTCTCTTAATATCTTTTTACCTACATGAAAAGAAAATCATGTAGACAAAAATTCAAATTGTATGTCAGAAGACACCACAAGTTTAAAGCTGGTATCCTTAATATTTTTTTCTGTCACTAAATGTGGAGTTACGGCATACAAACCACACATATACACCACAGCTGTGGTTGGTTGGTTGAAATAATTCTGATTAGCCCCGCTCAGGTTAGCTGCAGCAATCATACTGGTGCACCGATACAGTTTCCCTAATTAAAGTGCAGATATTTCCAACGGTGGATAGGAAATTGGCATCTGTTTTTAAATGAACAACTTGCACCACAATCCAAGTACATGTGGAAGGAGTACTACTGGCTAAGGTAAACAGTGTTAAGTGTCATCAAGTTAGGTATCATCGACCTCCATCATTCTTGACTCTTAGGTCAGTGAGGCCTTTGGTAATTTCCCTCTCTTAGGAACATGGATAGCATTCTAACGACATGCAAGCCACACTACAGTGCAAACAGAACTGATCACAATACTGATGATTGAAATACATGCCACCCATGTCAACTACTTGAGGAACACATCTGACGCATTCAGGTTTTTTGTCTTTCAGCGTTAGTTCCTCAGTGTTGGTATTTTTTCTAGCTGGAGGTAATTTTTTTCTGACAGGTTTCATATAAATGCATAGCTTTCATACAAACAGCAGCGTCCGCTTCAAACTGCCCGCTTTGGAACACACCTTCCACCAGTGCACCAGGCAACAGCATGAACAGTTTCATGGATATCAGCTTTACACTTCAAGATCCACTTAAAATTCTGAATAAATTGCATTTCATGTTTAGTACAACATTAGGAATACATGTTTTGTGTTTTTATTTTGTTTCCTTCTCTCAACTACTTGAGCTGTGTCCCAATTGCATACCGCGTCCTAATTTGAACCCACTTGTTTGTGGTGGGAGTGGGGTTGATTACGTTGGGAAAGTGAAAAAAATGCTGTTTACCCAAACCTATTAGCTTGCATAACTGATATAGTTGCACAGTGATCAAGTGGTGGGAATAGAAATGATTGCATCATAGAAGTGAATTGGCCGTAGCTTTACAAAGTTGCAGTTTGACTGCTGCGTGTCACTCTGCACACTCGTGCCACGAGTATCACATGCTGTTTCTTGCCATGACAAACTGTTACTTTAGCTTTATCAGCCATTTACTCATTTATGGGATTGGGATACAGTGTCCGTCTCCTGTTTTTCTAACATTGGTCAGTCCTTCCTGCGCCCAGTTTGCTGTGTTATTTCTTTTCTACTTTCCCTAAATGCAACTTACTTTAAGCATGCATCAACATCCTGCAGTACAACTAAAACAAAACCAAACAACAAATATAATAATAACCCATTCTCAGCCAGTACCGTCTCTCTCTGATGTACACCCAGACTGCACGGCCGGTTCATGTTTAAAGACTAACATTACAGATAGATTTGTCATCAAAAAACACATGAGAGAGGAGCCCGTCCTCCAGTCGAGTGCCTCTCTCAACAGTGTCTGTTTTCTATTGTGTGCATCTGGTTGTAGTGTGTGCAAAATTTTAAATGGCTTTGTTCTTTCATCTTAACATTTTTCATTTGATAGTTTTAACTGGTCATATTTTTTGTAGTTATCCAATTGATCACTGGCATTTTGGTTCTGATTATGTTTTTTTGGCTTATTATAAGTATGTTTCTTCTTTTTTTGGAATTAAGATAATACCTAAATCACAGTGTGAAATATTTTTGATATAATTTGAATTTTTGGATTTGGAACTCCTTCAGTGACTACCTTGTGTGTTTTATGTCCTATGGTATGATGTCCCGGTGAATACTGAGCAAAAAGTACAATGAAAATACTCAACTTCAGGCGCTTTGTAAACATATGCAGAAACCCACAAATTAGTAGGTGAAGCAGTTCCAGATCCGCTTCTCGCATAACTTCCATTTTTCAGATTTTTTCAAACCTATTTTGACAAAACAAATTTATCTTTGCTGAGTAATATTTTCACTGTATGAAAAAACAATGAATTGCATGGCTAAGAAGTTGCAGTTTAGGGTTTGTAAGACATGTCAGTGTTAGAGTTCTTCTGTTCTTTTCTGTAGATGGGCATGTATATTGCTCATTGTTTGTATATCCCCATCCCTTCCTTACAGCCAAAAGCTCTAATGCCGCCCGACCGCTTCGTACTGCCTTTACATGGACATGGCAACTGACTTACACTGTCACCCTCATCATCCTCATTTCCTATGTAGTATGTTCATAGGTCCCACCCCTTCTTCACCTTCTCCCTTGTCTTTAGAGTTATGGAAATATAAAGTCATCCATCCATTCTACACTAAAAAACAAATGACAAATTAAGCAAAAACTGTAACATGACTAGATTTTAGCTACCATTGAAGTCTACTGCAATGAAAAAAATGCAGATACACATTTTTTGTATAAACAACTTATTTACCAGAAAAAAACAAAAAGCATAAAAAACAGAATTATGGTGTTTATTTTTTATGTTATGTGGTGTGGATGTATGTGTTGTTGCCTCCCTGTACCGTCATGTTTTAAGATAGAACACAATCTACAATCGATACAAATGATCTTTAACGGTACCAAGTGGCTATCCAACATTCTTACACAACCTTTCCTTTGTAAATTCTTTTTTCATGCCTAAATCATGCGGGCAATTTGTTGATGTAAGTTGACACTATCCAGTATGTATGTTGTCGTTATCTTTGAACTGGGTTTGAAAGGTGCAGTTTGTAAAATGTAAGGATTGAGATGTATTTCATGAACTTCATCTGTGGCACATATTGCAACTGCAGCAATACCACTGAAACACCAATAACTGATAGACCTACCTGGTGTCAAGTGTTGTCTTCTTTATGTGACGTGAATTACTTCTCCTCATTGAGAAATGAACTATTTATATTTCAGCATGTTCATTTTTGTTTTATTATTTTCATACAGGTACGAATAAATTCTATACATAAAATGATATATTAAGAACAGAATGAATGTCAACATAGCAGTTGGTATTTTATATGAACACAAAATACTCCATGTACTGTCTCAGTACTTATCAAATGGAGCCGTATTTCTTTTCTGAAGTTTGCAAACTGCATCTCTGATAAAGCTGTGGGCATGTGACGTCTGAATGTGTCTTTATTCGCATTTAATGCTTGAAATTATGGAATAAAATCCTTTGATCAATCTAGTGTTGTGTGCTTGTGAATGTGTATGTTGTTGTTTGTGGTAATTTGTCAGTTATGGAGTTATTCGTTGAACTGATAACTAAGTAGAAATGTGCATCAGAGTTTCCACGTGCACGTGTTTGAATTCCGTGGGTGGATTTTATGCATTACCGTGTCAATGGCTCACTGAATGTTCACTCCTGTGATACCTGCTTGACATTAGATACCCATATTTTTTAGATGATTAACACTGAATCTTTTAAGCCTTTTTAACTAAACCAGCTAGATCAGTTAAACCCCTACCTAGCTTTGCTAACAGCAAGGCAATGACATGTTTGTTAGAGATTTTTGTTGTTTAGTGCATCTTTGATACCTTTACCATGACTGAAACAGTTGAAAATGAGAAACGTTTTTCTCCGAAATCGTACTTATCAGCATAATCCTATGCAGTAAGTTTGCATATATGAACTGAAATAGACAAATAAATCAACATGTCATCCAATTAGTAACGTAAAATTATGACAAATTTATCATAAAGCTTACTTCTGAAGGTAAACAGTATTTATAGCTTGGATCTGTTTGACTGGTGGTTATTGTAGCATATCATTAAGACACGCACTCTGTTAATCTGGTGTTCAATAGGCCAGCCATGAAATGAAGCGCTCCAAAATAAATGTCATATGTCGTAATATCTTTCTTCCAGGTCAGCATTTCACAAAGACTGAGCACTGAGTGAGCCATTAACCCGGTGTAAATAATTTTCGCTATAGTTCAATTTTTTCCTTGATGGCAGAGCTACTCTTGGGACAAAATCATTGTTACTTGTTGAATAAACAGGATGCATACTTTGTATTTTTAAGTCACAGCGCAGACGGGAGACAAAGGAGGCTCAGAGTGGTGCCAAAGATGGGGCCGTAGTTTGATAAAAACAAACAGGACCAGTAGGTCCAGTAACATCTGGGATTCCTTTGGCATGTCAAAATGCCTTCTTTATGAAAACTGGACAAGTATTTTACCACAGATGGGCTGCATAGATTTCTGACCCTATATTAATGGATTTGAGTGCTAAATTACAATTGTCTGCCATGGGAATTCATTGCATTCACTTCTATCGCCCCAGTTTAGCTCTGCATCAGGGAAATGTTTGTAGAACTGTGACTGCGATTTTCTGTACAGCAAAAGGTTTAAGATGATCAGAGAACCACTGAGCAGTGACAGTTCCAATTTCAATGAGGATAGCAGCCAGTTGTTAGTTTAACCTAAAATAAAAAAGAAAATATATACCAATGACCAACTACTCTGATAAACATAGTGATAGTTATTTGTATTTAGCAGTGAATGTCTTAAGTTAACATTTGAAAACTGCACTTTCACAGAAACATTTTATAAAGGTTTTCTAAAAAGAACTTAACAGTAGAAAGCACAAAAAAGGGACACATTTACTTGATCTTCCTGCTCGTCTTAAACCTTTTAAACTTTATATTACAATTTCATCATATATATTAAATATTTATATACTACATGTCTTGATTGAGCAGTAACTGACATGCTAAGTTTGCAGATTTGGATGTAGTTGTTGTGTTGTTTGTGTATAAGTGTATAAAACTCCCATGTTGCCCTCTAATTTGCTTACCTGTCTGTCTCCAACCCCAGGAGCTGAGTTAGTCATCAGAGTACTTGAGGATCCATTAGCGCACCCCTCTGTAGCTCCTCGTGCACCCTTCATTCCCACTCCCTCAACCCACCACCCACTCCTCACCATTATTGAGACCACCAAAGAGTCCCTGTCCAAGGCCACTGAGGCGGGGGTACCTTGCTTGTCGGACCGAGGCAGCGATGATTGTGATGATGATGGCTTGGTGATATCGGGTATGGCTCTGGGAAAGCGTTCAAGTCTAACCTGCCCCCTACTGATGATGAAGATTTTTACTCAACCCTCTCCTTGGTAACAGATAAGACCTTGTCCACGTCAGGCTTTCAAGGTGACTACAAAGCAAACGTGCCCAAGACTTTTAGACCTAACAAACCTTCCGTCTCCAGACGCAGTAGGACTACCACTACCGCCATACCACTAACCGCCGACCAGAGCCGCACCACCACCACCTCTGCCTCCACCGCAACCCTCCACAATGCTCCGGCCAAACAGCCGGCTGGCAAAATGAATAACCGCGAGTTAAAACCCCAGCCCGACCTAGTGTTGCTTCCATTGCCCACATCCTTTGAGGTAGACAGCACCAAGCTGAGGGGCCCATTAATAACCTCCCCAATGTTCCATAATATACCCACAGCACTCCCCACAGAGCCAGGCGTCAGGCGAGACCCAGGGCCCTCGGAAGTGGTCCGTGAATCTAGCAGCACCACCGGGATGGTCATCGGAATAGTGGCGGCCGCTGCCCTGTGCATCCTCATCCTTCTGTATGCCATGTATAAGTACAGAAACAGGGATGAAGGCTCCTACCAGGTGGACGAGAGCAGAAACTACATAACCAACTCAGCTGTGCAGAGCAATGGCGCTGTCATGAAGGACAAACAGCAGAGCTTGAAAGGCAGCAACAAGAGACAGAAAAATAAGGATAAGGAGTATTATGTGTGACTGTGAGTCTCTCGTGTACACGAGAGAGTGAAGAAAGAAAGCACTAAGAGAACACTTACTTATCAGTTTCCTTGTGAGGAGCTATGACAAATGATGGTATAACATGGAACTTGAATAATACTATACTGTGCTGAGTAGTTGGACTGATATGTACTGTAACATAAAGCACACTTACTATTAAGCAAAGGCTTAATGACAAGGTTAAATAGCAACTTTAGAGACCATACTCTTCTATCTGGTCAGAGACGTTATCAGTATAGAAATATTTCACAGCATCATTCTCCTAAGTGACTTTTAGAGCTATGTGATCCTTGGCATTAAACAATTTTTTGTGAAATTGTTAATTACAAAAGGCTCATAATCTTATACATTTTCAGCATGTAAGCAACATGTAGTGCTTAACAAGAGGGGGTCAGGCACACAATCACTGTAAAAGTCAAAAGGACTCTTGTATCAAAATACTACAAATTTTTATGGTTTATAAATAATATAAGTGTGGTGTCTTACTTATTTTTGCTTTAAGCAAAAGAAAAAAAGACAAAAAGAAGAGCAAGAAAAGAAAACTGTTTCTGTGTATAAAAATCCAACTAAGTGAGCAAACTGCCGAGGGCAGATCTCATACCTCTGTTTGCTCTGGCATCTAATTCACCACAATTATTCTCATTGTCTGACAGACACAGTGACTTTTGTGGAAAGAATTCGCTGGTTGTCTTGGTAAGAAGCGAATGATTGTAAAATGCATGCCATCCTGATTCTACAGTAAAGTACAGTATAGTAAAAGTCCAGTATACAGTGTTCAACTTGGACCATGTTCTCTTTAATGCAAAAACAAGTTTTCATCGTCAATCAGGACTTCCCCTCTTTCTGAACCCCTCAAAAATGTTGACCATGGAAAAAAAAAAATCTAACTTCTAAAGAAAAAGGTCTATTATTGATGCATAGCCAGTGGTGGTTTTATCTTTTTGCAAAACTGTATGTTGGTTCATTGCCTATCATTCTCTTTTTCTATGGAGGTGTCAGGAAGACGACAAATGCAGTACTACAACACTGTTAACAAATGTGTATACAAAAATAAATCAAATGTTGAAAGTGTGAATTCTATCTGCTGTCACAGTAAACTGTGTCAAAAAATAAGAAATTTGTTTACATATTTTATTACATGCTATCTGTTGTACTTTGTAGGTAGTAAATTGTACATATACCATGACAGTTGTAATTTTTAGTACCTCTATTGTACAGACTGAAAATATGGTTTATCAGCAGATTTCATGACAAAGTCTATTAACTGTTAATTTACATGGAGAAAGAATTTAACCAGAATGTGGAGAATCATATTGATATTCATAAAGAATAAAAATGTATTGTTAGCCTAGAAATCTAAACAGAGATGTTTCTAAAGTTGCATGAATATTTAACTACTTGCAGTTGTCCAACAAATACAAGGTGCCCTTTCTTCTACACCATGGCTTTCTTCTTCTGGGTTGAACTAGTGTTATTTTATTTTATTTTTTTATCAGAGAGAGTATAAAGTCAGAGTTATGAAAAGAAAGACAAAGAAGCTATAGCGGATGGGGGTTAACAGTTTATAGAGCTAAAAGTATGTTTTAAAATGGGACTGGTCACCTAAAATCATTGTCTCTTCACCATCTTCTTTTGACAGTATTTCACTGTCCCTTTCTGTTGCCATTATCTGCCATTGTCATTAATGATGTGGAGGTGCAGGCTTTTTCTTAGAAATCACACTTTTGTGTTATAATGGTTACTTTTCATAACCTTTTTTCATCAGTTTGATAACAAATAAAACTTTCTTTTTTCTCTGAAATGATACTGTAGTCATTGGGTAAATCGGATTATGCCGCTGCATGTGGCAGTACTATCTTTGACATTTGACCCCATTCTCAGAATCATAGAATCATGCAGACTCTGTCGAACAGAGAGAAAGAGGTAGCGTCAGAATCAGACTTTTAATATTAATGCCTACATAGCTGCAGCACTGAGTGAGTAGTGTGGTTTGATCAGGCTGGGAAACTGCTCCACAGACATCATTTATCAATGTTTTCCCAACAGAAATCAGTAAATGTCGTCTTTGTGTTTGTCGTCATAAAGCTAACTGAGAAAACGGGTTTTGGGCTGTGTTCGTGTTTTCCCTCGGGTGAAAAGATAAGCTCCACCTTAACTGCTTGGAAAATGCCCTTTCAGAAACAAAACCAAACCAGCCTATGGTTTATTTTCTGATACTTGTTCAGCTCAACGGCAACAGGAAATCCCCTGAAATCCACAGAAGTAGACACCGTTGCACTGTAATGTATATGTGTGGGTAATCTCTTATATTTTTGGCACTGAAGACATAATATGTTCTGAACAGCTGAAGCACATACTGGAAAATTTGGACTTGCAAAATATCATTTTGTTAGTTAGTCACACTAACAGCATTTAATCATTGTTGAGTTCATTTTAAACCCAGCAGAAATCTATGTGAAAACAAAACAGAGGTTGTGGTGTGCAACATGTGGAAACTAAAAGCATGGTTCCACTCCAAACTATAAAGGACAGTGGCTATGAACTTTAATCTGAAATAGTGCTATAAAACTGGATCAACAGAAGACCATCCGATTTAAATTAGTTTGCAGGTGCTCTTCTTTGATAAGACAAAGACTCTTGGATTTACTGCTGGAGTGAGCTAGCCTAGAAACAAGCTCTGCTGGTCTGGAGTTGCTCCGTTTGGAGCTCATTATACCCCGGCAGAGATCTGCTTGCCAAGTCAAATTGTTTGGCCTGTGATGGACAGAAAAGTAACAGTGACTTGGTCATAGGCTTCTTCTGAGAGCCACTGAGCTGAATTTGTTAGCAATAAAAGGATTGGTTGGAAGACTGTCCAGTTGCACGTCCTATACCTACATCCAAATGCTTGAATCATATTCTGGTAAGAACTAAGTCTGGCTACACTAGGAGAAAGAAACTACACACCAACTCCTCTACAAACCTTCACAGCAAGAAGGTCACCGGTTTGAATTCATGGGCCGGCTGGCTTTTCTGTGTGGAGTTTGCATGTTCTCCCTATGTCTGCGTGGGTTCTCTCCAGGTACTCCGGCTTCCTCCCACCATCTCATTAGGTTCATTGGTGATTCTAAATTGGCTGTAGGTGTGATCCCTAACAGGACTAAACAGGTATAGAAGATGAATGAATGAATAAATGCTGTGTTTACACTGTAACTGCCAATACGTTACACATAATAGTTTCAAACTGGTGACGCGAGCCTGCTCTGGATGATGAATTGCCTGTCTAATCTGTAATATGACCAAGTGCATGGTCAAAAACAAATCAACAGATGTTGTGATCAAGTGAAATCCTCATGTTTTTTTTTTAAAAAAAAATATAATTTTCAGTGTATTTTCATGTTACTGTTACCTAAAATGAAGCAGTTGATACGTGGAGTAGTGTACTTTAGTGAAAATATGATCAGCATACTGGCCTCAGAGTAGTGAGCCCTTTAGGGAATGTGTTCAAAATATCCATGAGTGTAGCAGATGGGTCACCCTATACACTTACTATTTCATATCACACAGAATGTGATACTATAAATGGAAAAGTCATTTCAATGGAAAGAAATGATTCGTTAAATTAGCCTCGCATGTAATGTGAACAGAGCTGGTCTAAAAATTATTTTTTTTCCAAATACTCTAGAGAATATGTACATGCCACTAGAACCACAGAGACACTGCACCAAAACTTTGTTGACTGATAATTGATTTTGTGTCATTGAACCATATAATACAAACAGATATTGCCTCCAGGTTTGAAAAATGAATTACTTAATACTTACATTATTTCTAATGACCAGAGGGGGCGACACTACTGGCTGCAAAAAGAGGTTGGGTTGCACAGAAAATGACCCTAATACCCCTTTCACTTGATTTATTATCTCAGTAAACATTTGCCTGTGAGTTAATGGTTTAAATCATTGTGCGTGTTGTGGTTAAAATCATGATGTTCATCTCTGCTGGTAACAGATTAAATTATCATTCCAGAGCTTCCTTGCTTTGAATATTACATTTGGCCTATTTGCCTCTAATTAAAATCCTAGCTACATCCGCTCACAAAGGGACTGTTTTGTTCTTGCTCTGCTTTGTTCTTTATTTATTGGCATGCATTCTTAGTTGCTGGTATGATTTCAGCCATTGGGATGTGTATTTTGTTGAACTGGCAGCTGCAGTGTGGCACAAGTGAATCTGTGGATATTGGAGGAGTCCAAGCTAGCCCTTGGCACCTTCTTCTGAGAGATAGTAAGGCCTTTGTAGGCCTGCCCTGTCCTTCCCACCAAGTTGGACTTAGCCCGTGAAAGAAATGTGTGACACTGATATGTGTGATGTGCAGTATCAATCATTAGCCAAAGGTCATTAGTGTATCGGCAGACTAGAATTAAAAAAAAAAAAAAACAGTGCTTCACCTCAGCATGCAGCTTATTTTTAGTGGCAACGGAATCCCTTGGGATGACCTAGTTTTCTGTATTAAATGGCCATAATATGATGTAGCTACCTTTAAAACTTCTCACTTCCCCTGGGTAATGGCAAACTGCCCAGGCACAGAGGCAGCAAAGGAGGCTCCCACTCTTTTTGTGAGGCTCTTCACCATATTAGCCGAAGATTCCTTTCAATAGGAAACACCATCGTTTAACCTACAACCCTGCGTTTGTTCCACTGATTGGAGCAGTTAGGCATAAACACATACTTTGTCCTTTATTGTTTGTGTACGGTCACGATGCAGTCAATAAGGTGTCCCAGGTCAGCTTCCACAGCTCCAGTGCTCTGCCCTACTCAGTTTGTTGTGCCCGACGCCAACAGCATGACAAATGTGCTAGACATTTTGGCAAGCAAGCTAGCTGCTGCTCTGTCCTGCTAGCCGAGTTCGTAGACTGGGTCAAAAGGTCAAAAAGTATATTTGGGTCATTGCAACTGGTGGAGTGCAAATCACAGTTCTCTTAATCGGTGCTTATCATTAGCCTTATATTGGAAAATGTATAGTGAAGTATACTGTATATTATTGCAATTACTTACACACCACAGAGTGTGCCAGATACCCTCAGCATGACCAATGCAAGATCAGTTAGACCTGATTTGGAAGCACAATAGAGACTTGTATTAAAGCAGGTACTTTTGATCTTATGGTCAATATTTAAATATAGCTGATTTGTATGATCATTTAAGGTTAATTGGCTGTGTTCGCAAACGTTCTGTCCAACCCAGAACATAGCAGTGTTTTATGTGCAGTATGGATTCAAATTCAAGTTCTTCCAAAAATCCTTCTGTGGATACAGCTTTAAATGTGTGTGCATGGCTGACCTATGGACCGTATGATTTCATACAGATTTTGTTTACCACCAGCTCCCCTTTCTTTGGAGGATTTTCTAAAACACACACGTCTCTTTATTTCTTGCCTCAGCACTGAACTTGCGAAGCAAATCAGTCTTTCTTTCTTTCCAGCACCGTCCTCTATCACACTTCCTGCATGACTGAATGTTTGGCTGGACACTGTGTGCTTTTCAAGTGTAAGAGGACATCGCATGTTTTGTAAACAGTGGGTGTGATTGCCCAGAGTGTGTCACAAAGGCTTATTTTCACACCACCATCCAAAGGAAAATGTACTATGTTACATTTTTGTTGCTGCAAAAACCTAGTAATGGTCAACAGTGATGAGAAGAACAGGAAATGTATGGGGAAAAGAAAATGTGTTTTTGGTTTGAGGTGAGGTGGTGGGTAGGTGTCTTTCCTTAATGTATTCTTTACTGCTCTCTGTCCCTCTTCTGCTATGCTCTTTCTTATTGGACTAACCGGTGAGTGAACAAAAGTTCAGCCCACGAGAACAGAGAGTCAGCCAAAGAAGACTCTGAAGCTTCCTCTGTAAGGGGGGGTATATTTTCTGAAGTTCCAGTTTGCAGAGGAGAGCTGTGCAGGTATGTTCTATTCATGTGATTCCATGCAGGGAACATTGGTACAGCTCTTAACGAACACAGGTGAAAAGATTTTAAAATACAAAAAAAAACAAAAAACACGCTGAAAGGAGGATGATCACGTTCAGTCCTCCTATACCATCTCCATTCTCTCCCCTCTCCAGCCATAGTTTCACTTCACCAGGTGTAATTGTCATTTTACACCTACCACTTAAATTGACGACATCACAATGGGGTGTCTGTGAAGACAGTCGGTCATCCAGGTTATTGTATTGTAACAGCAGTAGGTGGATTTAGGGGAGTTAAGGGACGGAGAAAGGAAAACCACTTAAGTCAGGTCAGGCTGTAAGGCAAACTTAACAGGTTTATTTCAAAACTAAAATAAAAGTAAGTGAAAACCGCTTGAAGCATGTGCAGTGGGGAAGGACTGGACCACGTGGTTGTTTCAAATAAATGAAAGCAATGTAACACAACCAGACCTGACTAATGAACTTATCCAAGAAACAAACAAAGGCCAATCTACAAAAAGGTGTGATCAAAAACACGGGAGGCATCAACCAATAATCCTAGTGTGTATAAACAAAATGTTACCTATGTGAGAAGAGAGCACCCCGATCTCACCTGTAGTCCACACCTTCCACCACAACAAACTCAAACGGAGTTCATAGGTCCACATAGGTCTCAGTAACAAACAAGGCAGGTAACAGAAATCAAAGCGAGCAGCAACAAGCAGCAGCTCTAGCAGTACAAGCAGCAGACAGCAGAGCAAGCAGAGACTGGATCCTGAGTCTGGGTCCCTTGTGGGTCATGTAGATCCTGGGTTGTAATTGGACAATGTGGGGCCGAACCGACCAATCAGTGGGCACCACCAGACTTCCCCAGGTGGAAACTAACTGTGGAATCAACAAAAGCAAACAGGTTAGGGGATGAGTCAGTGTTGTGAATGTTTGTTATCCCTCCTCACATCTGAGCACAAAAGAGAAACTAGAACAGCCGACCTCCTCTCTGCACGGGCCTCGTAAGTCCTGTAAAACACTCTAGTCTGGCTGGCTTGTCTTCATCGGGTGGAATGGTGCTCATATAGTTTTAGATGTAGACTTTGTGGTCACTTTGTGGAGCTCGGCTGTTCGGAGCAGCTCGGCGGGAGTTGGGGCTTCGCATCCTCAGCACTCTGCTCCTTAGCTGGAAACATCAGGGGGACTGATGCACTCTGTCTGGGAAGGCTAACTTCAGCCTTTGGAATCGGTGTCTGTTACAATCTAAGTTTCTATGTTGCGCAGTCTGGACCTATTGGATGTCTCACACAGCATATACGTGTTAACAGAAAACCCTAGTTCCATTATAGACGCATTTTCAGGGCAGACACACATATTATGAATTAAATCAAAGTAATATATTTTTTAAGTGTCTATAAAAGCACTTCTATTTCATTTTGTCTTATTTAAGCAAAAACCCATGGAACCACTTACTGAGAATATTTAAATATATATATATATATATATATGCAATATATTGGCAGGGATGCATACAGAATTGTAAAGGGTGAAAACGTGACCACACTTAGAGCAAGGCATAACTCCAATCACAAGATCAAACATGAGAACTGAACCCTTTTTCCAGCTTTCTTGCTGGAAATGATAACCACAGTGTATGGTGCTACGTTTAAAAACAAGCTGCCAGAAGGAAGAGATCGAACAAATTGCATCCTCTCTGGGAGCGATAACCCCAGGAGATAATGGAAATGAAGTTCTACGTATAAAAACACAAGAGACGACCGGGTCAAAAGCAGTTCAGACAGAACAGGACAGAAGTAACAACCACCATACTTACCAGAGCCACAAAGAATCGGGTGAATAAGTTATACTTTCATGGAATTTTTCCCAAAGAGATAACAAGTTGTGTTTATTTTCCATGTCACATGCTGAAAGTTTTTCAGTAGAGAAGCAGGTCATGAGCCATTGAGGGAATTTTGCTAACAGGCGTGAAAGTGTTTCTTTCACTTCACATGCAAGTCAGGCACAATAGTACACTGTGAGACATCTCAAGTTGGTAAAACTTAGAAACAAAAGTTCACCTCCTGTCTGAAGAAAGCCTCTGTTTCAACTCAAAAAGCTAAATTAGAACTAATGATCATCTTATTTCAACCTGATACTATAAGTTAAAACAAACTTGTAGCTTACGTTATTAAAACTCATTTTATCTTGTCAAATGAACTCACAGTTCCTCACTATTTCTTCTCACATTTCCAAGTTAAGATGAATTAATCTGTATTCATATCAACTGCCATTTTAAGCTGAGAGCACTGATCTTTTTGTTCCTACTTACTCATCTTGACGACTAATGGTAAGTTTCAAAGTTTATGTAAACTCCAGACAGATTCAAATCACATCTTGCCAGAAATGTAAAATAAAAATTTGATCTATCAAAAACAGCCACGTTGGAATTCATTCCTGGCAGGGAGACTGCTTTTAAAATCCACCCATCCATTACGCTTCTGGTGATGGTATTTTTGCTGACGTTGTAATACAGTGGTTCAGACCTCTTTGTAGAGCCTTGTTTCAAAGGTATCACTATTTATAGTAATAGGTGTGTCTAATTAAAAAATGTGAAAATGATAGCAGTCTCTAGATTTCCCATTATCCAAATCATCACTCTTTCTCCTCCCCATCCCTTTTCCCACTCAAAACTTAAAGACATGAGTTACAATGGATTACTTTAAGTATAACTTTAGAAAACTTGTCATGATGATTGGAGCGAAAAAGAAATACATTCACATAATTTAATGGGGTTGGAATGTTTTACAGTGCAGGTGTTGCAGCATTTATTAAAACATGTCCTAACACATGTCCTAACACTTCATGCACTTCATGAAGTCTACAGGGTCTATGGGATTTTTTTAAAAACATATTTTTAGATTTATTAAAAAATGAAAACTTGTTAAGACCCTTTGCTGTGGCACTCCCAAGTGTGCTCAGAGACTCCTTGGTTACTTTAATAATCTTGGAGATCGGCCAATAACCTGACAAATTCCCACTGCATGTCACTTACAGAAACCGAGGTGTGTAGACAAAGGCTCTCCGTCTGGGGTGCTGGTGTACCGTTTGAGCTGGGTACTCCGGCTTCCTCCCACCATCCAAAGACATGCTGGTTAGGTTCATAGGTGATTCTAATGTGGATGTGAGCATGAATGGTTGTCTATCACTCTGTGCGACCTGTCCAGGGTATTCCCCATCTCTTGTCCCCCATTGACAGCTGGGTTAGGCTCCATCCCCCCCATGGCCATCCAGAGCACAAAGGGTTACAGAAAATTGATGAATGAATAAATTAATAAACATGCTGGATAGAAAATTTGAAACAGCAAAGATGGGATTACCAATATTACTTCATAACTGCTATACTGTCTCATGTTCTGATGACTAAACACTTACAGCTACATACATGCAGTGGTGGACAGTAACGGAGTAAATTTACTTAAGTACAGTTTCTGAGTATCTGTACTTTACTTGAGTATTATTTTTGGGGGATACTTTTACTTTCACTCCACTACATTTGAAGGACAAATATTGTACTTTTTACTCCATACATTTCTGTTGATGCTCTCGTTACTCGCTACTTTTGAGCTTACGTCAGGTGATTATTTTTTTATTTTAATAATTTTTTTTTCAAATTTCTGAGGAAATGAACTGTTTCTGCTGATTCGCTACGTCATGCCATACAATCCATACAATGCAGGAAGAAACTGGAGAAACACCTGGAGAAACTCCCACCAAGCACCCGTGGCCTTATCTCAAAGCCATGTTTGAGATTTTTGCCACAAAAAGTGATTCGTTTCAGTTTAAATGTTTGTTGTGCTTACTGGTATAACAAATTATACCACGGCCTACAAGAACTGGTCTTCCAACCTGAAAAGGCATGTTGCGGTAAAGTAGCTACTGACATTAGCTAGCTTAATGTTTGTTAAATTGCTGATGAACATTTTAAATGTATTTGTATGAGCTTGTAGAGAGAGAGAGAGAGAGAGAGGCTGTCTGCAGGAGAAAGAGTGAGGTTGTGGTAGGGATGGGCGATATGGACTTAAAAAATTATCCCAATAATTTCTGGTATTTATCACGGTAACAATAAAAATTACGATAAATGAACAACAATTCAGCCTAATCTTTTTGACTATAATGCATCGGAAAGTTTTATCTGAGTTGTTTTTTTTGTTTTTTTTTACTGGACTCTTTGGATGAAGTCCACGCTGCTTCTGCATCCTCGTGCATTTTCTGTCTTTCTTCGTATTCTGGTTTGTGCTTGTGTTTGAACAACAAATTTGTGGTATTATTGTCCTTTTTATGCACTATTTCTTTGCAATCCTTGCATGTTGTAATTTATAATATCTTATATTTACAGTGGTATGCAAAAGTTTGGGCACCCCTCTAAGTTTTCATAATAATTTGCTCTAACTTTATAAAAGACGATCACAGCAACAAGATTTTATTTCCTACAGAGATGTAGACATTTAAGTGTTTTCCAGACCAAAATTCTTAGAGTATCATTACAAAGTTTTATTATAATAAATTAAAATGTAAAAAATGGTATGTGCAAAAGTTTGGGCACCCTTTTAATCACATTGATTTCAAGACCTGTAGGGATTTGTAGCTGACATGTTGCAGCCCAAAACTGCTTTGATTAGCTTGTGAGACCTTCAATTACAAAGACAGGTAAAACCAATCATGAAAAAGGCTATTTAACAGAGGCAATTGCTGGCTGTGCTTGTCCTATGCTCCTGGCAACATGGGGGCATCGAAACAACTCTCCACTGACCAAAAAACTAAGATAATTCATTATCATGAATTGGGAGAAGGGTACAAGAAATTATCAAGACGGTTTGGGATGTCTATTTCCACAGTCAGAAATGTGGTGCAGAAATGGAAGGCCAGAAGAACAGTCATTGTGAAGGAAAGATGTGGTAGGCCAAAAAAAATACTGGAAAGACACAGGCGAAGGATGGTTAGAATGGTCACAGACAAGCCACAGACCACCTCCAGAGAACTACAAGAACATCTGGCTACTGATGGTGTAGTTGTTCATCGTTCCACAATCCAGCGCACTTCGCACCAGGAAAAGCTCTTCAGAAGGCTGATGCGCAAAAAGCCTTTCCTGAGTGTTCGTCACAAGAAGAGTCGCATGAGGTATGCAAAAGCACATCTGGACAAGCCAGAAGCATTTTGGAAAAAAATACTGTGGTCAGATGAGACTAAGATGGAGTTATTTGGTCAGAACAAGAGGAGGTATGCATGGCGAAAAAAACACACTGAATTCCATGAGAAGAACTTATTGCCTACTGTGAAATATGGTGGAGGGTCCATCATGTTATGGGGCTGTGTATTATTAAAATATTTTTATTTGAATATACATAAAAATGTTTCTGTTGGACCAATGAAAATGATTTCACTACTGAGATGTTTCTGTTTCCATAAGGTATAACATTTGTTAAAATAAAGTTGCTGCTTCAAAAGCTCAGCAAGTGACAAACTGATGCAAGGATTTTCCTAAGGGGTGCCCAAACTTTTGCATACCACTGTATAATATCTATAATATCTGCTCCGCCTTCCGCTATTGCTATTATACGTGTTGGGTTGCGAGCGTGCCGCATATATACGTCATCAATAGGTCATCAATCGTTTTTATCGCGGGATGACATATTCTTAACGTGAGGAATGTTTTTGATGATATATCGTAAGCGATTAAATATCGCACATCCCTAGGCTGTGGATTGTATAACGACAATAAAGCTACTTTCCTTTCCTGTATTTCATGAGATACCTTTTAAATACTTTTACTTAAGTGTTTTTAAGCAAATACTTTAGTACTTGTATTGGAGTAATATTTTACAGGAGTATCTGTACTTTTACTCAAGTAGTGGAGGTGTGTACTCCGTCCACCTCTGCATCCATGGTAGTGCTGCAGCAGGCTAGCAGTCTGGAAGCCTGCCCGTACTGACTGCAGACTTCACAACAGTTTTGCCACAGAAAGTTGTTCTGGAGTCACTCTGTTGGGGATTGATTGTACTCTGGCAATCAAATCATGTCATCTAGGCACCATGGAACACAACAAAACAACTCTGATTGTCTGTAGGACTATCGATAAGTGTGCAGAGGATAATGAAATCTAAATGATGCGTTACCAGACATAGACTATGATAAAAAGTGTGTATGGTAACAGGTTTAGTTGTATGTTCCAAACCCTCCAACATGACCCATAACCCTCTGTACCTGAGGCTGATAAGGGATCAGTTTTCCTACCTTTCATGAGCCAAGTAATGTAAAAGCAGAACAATAATGAAAAAGCCATTCAGGACATATCCCAGAAAAACACTAAACTTTTCCATTGGACACAGAAACACCATGTAAGCAGTTTCACATACAAACAGTCACCTTTATTTTCCACTCATGTTATTCCTCTCCTCGGACATATAAAAATAAACACTAATGAAAAAGTGCAGTAGATAAAACAGAAAACAAAGCTGTCTATATCAGTTACTGAGACATTTAGCAGACTAACAATGAAAACAGATGCTTTGAGCCGAGTCATGTCGACCAGGTGCAGTTCACTATCCAACCAGAGACTGAGTCAGGGACTCTTTCGTCAAAGGTTTTCATTGGCACACCTTGGTCACTACGACCAGAGCAAAGCATCTGTCCTTGGGAGCTTAAATGTTCATAAAATGCTCAAAAATCTCTACCATACAAACATAATGACCTTCAAAAGTTAACCTGAACATGTTGAGATACTTTTAAAGATTCAGGCTGCTTGGTTTCCACATTTAAGGATGTGGAAGCCAAGCTGTCGTCTACATCAAGCGTAAAAGGTTTGAAGTTTATTGAGTGGATGTGGTTTTGGATTGAGGACCAACAGCTGGAAGTATCATTTGTTGTGCAAAAACATGTAGTTTCAAGTGACTAAAAGGGTTATTTATAGGCCGCATAGGTTTAAAAATACAAATCCATTATAAATGCATCCCTGAAAATGTAAACATCCATGTAGGCTTACATTTTTTTGAGGTGTCTAATATGTTTTTAAAGAAACAATTGTGAATACATTCTGCTTCCACAATTAACACTGTAGTATTCAACAGATAATTCATAACAAAATGCCACATGCCCTAATGAGCCATTTGTAACTGGACATTCTACAAGATTTGCAACTTATTATTTGGCTCACATTTTATTTTGGTTAAGAAATGATTGAAACAGAATCTTAGTTCCAAGTATACAACACAGACTCTAATTTAAGTTTGGATGACTACTTTTACATCGTTTCAGTACTTATTTTGACAAACACTACATTTTCTTTATTACTGGGGTCATCGCAGGGAATGGTTCCACATAGCCGAAAAAGAAACCTAGGCTATGTTCAAGCTGCATGCAAACAATCCCAAATGCATACATTTTTGCTCATATGCGATCTGTTCTTTCCTGACGGTGGGAACAAACCAAATTACATGGAGTCTGATTCCCACTTCCGTTTGTGGCGTTTTAAATCAGACACAGGTCTCATTTTGTGAGTGGTGACCCCAGTCTAAAGAGTCCTGTTCAAATTCATCCAAAGTTTACATTATTTCAGACAGACATTCGTCACAGAGAAACACAGAAGACAGCTGTGATGAAGGTGGTCAGTGGAGTAAATATTTGGAATGACGGTTTTGAACAAGCAAAACTTGGGGAGCTGTATTGCGATGGTTGGGTATTTGGATAGATGGCCAAAACACACAGCCAGGGAGGCCAGAAAAATGTGATTGTAATGTCAGTTGAGAATGAAAAATCGAGTTTAAAGACTTAAATCAATAGAGGGTTCTTGGATCGCCTCATCTTAACCATTACAGCCGACTTCTTCCACTGTATAGCATCTTGTGTTTACTTCATTTGCCTCCACGTTTACAAAAATTTTAGCTCTTTAGAGTGGACTCTGGTAGCTCTCATAAATGTGTATACACCGATCAGGCATAACGTTCTGCCAGTGTTCTTCTGGGAAACTTTTGGACCTGGCATTCATGTGGATGTTACTTAGACATGTAGCACACACCTAGACCAGACCAGACAACCCCACCCCATAGCAATGACACTCAGGATAAAGGCTGACGCAGGCACATAAACAAAAACACTTTAGGAACACTAAAACATGAAGAACAGCACAAGGTGTTGACCTGGCCTCCAAATTCACTAGATCCTAAACTGATCAAGTGTAGGATGATCCACAGAGGCTCCTCCCCTCAACCCATAGGACCCAAAGGCCCCCCACTAACAACAGTCCATTGTCAGACACCACAGGACACCTTCAGGAGGCCCATGTCCATTTTCTGATGAGCCACAACTACTTTTGGAAGCACAAGGAAGACTTACGGAATATTAGGAAGGTGGTCATAATTTTATGACTGATCAGTGTTTGAGTGTGTACGTGTGAATAGCCAAATGAAGAAATAAGATCTGAGCAATGAATAAGGCTTGCAGCATGAACACAGGCTGCCATTTAACTGATAGGCCCATATAGCTGGAAAACAGCATTTCATTTAAGCAGTTAATTTAAATTCAGGACTTATTCCATGTTTGGATTAGACCTCTAGATTTGTCAGAAGTGTGGATCGTCTCAGAAGGAGAGAAGGAGAGTGAGAGACTTAAATAGGCTTAATTGAAGGAGAGGGGTTATCACTTTCCCTTCTACCCAGACAGATCTGTAGCTAATGTAAAGGCTGTCCTTTCTGCCAAATGGAACTCACATGATATAAAGTACTTTCAGTGCAGCAACAATGAGGCTAGTGGCCAAAACTGCACAGCCCTGAATCCAACACCACATCCACACACAATTAAAAAAGAAAACATCTGTACCCAAAACACTGAACGAAAGCAACGACAATACATGAAAAAACACCCAGCACATATCCAGATACATCAGGTTAATTTAAATGCAGTATTGATTAAAGAGACCGGCAACAGTTATCAGAGAGAAAGGAGACCGTGGGCGTTTATCAATACACGTACTCGGTACTTGTCAAGTCTGGTCTATCAGATTTGACAAATTCGATTCGAGTATGGAGGACACAGGACTGTCATGGTGGGATATCTGGTTGTACCAAGTCCACACAAGTTACCTGCTGATGTATCCTCCATTACTTGGACTGCATACTTGGAATTGGGGCAGTACTCGTACATTGATCAACGATGAGAACGCATACTGATAAACGCCCCTCATCACACACTCAGAAACAAAGACATGCTTGCACAGTAACACAGAATTAACAGAAAATTCTCAGAACCCCTGGATTAAAACCTGATGCAAGATACCTGCCACTCGGGAGATGATTTGCTTTTCCGACTAACAATAAGCACACACAGCTCGGCAAAGCTTCTCCAGAACTTCTTAAAAGCAGTAATTCATTTTAGCCAGAGTGGCAGACTCCCAGACCAGGTCTCAATCCAGGTTGTGGCCGAACCTGAAAAAGGCTGTTCACTTATGATTCCCATACATCCTCACAGAGCACGAGCAGTTTGGTAAAGACGAATGGCAAAAACAAAAAAAAAACAAAAAAAAGGTAACCCAAAGGTGCATTCACTGAACTTGTCTACTACTTAGATGTCATTGGTAAAATCTGATTTACTTAATTAATTAAAGAATATTTTTATTGATCTGTGTCACTTGTTGAAGCCTCATTGAATCTACTTTGATTCAGTATTGTAAACATGAACGCTGAGAAAACACTTTTTAGTAGCATTGAAATAGAGAACATTTACCTTGAGATAAAGGAGGGTGGATAAGCTCATACATAAAGTTTTTAATATAGTGCATAAAACATATGGCTGAAGTGCAAAAGAACCCCAATATTAGAATCTATATTAAAAAATAAATTTAAAATCTGCTGTAAATGATCAGATATTTTAAAATGGGAATATGTGCGTTCTTCACTTCACGTTGGAAATCACATTAAACATTATTTTAGCAGCAAAAGTAGGCACAGATGAAGCACATACACGGTCAACTTAATATGTTGCCTCAAATCATCTTGCTGCCTAGTTGATGTGGGTCATCCCCACAGGTTTTGACCTTCATCCCAGTCTCTATGAACTGGTGTTTCAAACGTTGGCCTGATTTCAAAAGTTAAGTGAACGAAGTTTCGCTGCAATTCTGGAAGACCTTCTTTACAGCTTTAGGGCAGTCGATATTACATATCATCACGTGCCTTTTATGCCTTAAACTTCTAAACTAAAAAAAAAAAGAAAAGAAAAAGTCTCCTCTGTCCTTGTCTTTAATTGTCCCTACCGTCTACCGTAGCTCTGTTCCAGCCACTGGCGCACATCCTTTAGATTGTAAAAAAACGGCCCCTTACCACCCAGGTAGGCAATCTTTTTTTCTTGTACTATACACACTCGTTCATTGGACACACCATAAGCCACATTAGCATTGTTGTCCATACAGTCAGCCACCAGTTGACACTGCGGTGGCAGGGAAAAGTGCTCGATGAGTTTTTGCGCCGCTCCCAGCCTCTCCTCCAGATTCTGGTGTTTCCGGAAACTCAAAGTGCAAGGGCCCATTGGAGGGGCCACCCAGCCGTCGGACGGGTGAGCCTCATCAATGTACACTAACAAGAAATCAGCCACATCACTGAAGTCCTCCACTAACTTCCTAAAGGCTGGCAAGTGGCTGATGAAGGGGGGTCAGGTGGCTGAGCCAAAGTTGACCACCAGAGGACGATCTGACGATTCAAAGTCCAGAAGGTTGCACTCGCCCCCATTTTGGATCCTTGTACCATGTGGGATATTAGTCATGTTACTGATAGTGCTGCTCCAGAGAGTGCCATCAGGCACCTTCACCACTTTAGAGTTGGGCGCCTCACAGCCAAGTTTCACCTAAGGAGTTAAAAATATGGATTAAAATTTACTTGGGCAGTGAACACAGAGAGCAGATGTAGACAAAGTACAAGTGTCCTTAGCCTTTATGTCTTAAAACTCCCTTTTGTGCGTCTTTCTTTTGAGCTTGCGATAAAGAGTATATTGGTAGACGCCTGTATAGAATAATACTTACTGATCAGTGAATTCCAGTCAGTGGAATGTGTAGCCTATTTTTCAATTGTACACATACCATTCAGCTAGCCTTGCTATTGCAAGAGAATAAAATATAGCTGCTTCTACTTCCTACAAGAACCTCACGAGACACCCACTCAAACAAAAAGCTGCAAATATGTTGCAAAAACCTGCTTTTATATATAAAAAAGAAAAAAATATACAATTATGTGAGACAGTTTCTAGACAATGACTGCATTTCCAAAGATTCTGGCAGTGAATAGTGGTTTAGAAATGGTCTGTAATTACTGTAGACAGAGAAGTCAAGGCTGGGGATTTTGATAAGAGATTATATACAGGGAGTCTTGAAATGTACAGGAGCACATCCAGAGGAAAGGAACTATTTTTAATCAATTATCCAAGCTGGACTGTACCATTTATAGTACTGGTATTTATGTTTCAGTCCACTTGACTGCCTGCAAATATTTAAATATGGGTATACACTCAGAGTTAATCCCCAGTGACATATTTCCCAGGATGAATGGTGCCAGTCTGGGTGCAATTTGTGAAGGGGGATGGGTGGGATTTCTCTCCTTCTGGTCTATATATCCATGTTTCAGCTCTGCTATTTTTATCCTGAGTGTGGACACATATATATCCATATATACCTCAAAGTGATTTTCCGTTAGACCATAAAAAATACCTATACGAATGTCAGCAAGCACCAGCAACATTATTACATTATTAAGGAAAGAACAGCGAGCCACATGGAAATAAATAAATAACAGGGATTCTGAGTTGAGATGGTTGTGTTTTACAGGGTCAGGAGACGCTATTATCAGGGAATACTCCCAGTGTGACTCAAAATGTGTGACGTGAAGTACGACCTATCGGCTTCTTGGAGACTGCACTCAAATGATGATTTGTTAAATGGAGGAAGAGGCAAGACACTGACACCTCAGAGGGGTTTGTTCCGTTTACACCTTGCTCTGACATGAGTGGGTTTGGTCCATATAGCCAATTAAGTTTACTTTGTCCTATCACATTTTGTGATTATTTTAAAGTACTGTAAATATGCAGTCTATAAACTAGCGTTTTGTCATGTCTGTTTGACGATCGCTGTCCATGGTTCTGAAACAACGATTTAATTCTGGCATGTCAAATTAGCATTTAACCTTGCATCTGCCAGGTAGGCGGATACTAGTAGATACGTTCTTACATGGACAGCATGTTCTGTAACGGCATGGTACGGATGTTTGCCACTAAATAAGATGTATAAAATAAATAAAAATATATAGTTAATGCTTTAATTTGCAAAGTTCAAGTTAAAATTAATCAGCATATATAATCTACAAGAAATAGTCTAACAAAACTCATGGCCTATACAGGCACACTGTCACTGATTTGATTTTTGTCCCACTAACTGCATGAATAATAGGATAAGCCTAACCCATTATCAATAGTTACACACTTACTGGATTTGGATTGTGGTAAAATATTAATCTAACACTCCACTGCAAGCCATTTACACTCCTTGTCCATGCTCTATTACTGTAGAAATTATTACTAATTATACTTCCAATCATACGCCATACACTGACCGGATGACATACAAATGACCAATTCTTATGTATCATTTGCCTCACAAGAGTATCTTTGATGCTAGCTAGCTACACGGGCAAACTGACAATATTGTATTTGTGTTGGCAGTAGGCTATGTATTTGCACAGTCACTCAGGGGCACTATGGCTTAATTCACACAAGGTTAACTTGTTAAAAGTATAAAAAGTCAGTCAATTCCTGTTCTGTGGAAGGACAGCACTCAGATCATGATGTTCACATGAAATAGCAAAGTCTATGGAAAACATAAAAGCGTTAAGGTGTCAATTTTGAGTCAATTCCAAAAATACTGGTAATAATAAAACAGTAACAGTAATCCTAGGGTTAAAGAACCCATGAGTCAAATGATTCGATAAACACTGACATGGAAATGTGCAAAAATGCTACTACAACAAACAGATTGGTAAATCATACGTGGATTCAACTCCATGACCTCGGCTTTGTCTAATGCAAAGCGAGAGAAAAAAAAAAAAAAAAAAAAAAAAGGTGGAGTGCCTCATGGCAAACACAGGAACATTGTTGTGATGAAAAAAAATTAAGACTAGATCTGCAACCCGGCACTGCAGGAGTGGCTGACGGTCAGCAGAGTATTTGTAGAGCCTTGGGGTTCAGGCTGCTTCAGCTGACTGACAGTCTGCCTGAAAACAGAACTGAGAACAGCCGCGTGTGTTCTGCACATAATGTACACATTGTAGATGACAACACAGAGCAGGTGGGGCCTGGACTCAAATCACGGGTCCAGGGAGTAACACACAAACTTTTTTAAAGCTGATATAACATGCACGATTTCTTTATGAGTTTTCACGTGCTAGTTTTCAGTCCAATATCAATACCAGTGAGTGAGTATGAGAGTGACAGCAGGCTCTTATCTGTTGAGGGGTTTTGATTTTCTGTGAGCTACTGTATGTTTAAGCTGTTTATACGCTACAGGTGAGTTAATGGTGGTGGGGGGAGGGGTAAAGCGCGCCCACACATAGTATGTCTATATAGCATGTGACATATAGTGTTACGCCACTGCGCACGCCTTCACTCGCTCTCCCTCACACACACTAGTAGCTCCAAACACTATATACTTTGTCTAAGGTGTGGCCCTAACTACGTCGCAGGCCAGACAGGTGGCAGCCAACTGTTTTTAGCAGCTGAAGCCCATTGACTCCAGCTGCCGTTAAATGAGCACATGTTAACGGCTGAAACTTTACCTGCTTGTATGCGTCAAGGAGGAAGCTATTCCAGATGGAGCGGAGCCCCGCGGAGGTCAACATGCGGCGCCACTCTCCGCAGCCGGCGGACCGCGAGCAGCTGAGCAGCGACACGACGCGCTTCACCAGCACCACGGAGTCGTACAGAGCCAGGAAGAGACAATTTGAGAAGAAGCCGGGCAGTATCTGGAGTGTCACGAGCAGATCCTCACTGGCCGTCCTCATGTTTTCTTTGTGCGTCTGCACGACCACGGGCGAATTACTGAAGTCCATTCATTACGCTCAACGCTCTATCAAAGGTCTTATTTGCTCTCCTCATAGTGTTTGACCAGTTCCATGGACTGCTCCAGACTTTGTGCAGAAAATAAGTAAAGTGTATCAAGTGTATCTTGCAGCGCGGCTCCTTTATCTGCTTTGCTGCCCTTCAGCTCAGCATGCGCGCCGACGTGATTCCGCTGGAGCACTATCACTCTTTTTAAAAGGATGAACATTGTAGTTAATATTAAGCCCCACGGCTTATCTCTGCAGCAAGATTCTGACGTCAGATGCATACTCTGTCTCCTCCTCTCCTCTCCCTCTCCTCCCTCAGCTGCGCCTGAACAGCGTCTGAACTAAGTTGCAGCTTCCCCCCCCTTTCTCTTTTTTTTTTGTGTGTGTGTGTGTATGTGTGTGTGTGTATGTACTGAAAATCATCACCTTTGTACAAAACTATAAATTCGTTGTTTTTTGTTTGTTTTTTGGCTGAACCCAGTTGTGAAACTGCGTGGGATTCATCTGTTTCTTTCTTTTTTTTCTTTCTTTCTTTTTTCTTGGCATGCTGCCTTTTGAAACGAGCTGTAGAGGCTGTAGACAAATGTGGGGAAAGAGCAGGGAAATGACATGCACTAGGCTAAAGGTCCGGCCAGCCAGAAATCCAGCTCGGTCATAATTTTCATAGCAATACCATTACACAAATGTTAAGGGAAACAAGGATATGACTGACTTCTGCAGCCAAACTTGCAAAGTCATGCTTCTTTTCAAGTAGGAAGTTGGTTTCGCTTTGTACTGTTCGCCAAAACAATGTTTTTGGGTGCTAAAAAACACTGTGAAGACAATGCTTAAACTTTGAATACTCTGAGTTATACTAGGTGTGTGGCGTACCCTAACCCATCTCACAAATTAACCACGCCAAACCTAACACCAGGTTTAACCTTGACTTTAAAGTCTGTCCCTAATCCTGATTAATGCATTGCAGAATACAGAAACAGAGATGCAGACAACAACAGGGATAACACGGGGGAAGAAACAAAGAGCAAGGGAAAAAATACAGCAACTGGAGTGGGGACCGGATGAACTGAGTCACTGAAGAGTGCAGGGAGATGGCGGAGGCAGAGAACACACCCCAGTTAAGGTCCGTGGCCAGGGCCTGGAACTTGCCAAAATCAACTCTGCAGAGGCGAAAGAAGGGAGTTGTAAAATGCTATAATCATATTGCACAGAGAAAGTCTCACATTCCCCAACAAGACCCAGCTAGCAGAGCAGGTCACAGATCTGAGCAAGAGAACGGTCCTTACGAGAAAGCCAGAGTTCTGGCCACCCAATGTGCAGAATAAAAGGCTTTCCCGTTAAAAAATAAATAAATCTAAAAAGACCCCACAGTTTTCAAAGGAAAAACCCATGCATCCAGATGAGAAAGTCAAAAGCACCCTCCTCTGCCTGGGCAGCCTGCTTTAATGTTGTTTCTGTGAGAACTCACTGCAAATTTATTACAAAGCTCAGGATGCAGAACTTCCTAGGACACATCTGGAACTGCAATGGAACAGGCCTTCTGGAGCACTTAGTGTCCATAAAAATTTTGGATGAATTAGGATCCCCTTGGTGTAAAATCACTGCAAATGAGAGGGAAGAAACAACAAAAACAGGGAGTCTCTGCAGGGGGAGTGTACAGTCTGCTTCCCATCATAGTCCAAAGCACATGACTCTGCTCTGACTTTTGTTTTAGGGCTCCAAACAGCACCCATGTCAGTGTGCCTGCCAATGAAGGAATCAACTCTGATGTGCTTTCGGGCTGGAGGAAGCAGTTCATAGACCAACCGTGCACATGTGCTGCTGTTTGATGGACACGGCGGACAAAAATAATTCATGATGTGTGCTTGTGGTACCATAGGACTCAAGAGGGTGTGGTCTAACAAGATATACAAGATGCCAAAAACCAAAAACATTAGCTTCCTCCAGCCTTGAAATCATTCTCCCTCCTTAACATTAATAACATAGCAGCCTAATCTTTCTCCTTCCACTTACGTTATCCTGTTTGTGGGTGATCCTTCTGCTCTGGGGTCCCTGCTCCTTCACTTCCTATATACAGGCTAACCTAGAGGGGAAAACTCATTTGCCGTCCTGCCAGATGCCCAGGAGACAGAGTCTAACAGATCTAACACGGACACCAGAGCGCAGGGGAATGACATGATGTACTACCAGAAGAATACAGAAGAGGGGACCTGCTGAACAGGGCATTTGTCCACATGCGGTGTGCTCGCTAACGTGGAGTTTATTCCTGTGCGGGACATAGACACCGTAACCTGCGCGTGTAGCCTGTGCTGGTCATTCCGGCTCGCTCCGTAAAAACAGCACCCAAACGCTAGTTGGTGCTGTATCTTTTTTGGTAGTCGGGTTAACTTTTGTTTGTACTGTCTGCTTCACTTTCCACTTTCTGCTTCACTTTCACAGAAACTTTCACAAAAAATCAGAGAATACGAGTCATACGAACGTTTGTACGTCAGTTAACCTTTCCTCGATGTGTTCCATCTTTATTGATGCAAAACAGAAAATTGTGGAGAAGGAGGAGCAGCTGGAAATACTAAAGCAGAAATACGCTTGTACCAGGCGGACCAATCACAGCTCTTGTGCTGTGCGTCACCACGGCACGCACTTACATTACTGGGGAGGTGCACATCAGTTATAGCTTACTCAGGCTCTGAGTTGGGGTCCAAGTTACTGTTGTAATCTGAAAGTCTAAAATGCCTGTAACTCCTCAACAGTCAACAGTTACAAGAGCAAACCAAAGCAGCTGGAGTGCAGAGAGGAAGAGGTACTAGTTGTTTCAAAAAATCACAACATGATTTTCTTTTCTTTTGACTGAGTGACTTGTGAAGCTGAACAACACTCTTGAATGTTGTCAAATCTTGTAATAGCAAATCCAGAATAGATTGAGGTCATCATCAGAGAAGACTTTGGACAGTGGTGCATTGGCAGCTACAACAGCTACTGAATTGTTGACTGGAAGACAGGTGACCGTCATGCCAAATATGGATGACTACAGTTTTCCTCAGTATTTTGTATTTCAAGTTGAAGGAGTCAGTCCCCAGATATAAGCTTCATATCTGTTCTCTTGCTGCTTTCCACTGCCTCTATGGCTTTGTCACTGGTGCAGTTGATGGTTGCCACATCATGTGGTGCAGAGGCAACACATAAGAGGAAGAGACTACTGCAACAGAAAGGAATTCTGACTAGATGAGCAAGTATACATTGCTAGGAGACAGTGGCAACACTGGACGGGCCTTCCCATATTTTCACTCGTAATTGTTATAATAGGGCTTGAAGCAGAACAGCTGCAGAACTCCAAGATCAGCTGTGGTTGTTGAGCAAACCTTCAGAGGGATGAAGTGGAGGGCACTTAGAGATCTGGAGGGATGCTACTGTGACGATAACTACAGAAAAAGATTAGACTGATATCACTATAGTGAAACATGACTTAATGATATATTATACATTTAAGCCAATGCTCTGGGCTTGTGCTGCCTGTACACTTTGTGTGTACGAGTAACACAAACATTTCCCTCAATGAATGTTTTTTTTTATAGCCTACAGAGAATAGTTACCATAAACAACTGATCAAAATATGTGCTCTAAGTGTTAACTGCACAGATTGAGATTTCATAAAAAAAAAAAAAAGTCTAAAAAAATACATTTGCAGCTTGCATCTAGCAAACCTCCTAATTTAATACTTCTTTCATTGCTGTATAGTTGCCTCGGTTGCTCATTAGTGATATAAAGTCATGGATGGGTGGATAGCACCTTGTGTTCCACTGTTAGGAAGCTTTCTGGCTGTAAGTCAATGAAGCTGGCTCATAAGACCATTTTCCCAGTGGGTCCTGTATTTAAATTTGCCCTACAAGCACTGCCACTATCCTAGTGACCGTTCAAGTCCACCTGGCATTAGTGGTGTAATGGAATTTTCCCATAATCTCTCTTCAGGATTCTTTAAGTGGTTTGTGTCTTCCCTACACCATCTCTGATTCAGATGGCTGGCCTACCTGCTTGGATTGCAGCTGCGCCCATGCCCCTTGTGGATTGCCAGGTTGTGGCGACAGATGGTTGAAATCATATGTCCTGGTAGATTGTGTATAGGTTCATCTGGCAACCTGGGCAACCATGCACAAGCCTGTTTAAAATGTCTCAAAGGTTTATTCACATATTATCCATGCCATTTCATTTCAAGTTGTTCACAAGTTCAGATGTTGGCTGATGCCATTTAAGATTTAAGTTTGAATAAAAAATAACAGAAACAAAATGTATAATGATTTATTTAAGTTGTTTTAATGCATGTATGATAATTATTACCATATTAGGGTATATCTTTAAGATTGCCAACAAAATACAACAAAATCAAGCTGACAAACTCAGCGTATAGAAATCATGGATTCAATAAAAATACCTAAATTTGAAGAAAGTCCATTTCCATATTCAATGATCCATTAAGTATAGCCTAATTCCAAATCAGGGTACAAGATCAGTGGATCAGTGGATATTCATCATTTACCTACTGTCAGGCTCATTATTTAGGCTCATTATTTAATAACAAAGCAACTTTTAAAATGGATTATAGAAAATTTCACTCCAGTTCCACTGTCAACAAAGCCTGCAGATAAAAGTATTTGAGATAATTATTTCACAGCAGGGGTTACCCATTTTGCATCCTTCGATTTGGCTCTTGTGTTCACAGATATGGCAACGGTCCTTCTATATGCTGAAAGCATGTGGATATTTATGTGCCTGGGAAAGTGGAAGCACAAATGCCACAGATTGGATTTATATCCCAGGCTGTCTTTGACACACATATGTTACTGTCATTCAAAACCGCCTTTCACACTAAGAATAAAGGCATTGTGCACGCAGGCTAATCGTTGCAGGTGCCCATATGAGAGAGAAGCTTAGTTTTATCAGCCTACAAGTTCACGTAGTAAAGGATTTCTGCTGGGTGATGACAGGCATACTGACATGTCTAGACACTAGAACGCAGTATGACTGTCATTACCCATACCCTGGCTTTGAGCCAGAAAAAACCTCTCTTTACTCTAGAGACGTTTTTTTCTGGCTCAAAGCCATTCAGCAGCAGTGGAGATGTGTATGAGTATGGTAAGACCAAAATGTTCAGCTGGGAGAAAGTCTGTATTTGCATCCACTCTTTTTTTATCTGATAGTTTTACTTTTCAAGATAAAAGGAAAAAAGGCAAAAACAATCAAGTGTATATCCTATATGAGAGGATTTGGGCTACCGCATCTGGACTGGCTCAAATAGTTGGACAGAGTGGGATTCATTCATTCATTCATTCATTCATTCATTCATTCATTCATTCATTCATTCATCTTTTGTAACCGCTTGTTCCTGTGAAGGGTCACGGGTGCTTGAGCCTATCGCAACTGCCATTGGGTGAGAGGTGGGGTGCACCCTGGACAGGTTGCCTTTCTATCACAGATACAGACAACCATTCACACTCACATGCACACCTATGGCCAACTTAGAATCACCAATTAACCTAATGAGCATGTCTGTGAACAGTGGGAGGAAGCTGGAGTACCCAGAGAGAACCCACGTAGACACAGGGAGAACATGCACAGAAAGCCCCCAGATGGAATCAGACCCAGAGCCTTTTTGCTGTGAGGCATTTCAGTTTATTTGATAAGTGAATAGCTCTATAACAATCATTCATTCATTCATTTGCTGTAACTGCTTGTTCCTGTTAAGGGCCACAGGGTCTGCTGCAGCCTATCCCAGCTATCATTGGGCGAGAGGCAGGGGTACACCCTGGACAGGTCGCCGGTCCATCGCAGGGCTAACACAGAGAGACAGACAACCATTCACATTCACACCAATTTAGAATCACCAATCAACCTAACGAGCATGTCTTTGGACGGTGGGAGGAAGCTGGAGTACCCAGAGAGAACCCACGCAGACACAAGGAGAACATGCAAACTCCACACAGAAAGGAACCAGATGGAATCAGACCCAGAACCTTGTTGCTGTGAGGCATTTCAGTGTATTTAATAAGTGAAAGGGCTTTATAACAAAAAAGGACCCAGGGAGGCAGGGCAAAGAACAAATGGCTTACTTGAGATAAGAACAAAAGGCTCTAAAGAAATTTAAATCCAAATAGACTCCAACAAATGATAATCACAAGAAAATAGGTGTTATGATGTGGATCAAGGGGGTAGGACCTAAATGTAAGACACGTGCACACAAAAAAAGGAACAGATGAAATAATAATTTGGTTTAATGATGATTGATGGAAGAGGCAGCAAAACAAGCTGCAGTAGAGAGGTAGGGTAATCCAATAAATAAATAAAAGTAGATGGAACCAGCAAAAATTGTCTGGAACACTAGAAAAAAAACAAACACTCATCATCGTTACTCAAAAGACTACTGGACGAAGCACACATCCTTAGGCAGGACTATATATAGGCACACAGCTGAGTGCTAACAGGACCCAGGTGGAACTAACAAGGAGGAACCAATCAAACAATCACACAGGGAAGACACGGGAAGTAAAGCAAGACCCAAAATACCAATGGATGAAACTTTCTAAACAGAAACAGGAAACACAAACAAAACCAAACAGGATTATAACTGAGGTAATGAACCACAATACCACTTCAAAGGGAGAAAACAATATGAATATAGAAGTGGTAAAAAACTGTAAAACCAAGGCACAGACGCAAGGAGAGGGGCAGGTAAACTGGTGGGTGAACATGAAGGGGAACGGACAGAAGCAAAAGCAGAACGAAAGAAGGAGCCTCATATACACAAAGCACGGCTGGGATAGGAAATATTCATGAAGGGGCGTACACAGACTAAACACACAAATCAGGAGAGGGTGGCAAGACACAATCAAATGATCACAATGGCAGGGGAAACAAAGACCAGGAAGTAAAATGATCTGTTACACAAGCAGGCCACAGATTCTAAAATAAAACAGGGGAAAAAGAAAAGAAAAATGCCACAACGGAATACAAAGTCGTGGCACGAATCATTTGACTTGCTGTGCTTGTTTGTTTGACCGTGTCGGCATTCCCTTGAATCCCTCGTTAGCACTGTTCCAGCTCTGCGGTCTTCTTCTGACTGACTCTGGTGCTCGCTCACATACACACACCGGAGACACAGGACTTCATCATTAAAGGTTAGATAGCTTAATGCAGCATAGATGTACGCCTCTCTTATAAGTGCACAATACTAGGTGATGGATACAAACATTTTTAAACAAGCCATAATTCAAAGTATTCACTGCAGAAAGTTTAGTGGGTATACGGTTACTACGAACATGAGCTCAGGCATGAAACAAGATCAGTGACAATAGCAGTGCAATATATCAGGTTTCAAGTGGGCAGCACATGTAAGAAACCTTCACATATTTTGCAACTGAAGGTATTTTACATGCAGGAGTAGCCAGGAACCAGCAGTTATTTCTGCTCATGGGAGGAATACTGCCCTCTGAATCCAAGGCTGCACTGAGCTGGGTGAACTGAGTGATAACTAAACTGAAAAGTTTCCTTATTCTCATATGCTGCATAAATGCTTCATGTAGCTTTATCTGTGTTGTTTTCTTCCTGGCCTTGAGCAGATGCCCCCTCCAAATGAGCTGGCTTCTGCTAAATGCCACCATTGCGTTAGTAGCCTGGCAATCCTTAGGAGAATATGTAAACAAATTCAACTCCGTGGTGCTCAGAATATGTGTGACAACATCCTAATGGTGCGTCTCCAGACCAACTTTCCACCCCAAACGTTTTGTGGGTGGCCAACGCCAGACTATCGCCTTGATTATATTTTTCAATTCAGTTTTGTTTATACGCCGTCAATAACAATACAAATTGTATTGTAAACCCAGCCTGAAACCCTCAGAACAACCATGAAGGCGACGGTGACGAGGAAAACCTTTTAACAGGAAGAAACCTAGAACCCAGATCATATGGAGGGACCCATCTGCCTAAGCCAGCCGATTAGAGACTGGAAAATAGAAGAGAGAGAAGCAGGAGGAATGAGATAAACATACATCTGTCACAGATATATACATCTGACTACGATTTAGTCAGATGTGGTGCTTGGTCCAGGCGTTTCAGTCTCTGGGTTCTGTAAAGTGTCTAGAAACTATTTGGATTGTTATTGGTGCTATATAAATAAAGTTGAATTGAACTAAAAATTTAGCTGAATTCAAATCCCCAACAACATTCCAGTAGGATTCAGGTCTGGGCTTTGACTTTGGCCTGTATACTAAGGGTCATTATCTTGAAAGGTTGAATGATTTATTTCCAATTATTTGAAGAGCTTCTCAAATCTGTTCCTTTCAGCCTTCAGATCTTGGCATGATGACCCAACATACTTCATTAGCAAAGACATTTAAATATTTGTTTTAAATAAGATAGATTCCACATTTCTCTCCTTCTAATTGTTTACAATGATTCTGATTTAATGTATTTCAAGTCGTGATGCATTTGGAGATATATTTACTTTTCCCATGTGCGTGATCTGTGTTTGTATTTTCATCATTTTTATCTATGTTGCCTTCAGAAATTGTATATATTGAAACTAATTTCCTTGTCCTAAAACCAAAACCAAGCCTGGCTAATCCGCTATCGAGATATCACAACAATTAAGCAGCATTCCTTGGTTCTAGGGGGCCCCAGGCAAAGACATGTGTCGCCTTTCAATCTGAAAGTCTTATTTTACTCTTAGGAAATCCTGCTGGCAGCAAGGTCCTCGATATTTCCCACATCAAAGATGAAAATCCTTTCTGCGCCAACCTTCCTTTCCAGGTATGTTTCGGCTTCCCAGTATGCCGTGGATTCTGTGAACGGATGAAGTGGAAAGTTCCAGTGCACAAACCTCCATACCAAAGCCAGATGTGTACTCAGTAAACAGGTCATAGGCCGATATTAGTCTAAAAACAGACATTGACTTAGTGTGCTGATATGTCGGGCACTATCACCAAAACTCCTGCAGTCGTGTGCCAACATGTTTGCTGGATTTTGCATGAAGCACCTCAAGGTCAGATATTGAGAAAAAGGTCCCGATTATGACATAAAGTTTGTGACAGTGAGTGAACCATTAATATCAGTCTGACGAAGTAGGAATAAAACTGTTAAACATTAAACTGAATTCAGAGTGTAATAATTTTATTTCTTATCAGGCTCTTTTACTGAATACAGAATCTAGTATGTTTTGTTTGTTTCTATTGTTTTGTCTACCGCTTGTCTGGGCACTATTTGTGAGGAGGACCAGACCATAAATCAATGAGACGTGCTCGGAAGAGACGGATCGATAAATGTGACACAGTGCACTGAACTCTATTACGAGCCACATCACTCCAACCCTCAGCTGGGCAAATATGTAACAGTGAGTAAGTCTGTGCAGGTGGCATAACCTTATATAATGTTACGAAAGACCTGTGGATTTAAAGAGTTCATTCACATAACGTTTGCAGCGTGTTTGGCTGTGTTTTGACCTTGTTGGTGGTTTGGATGTCAGAAATTTATAGCATTGTCTTTTAATAGCTTCCAGGAAGGCCTGGATATTGCAGCTGATTTAAAAAGGGTGCTTTTCTGGTTCCACTTTAACCCGCCTACGCTGCTTGACATTTTGATCACTGTCTCTTTTTCAACTATCTGAGGCTGCATAAGAGAGATATGCGTGCAACCCAATAATGAAACTGCTGTGCATTCCTTTCTCTGTTTTACATCCCTCTCCTTGATCTTGAACTGTGGCGTGGTATGTGTCTGATTTCTATTGGTCCTCAAAACAATAGCATAAAAACGTTGTGTACACAATTGTTGACTGGATTAACCAACCTTTTACGAAAGAGTGCTTGTGGTATTTGCGCTCTAGTGTGGTCTACAGAGGCATTTCATAAGGCACTCCATTCTATAGAGCCTACTTCAGATTTCAGCTTACGGGCTTCAAACACTCTTTTAACATCCGAGCCTACCTTTTTGTTTGCGCTCCATGGGCATCATTGTGTCACTCTAACAGATCTCCCAGCCCCTGCCGGGATCTAATTTGTCACACTTAGAGTATATCTACATGAAGGCAGTTAAATAAAGGCCCTATTTTGCTTTGGTTCCAGAACTGCATCCAGAATGAAACCAACATCCCTCTTAAAAATTATAAAACAAGAACTTAATAGCTGGCTAATCAGGGCTGCAAGTGTAAAGTGCTACAAACCACATTCATAATGTTTATATATATATAAATATTTTCCCACAAAATGCCAGTTAAGACATCATATTAAAACTATTTCATTACCTTTCTCTGAGAAAAATAAGTATTATCTCTCTCTGGAGTATTGATTTGGTTTTACTGGCTGTGCTTCATCAGATCCTGATGGTTTGTTAGCTCACTTAAACAGCAAGAACATCTCACTATATGTATTTATCATTCTTTTTATTATATTTAGCGAAATTAAAGGTGTGACAGGCTGAACTGAAGGATAAATTGTTCAAATTTGTAATAACTGTGGGCAGCACAGTGGCATAGTGGTTAACACTGATGCCAAATCCATAAGCCAACTGTGTGGAGTTTGCATGTTCTCCCTGTGTCTCTGTGGGTTCTCTCCAGGTTCTCCAGCTTCCTCCCACGATCCAAGGACATGCTGGTTAGGTTCAGTGGTGATTCTAAATTGTCCGTAGGTGTGCATGTGAGTGTCCTGTGATAAACTGTCCAGGGTGTACCCCACCCCTTGTCTCATGACAGCTGCTATCCTTCACGGGACAAGCGGTTACAGAAGATGTATGAATGAATGTAATAATTGTTCATGTGCAGGGACACATTTTGAAACCAGAGGGTTTTTAAAATATCTAAAATTGGAAAATAATAGCAATACACAACACATGTAATGCAGTTCTGGCTCCATAAAATAAGACAGCCGAACAAAGCCATGTTTTAAGCAATCTACCAAAGGATTTCCTGGTTACTGCTGTCATAATCTAATGCTCAATGGGGTAACAAAATGCTGATAGAGCCTGCTAATATTTATATAGTTTTATTATTTGGACCTGGGTTTCTCTCACCCAGTGCCATCTGCGTAAGGCTTCAGCTCCCCACGACACTGTTCAGAATAGGATAATGGTTGAAGGGATGGGTGAACTGGGCTTCTGTAGTGGCCCTTATCCTGTTTAACCATGATTAATCGCATGATTTCCATAGTTAATGCCAATCCCAGAAGACATACATTTGAAGTATGGATTATCTTATTAACATCTCGAATCCCTTCACAGTGCATACCTAAGTTGACATTGACAACAATGCAAATAACTTCTTGTAGTAAGAAGCAAGCCCCTGAACCTTGCCGTTCAGGGGCCGTTCAAACCTTAACTGCATGACAGAGATATGAACAGAGAATTCTAAATTGTCATCAAGTTTAAGACAGTGGATTCAGCTGCAGCTAATGCAGAATGTTTCTACTGCCCGCGGCTTCACATTAAGCATCAAACGGGCAGTACAGGCAGGAAACTTAAGGTCCACAGACCTTAAACAGAACAAGAAGGAGGAGCCACAGTGTGCTGTTAGATGAAGCTCTGCAGGTGACCAGAAGCACATGCACGACGCAGTTAGTAAGTGCCAGTGTATGGCCCGTGGACCAACTGTGGCCTGTAGTGCATTTTTAATTGGCTTGCAGAAACATATAATGGAATATGCCCCACACATGACTGCACTGTATTGTACTTCATACAATACAATACAATAATCATCTTAGCAGAATGTAGCACTCGCTGTACTTGCTGTAATGAAAGAGTGTAGTATACGACAACACTATGAAACCAAATGTCAGACTTTGTTGGTGCCAAACAAGAGCAGAAAGTTCCATGGACATCACACAACTGTTAATTATTTATTGGGACAATAACACTTAGCTTTACTGAAAAGCAGACTGAGAACCAGAATGACCAGCAGCCATCTCTGTGATGTCCTTCACATCTCTACCACCAAACTCACTCCTGTCCTGCAAACCACCCTTCAGTCCAAATCACAGCATGGGTTGAGGGGAGCGGCCTCTGTGGATCATCCCACAGGTACTTGATCAGTTTGGGATCTAGTGAATTTGGAGGCCCGGTCAACACCTTGTGCTGTTCTTTGTGTTTTTAAGTTGGGTGCTACATGTCTAAGTGACAGCCACATGAATGCCAGGTCCAGAAGTTTGCAGCAGTTGAGCAGTTTTAATGCAGCAGTTTTTTACCCTCATCCCCCATCTCACCCATCATCCTGACTAAGCCGATATACCTCTCATGAGTGGCTCAGCCATTCGTATATCTTTCCATATGTCACCCTCAGTGAAAAAGCTCTGGACAGCCCTGATTTAGTCTGACAGCATAGGCATTTTTGACTGGTCGTTCCAAAGAAGACAAAACATATTCTATACCGGGAAAAGGAACAAAGAACATCATGCGCTCCTTCCGTCATTGGCAGACAGTATGAAAAAGGTATTGACTTGTCCGAAGGGACAGACAGACAGCAAACATCCAAATAAATAGAGACAACTACAAAGCAGACAGGAAATCAGCAGGACAGACCTAGTTATTTATTCTGTTCGTAAGAGATTTATTTGATTTTATGGTCAACCTGCCCTTCAAGGTTAACTTTTGCAACGACCCACTGTGATTGGTTGCTGACTGGCTAAAAGATAAAATAACGATGAATGCGCACTAACGAATTGTCGGTGAAAGTTCCATGTGTATTTAGTTTAATATGAATGGAAGACCTAACATGCGAAGAAGAGCATTACGCATTTCATTACAGATGATGAAAATAAACTTTCGAGTGCTAATAGCTGTTATTTAGCTCAGGGCTGTCAAACATACAGCCAAAGGGTCCAATCTGACCCGCATGATGAATTTGCCAGATGTAAAAATTACACATTATCTGCAATTATTCAATAAAAGTGCATGCTATTAATTTGTCCACTGGGGGTCAGCACTGTAAGAGTTGCGGACATAACGCAACAGTAAGACCTAAACAACAGCTAGCCGCAATGTGCTGAAATTACGCTTACTCAGGTTCTTGTGTAAAAGGATATTTCATAAATATAAACATTTTCATAATGTACTTGTACTGCTTTGCACTAAAACAAAAGGAAACATTTTGCGTCGTCATTATTATTATTATGTTACTGGTCCAGCCCGTCTGAAGAACTGAACCAAACTTAGTTTGACACCCCTGATTTAGCTGATTTAATCCTTGGCTAGGTGTTGTTCCATTTAATAGAAGTGGTGACTTCCTCATTAAACAAGCACTCCTGACCACAACATATACACTCTTCCTTTAATCAGGCCAGCTGTGGGCATTTGGTGGAAAGGCACATTTCTTTGTGCTTAATCCCTGTAAACAAGAGCTCAAGTGTTCCCGTCACCACCTTCACCATCTTTTCTACTTCCTCATTCAGCTCTCTGTATTTCTTGAGCTTCTCATGTTTCTTCTTCCTGATGTCGCTGTCACTCAGGGTCTGTCGCTGCAGCCCTCTTTGGCTGTTTGTCCAGCGCTATGTCTGATTGGTTAGCCATCACCAGTTTGTCTTTCTGTATCTGGGAGTTCCACATGATCTTGGCTCAGTTATTTTCCACTAACACTTGAGCTGTCCATTTTGACCTTGGGACTTCCAGCCCATAATCTGCACAGATGTTCCTATACTTAGCATCTTACCCTCTGCCTACGGTATGCTGGATTGTCTCAGGTGCGTCCTTGCACAGCCTGCAGCCAGGATCAGCCCTGGTGTGGTAGATCCCAGGTCAGTTGATCTTGTGCGTGGAGCGTGTTCTGTCTTCCTGTCAGTCCAGCCTTTTCCAGCCTCTGGTAGGATTTTTGAAAACTGGCTACCTCTGTTATATGGTGGTAGTACATAAAGTTGAAAACTGCACAGGGGTTTGTATATGCAACAGGAGGACAAACCCCTGTGCAGTTTTCTGAAAGGGGGACTTGAGTTTTTCAACAATCCAAACACCAGTATGTCTCTAATGTTGCACTCTTACTGTTACTACATCCGAAATATATGCTAAATGATAAATGAATTGTTAAATGGCATAGCAAAAAATTGAAATCAGCTTGGCAGAAGAATCAGTATTGGCTGACAGCCTTGGTTCATAGCTGTTCAGTCTTTTGCATGTCAAGGTAGTGCACTGTAAAAACAGAAACTCAGCTAAAGAAATTCCAGCTCTAGATTCTTCATATGAACATTGTGGGCCAGCATCCATAGGTCATAAATCCTGGAGCTTTTAGAGACAAATATTACTTCTCTCAGATGAAGGGTTCAGACCAGGCGTCCTGCTTCCTTCCTTCCTGTGTTCAAACATTAACAAACATAATAACATCATTAAATCAACCACACTTAACAAATAATTTAAGTGTTTGCACACATGGGCTGACATGTCTGGGCCATATACAAAAGGACGGTGATTGCGGCATCTCTTCTTTGTGCGCGTGCTTTTCACATTGAAAGGATGATGCTGCCATCTAGAGGCTTTTACACAGACCGGAGTTGTTGGATGTAATGGATATCGCCCAGTGAGCCTCTGGGAGACTCAGGAAGAGTTACTGAAAGCTGTATAGCTTAGCTGAGACTTACCTTACTGGTCTGGTTTCCCTTTTTATAATGACAAAATCAAAATTCATTTAGTTAATCTACTCACCAAATATGAACAAATGTTTAAATTAATTATTTGGTATAGCATCAGAAATTGTACACAATCTAGACCAATTCTAAACACTGATAAATACAGATACTCTAAATACTCTATAAATTGCCTCATAGACTGGATGCAAACTGGACTGGTTGTTGTTCTTCAGTTCTGAATGACTGGTGGGGAATTGTAGGCTTTTGTTTAGAACATCTGTGGGTGGTACCCTCTTGAAACTAACACGACTAGGGCCCAATACCCACCTGCAATTACAGACTACTTACTGTTAGGTCGCATTTGTTCATAGTCCATATACGACAAAGGCTGCTATAAAGTCTTCACATTTAGACAGAGTGCACAAACGCTTTTGCAGTTGTTGCCCTGAGAGTGAGTACTGCAATTAACGACCTACCCTGTACGTCTGCTCTGTGTGCGGGTGTGTGTGTTGTCAGTCTGTCGACAAATGTTGCCCATGAGATCATCACAACCGTGCAAGTCACAATCTTTTACACACAGATGACGGTTTAGTTGCAAAGTTTCTTCCCAGCAGTCTTTGGAAATACCACACAGTGATAGCACTCACCACCACTGACAGTTAAGTCAAGTCTTGGCACTGATGCACCTGCCATCTCAACAGACACTGGCGCTATAAATGAAGATGCGGAAAGAAACGCCGCATTACTTGCAAGTGCCCTGAAAAGCAGTCTTAACATTTAAGGCATTAGTATCTGACCTAAAGCGTATTTGTTGAGTTCTGTAACTTCAACAAATAAAATATTTCTTTAAGCAAAAATGCAAGACTCCAATAAGAAAAGTAATGTAGAGAATGCATGTATCCACTAAAACCAGTTCTGAGCAGGGGAAACATGGCCAACATCTCAAGGTGGACTAAGACATACAGCGCAGTCATATATCATTTATTTCCATCATCACTGTACATGTTGATAAAAGACAGGTCACACTGCTCTAATCCATTCAGACAAGAATACGGTTTCCTTGAGAAGCATCTTTTATTTGTCAGACTGGTGCTGTTGCATATCAGTGACTCATTCCACCTTTCAGATCAGTGACACCAGTTTTGGAGTGAATGTGATGAACATCGTGTCTTTCAAATTATCTTTGAGCCAGCAATTTTGGCCTTTGCAACACTGCACAGAACATCTGCTTGAAGACTCCTACATAGTCCAGACCCCCAAGACCTGCCACTTTACATTTGTTGCTGCAAGTGCAAAATCGTGCTCTGCTCAATTTGTTGTGCAAAAGAAATAATTAAAAAAAAAAAATAATGGAAGACAGTGATTCAGTAATTCCTTTGTGTAACTCTGTTGAGTCATGTAAGTGTACATGGACTTTTCTGTCTGCTCATGAGAAGATCAATGCTTCAAGGGTTTCTGAGGCTTTGAGAAGAGTGGAAATATTCCTTGTAAGGTGATAATGTTCAGTGCATCTAACTGGCCCAGTGTGGTGTAGTTCTGTATTCATGGTGCTCATCTCATCCACGTAGCCCGATTCACCCCACTGACTGGGGGCATCCCAGGTGGCAGTAGAGTGGGTAGTTGATTGTGTCCAGAAGTTGAGGGTGGTGCGTATCCGCTATTCAAATTAGGTGCCATTCCCATGATTGCTGGGGGTGGCGCTGCAAGCAAGTAGCTGTAAGCTGAGAGTGGCGGATTGTGGTAGGACATGGTGCCCGGGCCGTAGTGGTGGTAGCCCAGTGGCGGGGCACAGACTTGGGGTACATTAGAGTAACAGGAAGCCTCTGTCTTTATCATGGACTGAAGTGTCTGGTAGCCTTCACTGGACACCAGTGAGCTAGAGGTAGGAAGGTCCATGGGGAGAAGAGGTGGCGGAGGGGGACACTGTGGCAAAGGTGGTGGGGCTGGTGTGGCTGGGAGATCTGGTGCTGGTGGACAGGGGGAAGTGGGGGTGCTATCTGTTGAAGAAAATAAAACTACAGTGAATGTTACTCAGAAAAACAAAAGCTTGAGCTACGTGTGGAGGATTGTTTTCTGAATGCTCTCCCGTTAGACTACTGAGCTAAACACAGCGCTAGCTGATCAAATACCAGTCTGTCTAAAATGGATAAGCTGCTACAAGACATCCTTAACAATATTCAGTATAGCCAGCTGATATAATAATAATAGTAAGTTATCAGTTTTCCTTTACTGAGCCCTCACTGGGGAAAATGACGCTGAGAACACTGAGAGCAGCACTTGTGCAGCGCCCAGGGAGCAATTTGGGAGGTAGGAGCTTGCACAAGGCACCTTGGCCATGGATAGTTCCAAACCCACTTCTCTAACCTAGCCCAGAGCAAGTATATGATGTGAGGAAATCATTACTTGGCCAAAGGTCATCAGAGTAGAGGCTTTGAGCTGACTTAGAACAGCTGGTGTTCTCTGATCTGGATGTCTGCTCGCAGGGTTATGAATGCCTAGATGTATTAAAGGCTGACAAAAAAACTGAATTAAATATCTCAGTAACAAACACTGCTTTATTGTAAAGCAAAGAAGGAGCAGATCACATAAAATGTACTCTACAAAATATATATAATTTTGCATTAGCTTGACATGACCCACCTGAATATACACAAGTGCAACATACAATGAATTTTAGCAAATCTACTACCCATTTAGCAAGAATTTGAACCTGCATTAAGTAATACTTATTTCCAGCAGAAACCAAAGCATGAAGCCAGGGGGCACAGTGGAGATAGCTCAAGCCAGAGGCTGAAATCCCCAGAGCAACCACTAAGGTGACAGTGAATACACTCTTTAAATAAGATCCTTTTCGGCCTTGATTTATTTAGATAATATAATTTGATACACAAGAGTGAGAGAGTCTGCAGCGCACTGCATGCTGCATGCAGACGTGGCAGTCAGTCCACACTGACCTGGGTTCATGGATACTGTGGGAGGAGGAGGGGGTGGAGGAGGAGGAGGTGGTGGTTCTGGATTTGGCATCACTGGAAAGCAAAAATACAAGACAGACAACACAGTGAAGGAGAAAAGTAAAGCAGCATACTATGTTTTCATAAGCTCAAACCCTTGTGGTGTGTGTGGTGTATATCAGCTAGGCTACTTACTACTGGCCTTGCTGTCCTCTTTTGGAGAGGGCTAAATAAAGTAAAACAAGTTTCAATGCCAGTCAGAACAATTTAAGAGAATTTAAAAATCTCACACATGTTTTATGCACCAGACGATTACATACCTTAGCTGCTCTGGTAGGTCTGGGGCTGCTCTGAGGCGAGGCTTTCAGGGACAGTGGAGGGGCTGATGGGGCGAAGACAGAAGATGAGAAGGGGTTGTCCCCGGTCCCAAGACCTCGATCAGATATCTGCTGCCTAGTCTGAGAATACAGGTCCAGGATCTGGTGGCAGATGTCTTTAAGGTGGTGGAGAAACAGGAGAAAGATTAAAATATGTATATACATATACAGTGAATCAATTGTACCATTGTGGTAGTGCCCCCATTACCTTCCAAAACGTCCACGGGCACATCATGGACAAACTGCTCCCACCAGAGTCGGGATGAGTGCTTGGAAGTCCACTCCTGGATGTCAAACTTACAAAGACGCCCAGCCAGATACATGACAGCCACCGCTATGATCTGCGGCTCCCACTGCAGCGCCACCACAGTGCAAAGGCTTGGAAGGAACAAAATGGGCGGTATTATTATATTTTAATATTTAATAAGAGCAAAACGTATACTTAAACCCTTTAGACTTGTAACTCTTCGTGGTTAATTTTAGAGTTTGTTACAGTTTCACTGAACTACATCTGAACAGGTCCTATCCCATAACTGCAATGTGTCATGTCATGACCTCTGCTTCAACATCCCCACCCTTGTTCCCTTCAGCCTCTCCCCCTATCTCTTTCGTGATACAATGCCTATAGTCTGACATTTTCAATCTGATGGAGATAGGACGGCAGCAGGTTGAGTCAGACATTAGAATTAGTTTAGATTCAACTTTATTGTCATTACACATGTACAGGTGCAATAGGCAGTAAGTGCATGTGGCATATATAGTATGGTATATAAGCAGTATGGTACAGGTTGCCTTTTACAGCAAATGGACACTGTTTACAGATCAAAACCTATGTACAGGCGAGACCATATTACAGGTGAAGGTTGAACTGGTGTGACTATAAAGTAAACACATGGTTTCAAAAACCAGCCATGGTCGTAGTCTAATTGTACTTCAGAAATGAACCCGTCATAGCCACTCTTTCACTATTAATACTATAATCATGTCATACTGTTCTATTATAATGATTGTAATATTAAATATAAAATAAAACACAATCCATGTGTTGCTTTCATTACAAATACTAATATCTGGTGCTGAAGATTTCTTGGATGTAACACAGTCTTTATTATAGAATTCACCAAAAAACACTAAATCTGGAACTGATGTCACCATTTAGTCTGGAACCATGTGATTCAGGCCAACGTTGGTTTTGCAGCTCACCTGTCATTCACAAAGGTCCAAGCCATCTGAACCAGCTTCTGCACCTTGTTCTTGTCACCTGAAAAGCAGTGCAAAGCTTTAATAGCTGTCAGATAGCAGTCAGTAACAAACAGTGGATGAATATGTCCAGCTGGAACACATCTGGGGCTATGGAGTACCTCATGGCTCTGTTGCTGGCTCGCTGGTATTTTCTCTTTATATTTCATCTTTCGCCAACAGAATTCATTTCCACTGATACACTGATGATACTCATATGTACGTGTCTGTAAACATGTTTATTCCAAATTATTGAGGCAGATGCCAGATACACCCTAGGAGTCCAGAAATGCTAAATTTCTGTCTGCTCCAGACCTTTTTTTTTTTTTTGGAAACATATACCAGGTTAATAATAGTTTGTCGGCTTGTTGTTGTTCTGGAGCAGAATTTCTGATATGAATTTAGTAAAAGGCATCTCATCTATAGTGATGTTGTAACAGTTAATTTTCAATTCATTATCTGCCTCCAGGTTAGTGCTGGATTGATGCTGAAAGCTGGTCCTGTTAAGCTAAATAAGGAGTTCACACTGAGTGAAGGTCCTGAACACTGTGACTGTGCAGTTTGAAAGTCTTTGTGTAACTGTAATTCCTGTCTCCATACTAAATCGCATCACTGGCCAAGATGCTTTTTCCTTAACAGTAAATCTATGTTTGTGCTAAATATCTACCTTTGAGTTGCTTGGCATAGCGGAGCAAGAACTGGTAGGGATGGTCCACCTGCAGGTCAAACTTGATGGTCTGTAGCAGGATGCGCTCCAAAACCATCACTTCCTCCTGCAAAGAAGGTGTTCTGCAGTGTTCTAGTATGGAACGATATACCTTAAATGAGGCAGTAATCAGAACTGACTATAGTTTTTTTTACTATTTGCAGTTTAGCCTGTACACTACACATTTACATGAATGCCTGATGGCTGTAGATGAATGCTGTCAATGAAAATGCATTTAAAAAGGAGTGCAAAACTCACTCATGTAACCTCAACAGCTGAAATTAAATACTAAACAAGCCCAGAAACAAACTAAAGGCTAATGACGAATGTTTGATTCTTCTGAGACTTTTAGCTTCTGTCAATTCATCATTTAAGCATTTTTAACAAGAAATTTCTGAACGTGTCTAACTGTGACAGACCTTAGGATCGTCTCCAAACTGTGCAAACTGGATGTCGTTGAGCAGGCTGCGAGCTGTCCCTATGATGTCCTTGCATTTCTTTGGCGTTTCCTCCACTTTCCCTGCGAGGAAAAGGCAGCATCCTGCGGTCACCTACAGGTACATGCACCATGTTAGGAAACACATTGTACAACAAATTGTGCATGCAGGAAGCTGTTTGGGAAATGTGTACACTAGCATATGCTATAACAAGGGTTGTGTCCTCTGCTTCCAAAACAGTGATGTTTGAATAAATGGAGTTCTGTTTCTCTCGAATGAAACACAAATTAGTTTCATTTACTGGTGCTAAAATGCACCTCAGTTATATTTCCGTTTTATTGAGTTGTCAGTGGATAGATCTTATTTTAGTATACACCCTCCAAGCAGAAGTAAACATAGTTCCACGGAGGACAAGGACAAATATACAGTACATACTTACATATCTTGAAAACTGTTTGAAGGAGTGGAACATGTAGAAGCGATGGAAGTACACTATCCCGGTTGCCAGTGTTCCATAGTGCCTGGAGCCAGTGAGGTTAAGAAGAAATCATTTTTAAGCCCTATAATAGGGGATGCTTAGCAATCTCAGGAAGGACTGTTTGCTTGTTAAAATGTAAACTATTCAAAGCCACATGCTATATGAACAGTAACCTCTAAGCATCTCAACTCAGCTGTCTTGTTGTGATTGCATGTCACTCATCTTTGGGTAAGAGACCAGGATTCACGGGTCATTCAAACAAATGAATGCTTCACACATGACCCCAGCTCATTTGACTTAATGTGTAGATGGGCAAAATCTGTTTACTAATTGGTTTTCTACAAAAAGTGAGTAACCTGTATATGTACTATAAGTAGTAGGTTTCCCGTAAGTGAGTGATGGGTTGCCCATTACGTGTCCAACAGAAGGATACAGTCCAAGCTGTGTGCCCGCGTCAAAGATGAACCGCGCACCTTCTCTACGGTACCGGGCCTCGGTGGCAGGGTCCAGCCCCTCTGACTGCGAAGGAGTATGGGCCAGGTCCTTTTTGTCCCAGTACCAGCACGGTTTGATGTGGTCCACGGTGGCCGGGTCTCTCCTGTCAGAATATGACAGGGGTTTGAAGAGGTCCATGATGGACAGGTCCGAACTGCCCCCAACTTGAGGCTTGTATTAAATATTACTGAACAAAAGACGATTTATCCTGCTAGCAGGTGTCCCAGTCTAAGGATGCTACCAGCTACTGTTACATCTATAATATAGCTGTTCAAACTAACACGTCATTCTGTTACATATGAATGACAGTCGTTATTAATACATGTGAAATGCTCACGAAATAACTTCCATTGAGGCGCAAAAGTTTCGGTACAGTAAATATCCACAATTTACTGTAGAAATGGCTGAATAGATTGACTTTACTGCAAGCCCGCTGCTTCACACACAAAGACCAACACGGACTACGCTGATGCGCTGAAAGCGTATCCGTGATTGACTTGTCTTCAAACCAATCATTGCAGCGCAAACATTACCATTCATGGTCAATTTAAGCTTTCTAAAAGTAAGTGCCCTATTGTAAAGCGCGATTGGCGTGTAGTTCATACATCACGGCATATCAACCAGTCGCTGCCAAGCTCCCCGAGCGTGCTATTCAACGGCCAATTAGAAAGCCAGAAGCAAGCGTTTTGTTAATGGGCGTACTTCGTACTTACTCCAATCGCAAGGGCGACTCAGTCAAGGTTGGTTTCAGTGTAGGAACTGAGGAACTGCTGCTGTCACTTCAAAAGGTATGACTGGATTCGGAGATAATGCTAACTTATTAAACGCCTTAGCTTGTGCCGACTGTTGTTCTGCATGAATGCATATATGCGGCGTGGTGGTTGCTGCATGTTAGCAACCAAAGCTAGTTGGCCAGTCAGTACTGCGGATTGGCCCATTCTAAAACTCAGGCTGATCCTTCATCACTTGACAGCTTAGCAGCTAACCGCTAGCTCGCTAACGTTCAGTCAGTGCAGCCAGTGTAGACGAAAGAGCTGTGTGCTTTACCCTGCCCCTCTTCATCTCGGCTTGGATGGGCGTGATTCCTTTCTGATTGTAAGCTAGCTGCTGGCCTAGTGCGAAAGGTAAAAACAACCTGCGGGTTTGAGCAGTCGTGGGATGCTAGTTTGAGACGTTGTGGGTTCGAAGATGAAACCTTGGAAATTCTTAACTTACGCCATGTTCAAAATGAAGTGCGCACACCACCTGGCTATTTATAGCAAAGACAGAGAAAGTATTTTCTGTTCAGTTTGCTGACATGTTGCTACATGTATTACTGTCCAGAACAGACCTACAATTAGCAGTGGAGAGGCATTCGTGACCGTTAGCATAGAGGCAAGTGAAGCTACTTTTCAAAATGTTGTCAGACTTCATTTAGCTCAACTGTGCTGTTAGTTTTAGACATGCGCACAAAGTTTTGTCTGCAGAACTTCAGTCATTGATATGTGCATTTTGATTAAAAATACATATAATACAATAAATGTTAGCATATTACCTACAGTTTTAGGGAAAGAGCCTCTAGTTTTGCAATCTATTGTTGGTCTTTAAAACCCTCATTTCCACCCCACTAACATATACATGTAGAGGAAATTAAAGGAACACCCTTCAGTATAATGCATTACATCACCATATACTATATAACAAAATGTACGTGTCTGATAATGCCAACAGAAGTTGAAAATGAATGAAAATGAACTTTGCAAAATACACACTAGGTTAGATGTAGATTTCCCTTATCAAATGCTCAGTGAGTGTCAGAGATTTACTCTAAGCATATGTTTGGGTGCTTGAAACAAACAAGTTAATAAGCATTTGGAAAAGGGCCAGTGCAGTGGATGCATGATGCCATGTTCTTCTGGCTTTGGACTACTGTGACAGCTGCTGCTGCTGAATGCCACCGAGCAGCTGTGTGGCGTGTGTTTGTAAGGGGGAGTGTGAAACACAGACACACTGGGACTGTGGTTATGCGGAAGACTTTTTGTTAAACAGAAAAAAAAAAAATGCCCAAAATGGCCACTTGGTAAACTCTCTGGATTGTGAAATGGTGTGTGTGAGGGAAGGAGAGCATGTGGGCTGAGCATCTGCTTGTAGAGAAAGAAATGTATTCCTCAAGCTAAAATACAGCAACTTTCCTTCATAGTGCAATATCAGACTGACACTAGAGATGTGATGTTATTGATGGGACTTTCTACTGACACTGATGGGAAAGAAATCTGTAAAATTATCAGCATCATTTGCTGTGTGAGCTGTTTCGAAATATAGGAAACGTGTTATTGTAGGAAGTTGTGCATAGCTAGTTTAGTGCACAGTAATCAGAGAACCTAGCCATGTGTTGGCAGGATCTGTCATGACCAATGACCAGACACAGCCCACAGTACTACTCTTACTACTGTGGGCACAGTAACAGTTACAGATAGCTAACAGTAAACTTTGCAGATTATCTAGATGAACAAGAACACTGTTAGTTGGAAGTGTGACAGAAACATGTGGCTTAGCTATATAGCACTAACTCTAGAGCTGAATGAGAACATTTAACTATTTGTGTAAATATTCTGTGTGTCCTGAAAATGAATCCCTATTCTGCTGCTGGGATTTAAAGATGACATTCAGAAGTTTTTCCTTGTTTGAATCGCATCTCTAAAGACACAGTGTGTCGCTCATTCATTCATTCATTCATTCATTCATTCATTCATTCATTCATTCATCTTCTGTAACATCTTGTCCTCATGTCGTTATATTGTATGTAAAAAATGACATGTGAAATAATCATACTGATGCTGATGAGTTGCTGCTTTCAGCTATTGTAAGCACTGACTTTGTGGTGTTAAATATATACTCATCTGTGGAGTGGGAATCAAGTGCTGCAAACGAACTGAGGTGTCAGTTTGGTTTGTCACTGTACAGTATATCTTACACTCTAAATAAGCAAAACTGAGAAAAAAACACTGCCTGATCAGTGTGTCAGTTTAGTTTTGACTTATAGTTCTAGATACGCCACAAAAATGGCTTTTGAGCCTAAATGCAAAGGGACACTGATAACAAAACTGACTTATTAGAAATACCTAAAGAATTTGTCTTTGTTGTGTAGATCATTGGAAATTTGAAATAAATGTCCTGTCTACCTCTACATGCTGAGAGAGATTCCCTCAGCCAGGAGGTATTTGTGATAGGAAGACCCTAGACTGAAATGCTAACAGAATGAATGTTGTGTTTTCTCAGCCCGGTTGTCCATCCAGCACCATGGGAAAGAAGAGTCGAGTGAAGACTCAGAAGTCAGGCTCAGGAGCCAGCGCTGTGGTTTCCCCCAAGGAGATGATGAACCTCATCGCTGAACTGTTGCAGAGTATGTTCCACAACCAACATATGCTCTTAACAAAACACCTGAACTTCAGAACTTAGGACGTCTCTCGGATAATTGGTGAAACGTCTTCAAGAAAACTCAAAACAAGCTCAGTTTCCACTTTATTTTAGACCAAGGTCATATCTAACACACAGGATGTCCACTTTCACAGTCTTTTCCAGACAGTAGACCTCTTCAGTGTTCATGTTCCCATGTTGCCCAACAGAGCTGACTTGTATGTATCAAGGCATATGAAGTATTTGCTCCAAAGGCTTGTTGGAACCTAGAAAGTTTGGAGCATGTATGGAGTTTTCTAGACAGGTTCAATCCATTTATTTTTTCTGAATTAATTTGCTTTACAAAGCTAAGCTAGCAATAGTTTTCATGTAAGAGTAGCTTTTACTGCACACGATGCAGTGCGCTTGCTTTGTGTAGCTATGTGCCACAGTCTGGACACATCACCTTACAGTATCAGAGCGCCATTATGGTGTATTTTGCACAATATCTTTTCTTATCTCAATGCTGATACAGTTAGAACAAAGTCACCATTCACAACCTGATGCACAGCATGCTCATGTGACAAAAATAACCAATGAAATGAAAACTCCTTTTTCGCATTGCATCTAGGACACAGTGAAATATAATTTTGCCAATACAAACATACATAACTGTGCACTGTAGGGAATCTGCAGGTCTTGACAAGCACAACCACTTCCCTAAAATAGGTAAAGGGACACACTAAAATAAATGGGATAATATGATGTATGATTTTTAGACCATAAACCTTAAGAATTCCCAGTGTCCTATACTTGGTAATGTATGGAACAGGAGCAGTTTAAAATAAGGCAGGGTATTGATTCTAGTTCACAAGGTAGATATTTCAGTTTCATAATATTTTTGATTAAATATGAAAGAGATTTTAACAAAACTAAATGTTGACATTTGTTTTTTTCCCCCTCCATATTTGTTTTTCCACTATATTCCACCTTTAGTTGGCACTTTATGCCTTCTCTGTCATCATAATTTTTCAATCAAAAATTGCTGCTACACATCCTCTCAGTCCCGATGGTGCTGGCAGGTTGTAGCTTCTGTCATGTTTCGGATCTGCCTCACAAGTGGACCAACTACTTATTTATGGCTCTGCGCGTGCGGCTATATTTTAAACTTGGAGCTGATGTGTTTACAATCAACATGTTTTCCCAGAATGCAGCAGTGCAGCACCCTCTGCTGGTAAGGAGTGGGAGGAGTACATCCAAATCAGAGGCTTGGTGGAGAAGATACGCAAGAAACAAAAGGGTGAATGAATACCTTTTCACATTACAATTTTTGTTTATCCCACACAGTGCAAAGTGAGGAGCAGTATTAAATCTGACGGATTATTGTTCAGTTAGCCATCATTATAGAGGTTAAAAGAACACCAGACATGTGTTTTTCTTTTTTCATTTTTGCTCTTCAGGTATGTCCATAGTGTTCGAGGGCAACAGGGAGGACTACTTCCCAGATCTGATGTCCTGGGCTCAGGAGAACGGGGCATCCTGTGATGGCTTCACTGTGGCCAACTTTGGGACAGAGGGCTACGGCCTGCGGGCTACTAAAGACATAAAGGTGGTTCTCATAAATGTTAATTTGCATGTAAAACACTCCATTGTCATTTACAGTGCAATATTCAAGATTCAATATACTGTATTAATCCTTTAAAAGGAAATTGCAGTGTTACAACAGCAGTACTTTATATCATACTCTCTTACTGTGTGAGCTCTTCCTGAAATCCTCTTAGGCATGTAGTGGGTGACTTTCATTTCTTGTGATGGCCTTCATTGTCCTTAGCACCCTTACTCCTGCCACCTGCTCCACACCTTCCTGGGTGACACCAATGATGCTGCCAGCTTTTTTTAATTAGCTTATTCAGCCTGTTCCTGTTGGTTAGCCGAGCGCCCTCCCCCATACACACCACACCAAAAATCACTGCACTGGCCACAACAGAGTTTAAAAAAAAAAAAAAAGCAGCACTATAGTGGTTTCCGAATGTTAAAAGAACTTAGCCGTCTTAAAAAGGACAATCTGCTCTGGCCTTTTTTTGTAAACAGCCTCCATATGTTTACTCCAATTCAGTTTGTTGTCCTACTACAGCACCAGATATTTGTAGCAAGGGACTGGGTCCAGTTGGGGCCTCTTCTTTCCCAAGACCATTTCCTTGGTCTTGCTAAACAGTCTTAGAGACACAGTGACTGAACATATTGTGGTCTGGCAGTTAAGTAGTCTGTGATCCATGAAACAAGCGCATACTCCACCTGCATCCTTCCCAACTTCTCTTCCAACAATTCAGGCTGAACTGTGTTAAACCACTAGACAAGTCAATAACCACAATCCTTACAGCTGCATCAGAGGTGTCAAGGTGGGCATTTTGAGCTGATATGCAAACAGCAGGGGGTCTGTGAACGTGCCCACTTTGGGGCGATTGTGGAAAAAAAATAAAAAATACAGAATCGACTTTAAAGTTTGACTTTGAATTTGAGGTTTTAAAGCATTGAATACTTTGAGCCCTGTGTGCTAAGCCGAGGCAGACCATGTTGGAGGCTGTGATAATATTACTTACCCTGTGCTTGTTTGTGTAGGCAGAAGAACTGTTTCTTTGGATTCCCAGGAAGATGCTGATGACAGTGGAATCGGCCCAGAACTCTGTGCTGGGTAAGAAGTTCAGATGATCAGTATTTAACATCAAGCTGAATCATGTACATCTGAGGGAAAATGAAGTGAAAAGTAGAATAGTTAAACTTTACACTATACTTTATACCACTCTGTAGACAGAAGGTCATACACAACCATTGTTTCAATATTCGAACTTTCCTAACAACACGGGGCGTCAGTTTAGAATATAACTTCACCAGTTCAGAACCTTGAGGTGAAGTTGCATATCTATTTTCTTCCATCACAGATATTCTGTCTGATTAGTGCAGCATTTTTTCACCTTGAGGGGTGTGAAACCTGTGCAACAGCAGAAACACCAATATTTCAAGTCAGCTAACCTGTAACCTTGACAAATGATCCTGTTAATTATTCCTAAAAAATAAATAAAACATATAATAAGTCAAATAGCCTGTAGGTCTGCTGCAGCAGGCCAACACTGAGGAAAATGAGCAGCAGGTACGAGAAGTCATGGAAAAGTCACACAACATATTTGGAAACATGTCAGTTTCTAAAGTTGAGTAAATAGCAGGCGCTCTGTGGTTCTCTGTGGTTTGAATTAGTCTAGCTGTTTGGTTCAGTTTTACACAGCAAAACACAGACATAAAAGGTATTTGTCTGCTTATGAATTGTACAAAAATTGCTATGATAATAATCAATGATGATCAATATGAAAAAACTAAAAATAAATAATAATTGTGATAATGATACAGACTATATCGCTAAGCCCCCTTCTTCACCTCAGGTCCCTTGTACGGCCAGGACCGGATCCTCCAGGCCATGGGCAACGTGACGCTGGCTCTCCACCTCTTGTGTGAACGGGCCAACCCAGCCTCATTCTGGCTGCCATACATCCACACCCTTCCTCAAGAATATGACACGCCGCTGTACTACCAGCAGGAAGATGTGCAGCTGCTGCTGGGCACACAGGCAGTTCAGGATGTCCTGAGCCAGTATAAAAACACAGCACGGCAGTATGCTTACTTCTACAAACTGGTACAGGTAGGCAGGCATACCACGCGACACACAGACACATGCTACTGCATATCCTGTGTACATACTGCTAACAGCCGAGTTTGCAACGCAACCATGTACTTTTTAGATTGACAGCTTTTCAGAGTCCCTTATACAACTGATTGTTTATCAGAGTTCCTGTTATGTGATCTTTAATCTGGCTTTTAGTTTTTCTGTTCAACTGTGGTTGGGAAGTAGTTTTATCAGTAAACTTTAAACAAGCACAACAGATAATTATGAACCTAGCTTAGGATACTGTTGGCCTCTCTGGCCAGGCAAAGCAAATCTAAGATTTGTGTCCTCTGGCAACTATGAACGATACTATGCACTGGAAACAAATCTACAAAACTCTAGCACGTTTATGGAAAAATATGCCCGTCTGAAACAAAAGTTAGTGAAATAAAGTTATTCTGTCAGACTGCACTTAGGATGTTTCCTCTAAAACAGTGGTAGCTACAGTACCAACCAACCAGCCTCCTATCTGTACACAATGGATACACAAACTAGCTGATATTAGAGACCAGTAAAATTATATTGGGAACGATTCAGGACCAGAAGATGCTCTTTTCTGACAGATTCAAATGTACAATAGCGAAGGACACACAAATCTTTAAAAGTATGCTTTTTCGTGGGGAGATTATGAAAAATAATGCTTCAAATTGTCCTTGTTGTCAAAGTTGAATCGACTGTTGGCCTTAGCTGGATATGTTTCATAAACCACCAATAAAGTTGAGTCTTCTCCATCATGACCAGGAGGGGGAGGCATTGAACCAGAATATAGACTGAAAAGAATCCAGAACATCTTAAATTAGGAGCAGAGACAGAGACAGGGCTGAAACACAGATACACTGATCTATTGTCGTAGCTGAACTAAGGATTACGGTCACTGACTTTGGTTGCCATATAAACTTCTAATCACAATGTGATTCCAAAGTGATTTCCATATCAAGATCAGCAGCACCCCCTTTTTAAAATATCTAAAAAAAGATTCAGTTTGTGAACTTTTAAAATGATCACACAAAGACTTTTTCTGTCCAGCATTATGCGGCAACAAAATTGACTTAAGATACAGAGACAGTGATTATATGATGAAATACTGGTTAACGGGCCCAGACAACAGATAGTGGGATGGTAATCTCAAAATATGCTAATATCCCATTATTAATCGGAAGCATAGTGGAATGCTAGCTCAGCTTTGATCAGAACTCCTCACAGTACTTCTGTCTGAAGTCTGCCTCATCTTCTTATGTGAACAAAGTAACAAAAGAATATTTTCTCAGATAATGCATTCTTTCTGTCATCAGTTCGGCGTTTGTTTTAATTAGCCGATGTACAGGCAGGAAAAACTAATAAATATATCTTTGGCAGAATCGTTCTTCCAGACACTGTACTGTACTGCCTTTTTGTAATTGTTGGGTTATTTAACAATGGCTGTTGAATACGCATATATTTTTTAAATAACTAGCGGACAATTGAAGATAGATGCTGTTCTTATTCCTCCCAAAATGTATTTTTAATGCTATAGTAAGCTCTGTGTCTGTTGTGTAGTTCTACAAGTTGCTCTACAGTAAGACTTCAGGGCTTACCCAGAAGTGTTGACCATATTTGGCATTCTGGTGGCTTTCTGTATTTAAATGAGCCTGTAATCTGTATGAGCAGATGAGTGATGAGGTTTTGAATATGATCAGTTTATTTGTTTGCACAGACAGTCCCTGCACTTGAATGTAGAACTAGTTACTGCCTTGCTAAACGTGGCCTCTGAACTGTGGTTCCCTGAGGTTACTTCAGGCTGCTCAGTAGAGCTTCCATTCTGTCTTTAAAGGCTGATCGTACCTGCTAAGACCTCCTCTCGGGTCTGCCATGTCTTTGTGGTGGCAGGGATCGGAATAAAAGCACACATTTTAAAAGCCTTTTGAGAGAAGTTCAAGCTCTGTCTCTCACACTACCATCACCACCCCCTCCACTCACCTCATCGTTTGGTGTGTGATCGTTATACTGTCAGTTAGAAAAGTTGTGAGACGCAGTGCCCTGAAATTATGACACTAGAGAAGGTGGGGGGCCTAAGCAGTACACACTTTTATAGTCCTTCAGCAGTTTGCATTTGTGATTGGTCTGTTTTGGTCTTTAGCCAGTAAATATTAAATACAAATTAAATATAAATAAAAAAATATATATTAAATATAAATATTGTGGCTCATGTGGTTTGAGGGTATCATATCATCATCAGCAATGGCTTTGTCTGCATTATCAGGAGAGGACTTTTTTTTTTTTTTTTTTTCCAGACACACAAGCACACACACCTCAGGGTAAAATAGCGTGGTCACATCATATTTCACCTCTGCATAGCTGCTGTGAGTGGTGACACTGATCCATCCGTACAGGTGAGTGCAGAGGATCATGCCTGTCAAGTAGAACAAAGTGACAAATTGATGTATCGACATCAGCCCATATGACTAGCAGCCATTTAATGACAAGAAATTAGAAGTAGGGAAACGGCAAAGACATGCTTTAAACACTGTCACCATTCTGCAGAGAGTTTTATTTCAAATGCTCTTCCCAGGACACTTCCTGGTAGCAGTCGTGTAGCGAAGATACAATCATTGTCAGATTTCATTCCACACCCCTCAGCAGCACTTCATTAAAATGGATCTTGTTCATTTGTATCAGTTCTCATATTTAGCATCAACACACGGTTAGAACGTTGTATGCAAACACTTTATATTCTGTTCATCAAATTTAATGGTTGCTGATCAGTAGAGGAATGCATCTCCAGGTGTGTGTTGATAAATGAAATGTTAAGGCTGTTTCTTATGGCTATGGCTTTTAGGAGTTACGATTAAATGAACTCCTCACACTTGTATGAATAATGTTTGCGGCATAAAAAGTTAATAAATTAGTGTAATATAGGCAGAACTGTGGTCCCCCCAACTGGAAAGTATGTAAATGGGGAGAGAGTTTCAGCGCATAACTCCAACAATTATCATAGAATGTACTTTTTATGTGTCTTTTTGTGTTCATATCAACACACTGAGCTTTAAAGGCACTCCACCGTCTTACTAAAAATACTATACTATATTCCTATTCCATGCAGGAGGCTGGTACTTTTTGGGGGACGGGTGGGGGAGATGTCAGTGGTGGTTTTGTCTGACTGTTTATATCAGTCTGTGTGACTGGTCAGACATACATCCAACGCACAGAGAGAAGGAAAGTAGGGAGAAAGAGAATAGGGGACGTGGGGGGTGGGGAAAAGAGAGAGAGAGAGAGGTTTTTGAGGAAGGTACATTCAGGTCAATTCAATTCAAAGCCAATGTGACAAGCTAATTTTCCAGCCCGGTCATCTGAGGAGGGGGGAGAGGAGGGAGGAGCAGGGGACAAAACAAGGAGGTGTGTGTGTCTGCTCATGTGCGTGTGTGCTTGTGTTAAGAAAGGAGATGTATCCAAGATGAGAGGATGGGACACACACCTCCATGAGCCCTCCTCGCTCTGTCCCCATGTCAAGCCAAGTGCAGCACCGAGCTGTGTGTGTGTCTACTTGTATAACTCATGTTGTTTGGACAGAAGTCTGTTTACGCACTCACGCTGTGCGCATTTAGTTCCAAATGGACGTTCATTTTCTGTAAGGACAATGACTACATTTAGACTTTGTGTGAGTTTGTGGGGCAGAGCAGAATGCTCATTCATTTGGGGAGCTGTGTGCATCCACCTGGAGAATATAGCTCTAATATATAGCATGGTGTTTGCAGGCTGTAAACCATAATAATTCTCATCCATTTTCAATCTAGAATTTTAATAAACTTTGAAGGCATCATAGATTTTAGGAACTGCATCTTTTTCAGATGGAAATCCATCCTGAGTAACCTGCATATACATGTGCAGCTTTAAGTATATGTGTGAACATGCACTGAAGAAGCACTGAGATGAGATCGCTCTGATAACACTTGGACGTGGTCTGGGCAGCGTGTGACCACATTTTTTTTTAGCAGCGCGATCACACCATGCACCCTGGCCACATGGAGAGACCACCCACTCCACTGACGTTCCTCTGCTTCACCAAAGAGTTTCCTCATTGATTTTGAGCTGCTATTTCACATCTTGCTTTAAAAGTATGGTAGTGCTTGGAATTGTCACAAAGGAAAAAGGTTACCTGTAGCCTGAGCCTGATATATGCAGCCACGTGGACATCACCGTTCTCTCTCTCTCTCTCTCTGTTGTGTGTGAATAATCTAAGATTTTGAGGCAGGAGCCGTTTGCCGAATATTCTGTTCGAATATTTACTTGCATACCTAGCCTGGAACTGATACCCTATCACAAATGATCACTTGAGACGCATGTGGAGATGCATTCTAATGTCATGTGTGAACACATGTACTTGGAGCTGCCAACTTGTGATCCGAGCATCCAGGAGGAATGTTAGTACCAAGTGTGAGCAGACCCTCAGTCTTGTTTAACAAAAGACCTGCACTTTTATTTAAAAAAAACAAACAAACAAAAAAAAACTGGATAGTCACTATGGCCTTTAACTAAGTAAAGCAGGGACATATTCTGAGTAGATGCGTTGTTTGTTTTTTTGATGCATTGTGAGTACTCTGAAGAAATCAGCGATCTTTTGATAATGATTAAGTATTCTGTATTCACATCCTTTCGTATCTCTTAATAGAGATTGCATTAGCTGAAGCAGATACAGCATGCAGCACTTTTGCTACAAATGTTACCAATTTTCAACAGTGAATCTTTCTAAATCCTACAGTAGTGGTATCAGTGCGTCATACACTCAGTCATCATTGTGTTACCTTGTTTGGCTATCGACAGTGACCAGTCAGAGTACTGATGAATCAGAACAAGGCTGCACACAGATTCGCATGCTCCGTTCCACATGTGAATGCGTCTATTAAAGTGACTGTGAGATAGCTAGAGCCGCTAACCACCAGGAGCAGACTGTGGCTGAAATTTGAAATAAGCAGAATAAGCAAATAAGCTCTACAAACTGAGGCGCGTACGTCTCAAAATCTCAAAACTGTTCCTGTCTTTTAGAATGAGTTGTAGATTCACGTACAGATTCACTGAACAGCGTTTCTATTCTTTCACACGTCTGCCTTTCTTTGTCTTTACTGTGTTCCTTCTTCCTTCTGTCTCCTCCTTTTCTTCATTATGCATTCCACTGAACTCCCCTCTTTCACCCTCTCCCACTCCCTCTTTCTCTTCTGCTTAAGCTCGGGACAGTTTGCAAATAGCTCTGGTAGGTGGCGGCCGTGGCTTTAAACCGAGAAACCGGTGGCATCCATGGACACGCACACACTCACACACACTCACACACTATGATTCAGGCCCAAATTGATGAGGCAGATTTATGACGGCTGCTGGCCACAACAAATTAAGTTGACAGTGATGTATGTGGGGGGTCGAGTGTCACGCTGCACTAACAGACCACACACTCACACACACACGGCCCAGTGGTGGCCCCCTACTCCCAGTCCTTCTTGTTAGGCGTCCCTGTCAGGCAGCCCCCCTCCAGCATACCTGCATAATGAAATCCCTCATACTGATTTGTGTTTTTTCCTTCTCCTTCCCTTTTTCCTCTCGTCCACCCTCTCTCCATCCCCAGACTCATCCCGCCGCCAGCAAGCTGCCCCTGAAGGACAGCTTCACATTTGATGACTACAGGTCAGTGTGTGTGTGTGTGTGTGTGTGTGTGTGTGTGTATATGCAGGCATCTCCTCTGTCTTACTCTACATATTTGTGCGTGGTGATGTAAACTGGAGCAAAATAATAGTTTAGCCTTATTACAGCTTGGTTTGTATTTTTCCCAGATTAAACCCTCTTTTTAATGCTAACATGGTGCATCCCTGAGACCTGGAAACACAGGGACATCTCCCAAAAAGAAACCGTTGAGGAATGAGGAACGTAGCAGTCTGATGATTTTTATTAAAATGAGAAAAAACAAAGATGAAATTGTCCTAACTCAAAGCTGAATACATTCACCCCTTGTGTTAGTCAGGCACAATAGATCAGGTGTGAATGATTCTTTTGGTTAGCCAGAATTCACACCTGCAGGTTCAGAATATAACTACACATCAGATCCACTGTGGCCACAGGTGATGGGGAGAAATGTGAACAGCGGTAAACACGCAAGCTTAGAACGCTGACGACACAATAACACACATCTAGCAGAGACATCAGTCTTCTGCTCACATTAAGCAATCTCAGCAGCTGAAATGTAGACACGGTCTGGGGTACTGAATACTCTGCACTGATGACACAAGGGAAAAACATACGCATGTGGAGAACAAAGGAAAGGATAAGGATGCAGTTACAGTTAGGAAATGTAATTAAAAGAATCGTCGACAATATGTTTATTTACTGTGGTTGTGGTAGCAGCTACACGGTGCTGAAATGTTCCCTGATCAGTTCAGACACTGATCAGTGTGGATGAGTAGCAGGGCTCTATGAATAAATAAGGGAGTAGTAGGGACAAAACTTTGGTCTCAGTGTAGTGTAGTTAATAAATGATTAATCTAGCTTTTCTTTTGTCCATGTAAACCATTAAATGCACTCGCTACTCGTGTGGTCAGAGTTGTTTTGGTGGCACACAAAGGGGCAGGGGTCATAATATTTAGCCTCATTGTATTGCCACTCTTCCTTCCTTCTCTCCTTATTGGCTTTTTTTGCCTTCTCTCTGCACTTCATACACTTCCGTCTTCTCTCTATCCCATCTGATACAAGCTCCCTCTCCCTATGGTGAAACCAGTGTTCTATCCATTGTACTGCCCGTTTTTCTGCTGCCCATAGTCTTTTGATCCATGACCATGGAATAACCAGCAGTGGTTGGTTGATTGTATGTGACAGGTGGGCAGTGTCTTCCGTGATGACCCGTCAAAATCAAATCCCTACTGAGGACGGCAGCCGGGTCACTCTGGCCCTCATCCCGCTCTGGGACATGTGTAACCACACGAATGGACTGGTAAGTCTACACCGCATGCACGCGCACATACATTAATGGAAACTGAGTTGAAAAGCTGTGGTTTCAGTGTGAACAGGTGAGTAAAAGTAGCTGTCAACTTTCAGATCACTACCGGCTACAACCTGGAGGATGATCGCTGTGAGTGTGTGGCGCTGCAGGACTACAAGGAGAATGAACAGGTGAAGAGACAGTCACACTCTGTTACCTCAAGTATTTTTGTCTTGAAGAGGACACATTTGAAAAGTATGAGCATCAAATCCTAGATCACATATTGTGCTTGTACCGACAGATCAAACTATGCCCCTCTATAATTGAAAGGGTTAAACATTGTGGATAATCTGGATCATGCCACAAAGGCAGATGGTGAAGATAATGCACTGATGCTTTATTCTTCCTGCAGATCTACATCTTCTATGGTACCAGGTCCAATGCTGAGTTTGTCATTCACAACGGCTTCTTCTTCCAAGACAATGCCCACGACCGAGTGAAGATCAAGTTGGGCGTCAGTAAGAGCGAACGCCTTTACGCCATGAAGGCCGAAGTGCTGGCACGAGCCGGCATCCCAGCGTACGTCCACCCCTCCTATGTGTCGCTGCTTTTAAGCTGCACACATTCCTCCACTCTCTTCGCTTCTTTTCATCTGCACGTACAGTGTCTGCTCGCTTTAGCTAGGCCTGAAACGGTTCACACAAGTCTTTAATATGGGTCAAGGAGAGCTTAAGGCTCACAGCTAAATCTGTGTACCTTTCATGTAGCAGCACTGCTCTTTTCTCTTCCAGCAGTAGATATTTCAACCAATTAGGCCCCCCTTTGGCATAATTGAAGCACGTAACATAAATGTTGCAGCAGAAGTCTTTTCTTTTTTTACCCTCCCACCCCACCAAGTATCAATTTACCATCCGCTTCAACACTTTCATCACCAAGAAGCTTAATCATTTTATCATTAGCCCCTTAATTTTATGCAGCATTCTGTGCTCTGCATTTTTAATCAGACGCCTTTAATCTCTTATTGATGACAGTCTAAATCTCAACAGTGGAAATTAAGTGAAACAATCCCCGTTGTTGCCAGGATGCTCTATTAAACTGACAGATACGCTCGTAGATCATTTTCAAAGGAAAGAGCAACAGATTCTGTGTCGAGCCTCGCTGACACGTTGAGTGGCTGCTATCATCAGACTGTTTTTACCACATGCAGATCACTCTTTGTGGATATTATACACAGAAATAACAACAACCTTTACCCACAGTGTAAAGGTTGAAAGAATGTCCACAGTGACATTCTTTCAGCGAAGAGTGCAATTTGCTGAGCTGGATGCTCTACTGCTGCTGTAGCACTGGACAAAGGGATAATTTAATATGAGCAGCAGGGAGGTAGCTGTAATGCATTTGTGTGGTGTAATAACGCCGACCCGGTGTTACTGATCACCACATCGATCACTTTGCTGAAACAGGAAAATATTGTCACTTACTGTCTTTTTTTTTTATCTCACTGCTGACTTTCACAGTCCAGAGGTGTACTTCAGACTGCAGCATTAACATTATTACTCAGAGAGACGTAAGGAAGACAAGAATTTGATCTGAGAGGATGGGGTAATCTGCTGGTAGATATGATGTTCTCAGAGGTTTGATTTGACATATTAACAGAGGATCAAATGGTAAATGGTCTTGTATTGATATAGTACTTTTTTACCTATTGGTAATCAAAACACTTAACAGTCATACACCAGTGCCAAACGAGTTTCTGTGAGTGTCTCCAGCCTGGAAGGGCATGTTACTGGTCCGGAGAGATTTATGTTTCTCATCTGTCCACCAACATGCTCAGTGTTCATTTGCCATCCGTACCTATGGGTTATGGATAATCTTCTACTCTGCCGATGACACTTCTATCTATTTACACACTGTGCCAGCCTATACACATGTAACAGCTTGATCTGGCTTCTGCTCATAATTTCTTCCTGCTAAAAGGCAGTTTTATCTTGCCACCGTCACCTTAGCGCTTTTCTCTTGGGGTTTCAAGCTCTGAGTTCTCTGAAATCATCCTCAGGCCTTTTGAATTGTTATTGACTTTATACAGTATACTGTAAATATATGTATTGATTTGGCAACCTCACTGCTTCTGGAAGCTGCACATTCTGCAATTTGCTGTTCACCAAAATTTTTGTCACTCTCAAAATTCAGTGCACAATCGATTCTCAATTAAAAAAACAACAACACTATTATTGATCCAATAAAGAGAATAGAGGGTCTTGTACTCCATTTCTCTGTTTTTGAGTTGTTTTGTAAAATGCCCCCGTGTGTGTTTGTGGGCTGGTCAGCTGTTAGAGCTAGAGCTGATTCTCCACTAATACTGCTCTGCCAGTGAAAGAGCATGAATTATTCACTTAATATTTCACCTTTGCTTTGTAAAGCTAATTATTAAGTCATACGTACAACTCTTTTGAAGATGAACTACAAGATAGATTTTAGTGTGTGTACAGTTGGATACACCACAGTGCACCTGGCATTGAGTTTTCATTCCGTCAACATAAAATTCAAATTTAATTACAGGCTTATTTCTTGCTTATTGACTTATTGCTAACATGTCGTCTGTATGGCGTTGTGTTTTTAGGTCCTGTATCTTCGCTGTGCACTGTAACGAACCACCGATTTCAGCCCAGCTCCTAGCCTTCCTGAGAGTCTTCTGCATGACAGAGGGTAAGACACTGACAGTTAATGGCAACAAAAACAAACACACATGCACACAACTGTGAAATACCAGCAGCAGGACATTCCCTGTGGAACCTCCGAGCCAAAAACCCGGTAGCAACAATGCACGCCACGTTTTTCGACTCCCCTTGGAGACCGTTGTCAAGCGACTGCTTCCTCCACAAGAGACGAGGAGGAGGTGGAGGTAGAGGAAAAAGACAGGGGAAGAGCAAGGCCTGTCCAATCCCGAGCTGGTTAATTGATCAAGGCAGGCCACCAGATGTGTGGAAGGAGCAATCCACTGTGGGGTTTGCAATATTCATCGGCATGTATGCAGAAAGGCACCGGTGTCATAAATCCCCAGTCACACAAGGCCACATCCTCCTCTGTCACAAGACTCATCTTCAGGACCTTGCTTGATATATTATTCACATTTTTGCTGCATGTTAATTTTTAACAGCCTCGATGCCTTTGAATATGTGTGTGCGTGGGTATCATCTCTTGCACGCATGTGTATATGTATGTCAACATTTCTTAACAGATGTGACATGATGGAATAGTGTGCACACACAACTGGGGCGCTGCAGTTCTCTTCTTTCATCTTCCAGTGTAACCTAGCCAAGTTCAAGTGCTCAGATCAAAGGGCAGGATAAGGAAGCAGCACTGGTCCAGAACTCCTGCACTTTATGACAGAATTGTAAATGGTGATCTGTACTAAAATTATGTTCAAATTTCACCCTTTTATAAGCTCAAGGCTAATTTGAAAGAATTTGATTACAGATAAGGGATATTAAAGGGATAAGCCTGCGCTTTGTCTACGTTTATCTCACGAAACAGTATGTCCTTCTTGTTACTGGATCATCCATTCTTTATAGAAATACTCTGGTCATGCACACCTTCTATGAAAAAAATAATAATATTTAATTGAACAATACAGTATTAATGATATTAGCCAGAAACAAACTAATATGTTTCTAACAATGTTGAATTTATTTCCAGTGAAAACTAAATACAATAGTTTTACCTGGAGCCACGATCTTTGCTTTTTCTATGTTGTTTGTTATCAAAAAAAGAACTGATCACTCTTTTGGTGGGGTTAAGAGTCGAGCAGTTCTGGCAGTGTCTTGCCTTGCAGCGTGTCCTTTACTACTCAGAACCTCTCAAGTTGTTTACTTCAGAGTAGTTTTGGATTCATTGGAACGTTGGCTCATTCACATTTGACACTGCCAAAGTAGGAGTTTCCTCCTACTGCGCTAAGCTAGGCTTAACATGTTCCAGACCTCTGAGTCAGCTTTTGACACACAGATGGGACATCACCTCATCTGTCGCTGGGTCACACATACTCAAGCCCCTTGGCTTCGAAAGACCAAGGCTCAGGGACCCAAATAAGGAAGTCTGATTGGGATCGGTTCTGGCTGATTACATTTTGGATTAAGTCTCTTTGTTCTGGTTCTGGTTATTATGTTGACTCTGCCTGTTCATTTATGATTCATTTTTGGTTGTTGCCCTCATTTGGGTTGTATATCTGTGCTAACACAAAAATAACTGGACTTGCTTATGTTTCTTGAAGATCTCAAGAGTACATTGTCAGTGGCTGTTTATGTCTGTCACCATCATCTTATCTCTGTATGGCTTGATGTTAAATGGCTGCTTTCACTATTCAGAAGTGAAGATGATGAGACTGAAGGGTTTTAAAGAAATTTAAGCAAACTCATTGTCTTTAGTTTAGAACTTTCATAGGTGTTTCATATAATTTTGGGTTGTTTTGTCAGTGGGAAAACTGTAGATTCACATTAAACGCATTCATTTTACCATCAACTCAGATATTGTGTTTTTCATTAACGATCCTGGAGATACTGACATCTGGCTTCATTACAGAGGAACTGAAGGACTACCTTCTTGGAGAGCGCGCCATCAACAAGATATTCACCCTGGGCAACAGCGAGTTCCCTGTCAGCTGGGAAAATGAGATCAAGATGTGGACTTTTCTCGAGACTCGAGCTGCTCTGCTGCTCAAGACCTACAAGACCACGACAGAGGTAAGACTAAGCTTTACTTATGTTTAAAGTTACAATTTGGGTCATGTGATCAATTTAACAGTTCTGTACACTTCATAGTAATGAAAGGCAGTAGCGTGCATACCTGTTATTCTGAATGGGCTCCATTAGAGACCCTCACTCTGCTTGTCTACTTCTGGCCTGGTCTTTTCCAGGAGGACCGCTCCATGTTGGAGAAACCAGATTTATCTCTTCACTCTCGCTTGGCCATCCAGCTTCGCCTGGCCGAGAAGCAGATCCTGGAGAAGGCGTCAGCCAGTGGTCGGGACAAACGCATATACTTTGAGAAGAAGCTGGAGGAGGGTGCTTCACTGCCGCACTACGAGGAAAGCGATATCGCGTTGCTGGAAAACACTGACGCAGATGCAAAGCTTCCTATTATTCTGCGCAAGCTGGAGGGGGTGGAGGAAGGGCAGGAGATCCAGGTGGAAGAGCACAGTCACCTCCTGAATGGGGAGAAAGCAGTCTATCAGATGGGTGTTGCTGCTAATGGGGAGAAAATGCTGGAGGAGACTCAGAAGGTCAGCAAAGATGTTGATCCAGCTTTGGCCCCAGTTGGAAGTTCAAACCAGAAAGGCCAAAGGGAAGTGGCTAACCTAAGTGCCAGTCGAACTGAAGATAATCCCAAAGAGAACAGTGAATAAATATTCCACTTAGTGCCACAGCCCATGCTATTTATTTATTTTTGTGTCTCTTAAAGGACTCAGAAATATAGAAGATGAAAACAATTGAAAGTCATTGAACTTTTCCGACTGTGTGTTCATCCAGCGTGGCTTTTTTCTTAGTTGTACGCTGCTGAACTGTCTCTCAGCCTTTTTGAACAGAGGTGGTTTTGATTGACATTAACTTTTGGTTAAGTTTTAAACGTTAGGTTTACACTGAAACTGTTTGACGCCTACAGCATGGGGGGAAAAAAGCAAGGGGGGTCAGCGCAGAACAGTTTCAGATAGTTAGCTGAAGAGAAGGAAAAAAAAACAAAAACAATTAGGTAGGTGAATCTCATTTCCACCAAGCCAAAACTTCTCTTAATTTTGTGATTTGGTTAGTTTATTACGTCAGTTTGACTCCCTGTGTGTCCGCTGCCTGTTAAGCTGACAATCTTTTCCGATGGTGCGTTGTGGGGGGTGCCTCCCATTTTCCAGTTGAAGTCACATAAGACACGTGAGGCTAGCTGACATCAGCTGTTGTGGTTCAATAAGGCAGGCTAATGTGGAAATGGTTTTGCTTTCTCAATTTAAAAAAAAAAAAAAAAAGTTTTAAAAAGTCATAAATCTTGTTGAATGTACTCTGTAGAAAAAGGGTGTGATCACTGTTGTTGCCCCTGACAAAGCCATAAACAGCACTGAGGAGGCAGGGAGACAGAGGAAAATGTTATGTGAGTGTTAAGTCGCAAGCTTTTTTTGTTCGACTGCCTTAAAATTAGGCAATCTCAACATGGAAAACAAGGAAGCATCATTCCTAGGTTCTTACTCTCTGGTTACGGTAGGGGTGACCCTGATAACTCTGTGTGCTCTGATACTGACTGAAAAAGCATGGCTCTTGGAGGAAATAATGCGTAATTTCCATCATAATTGCAATAAGTTCTCTCATTTTACCTCATAGTGGAGGCTGTGGACATAAGGGCTTGGTGTATTTAACACTACTGGTGCTTTTCCGCTAGTTTTTAAACTCAGAAATAGTAGTTTAAATGTAAAATTAGAAAATGTTGTTGTGTAGTAGATTGTACGCAACCCCGGTACAGGTTTAAATGAGTGCACTTCAGATAAATCTATATATACAGGTATTGGTGTATACAGTATGTTTGCCAATATGTAATCTGTTTTGTAACCTTGATGGCATCACCAGGGTTGTTCAGACAGTTCAACTCCATGGGTAATTATCAATAGAGTTCCCCTTCGTGGTTTAATTGGACTCATTTTAACCTTCCCTTCTTTTCCACAGTCTAAACAGTGATCCTAGATGTCCCGTTTATCTTAGTGAATATCAGCTGTTAACATCTCACACATCCTCTGCTGTGATGTGATACATAATATTAAAGTAGTATTGGTGTCCGTATTAACGGCGCCACTGCGAGCTTTTTGGTTTGGTTCGGCCCCACCCTTTCGCAGCAACTGAGGGACATCAATACAATCAAGGAACAGATGCATAAAAGCACCGCTCAATCCTTCCTGCTGGGCTGACATGAACGTGGCTTTCATCCAGTAAATTCAGACAGCGCTTCTCTGTGATGCTGGAACGTAGAGCCAGCTGCATGTAGACAAGCGACAGACTAGATGGAGCTCGGCAGCTGTGTGGACTGGTGCGCTGCTCCTGTCTTGCCTTGAACGTGAATTCTAGTTTGCAGTTTAAAATGAAGAGAATGAAGTGTGCCTCGCCGATGTTCACTTACACCAGATACACCTGATGGATTTAAACTGAGATTTCTGCCTCACCAGTACAGTTTCGGTGGAAAAAAATACACTTCTGAACCGTAATATCGAGGGCATTGTTCTCCAATTAGAAGTGAGACATGGCTAGTGTCTGCTAATGTCCGTTCTCCATTCTTGCTTTTCAAAAATAAGGCTTCAGAAATGGCTTTGTTGCAGCCTAATAGCATTTTTCCTTTATACTGTTGGTGCACATCTGGCATCTTCTTGTTCTTAAGGATCTCTTTTATCAGCACAAACTGTAATTTAGTGTGCCGTTTTGGAGAACCTATTGACATCCAGTAAAATGATCACTTAAGTTGTTGACGTTTTGTGTTAAAACATTGGTTTGGTCAGATATTATCATTTAGATTTGCTTGTTATACATCTTGTATGGCAATGATGTTTCTAACCAGTTCCTGACCACTTAAAATATTTATCTATGATAAAATAAAATATACACAAATTCATTTCATTCAAGCGTTGATTTACATCCACGTTAGACTTTGCACCAGTTTCCCAAAGTTCAAGGACTCGTCTTCAACCCTCAGTCCAAAGCCAGAAGTTCCCTTTAGCACCATATAATCTAAAAAAGCAGCAAAGATCTACACTGAAACAACAGAATCACGGGGATTTTTGGACACTTTTGCTTCAAAAACTGCTTTTCAGTTCTCGGTATCATTGAAAGATTTCTGTCTATTGACAACTCATTACATTGACTGATGGTCTGAGCTCAGCAGAAGTTTTGATACCGAAATGTGATTCGTATTGATCCTCTGATCCAATGAAATGGACCTATTTACCAAAAAAAAAGTTCTACTCAGAGTGGCCCTTGCTCGACTGGCAACTACTCCTGCTGAGACTAGCTTTTCAGCTAAGATATATGATCAGTAACAGCACTGATTCTGATTCACAGATGAACACATATGAACCTTTTAAACCGAAACAATTGCCTTGGCTTTTTAGGATCAGCCAGCGAAACGAGTGTTGGGGTCACTCCTTGTTAACCTGCAGAGTCATGTTGTTAGCCGACAGAGGCTTGGTGGTGGTGTGAAGATTACCACTGCCATCACGGTCCTCGCCTTTTCCCTTCGTTTGGTAATCCGACCCAGTCAGTCGGCCGTTTTCCCTTGAGGTCGGAGCACTTTGTACCACACCATGTTCTCGTTCTGGATGTTTGTGTCACTTGTCTTTTTTGTGGCTCCAGCACTTTTCCATCACAAATGTGTATTTTTATGCAATCGTGTATCTTTAACGACCTTATTGGTAACATTCTGTCTGTGTGCTGCTTTTCTAAAGACATCTGTACTGTGTGTGTGTGTGTGTGTGTGTGTGTGTGTGTGTGTGTGTGTGTGTGTAGAGCGCAGTGGGGGTGTATGCGTGCGTGTGTGTTTGAGAAACATCTCGTAGCTTTAACCACAGACTCGACAAGTCCTGGAAGAATATGGGGTTTGTTTGTTTGTTTTCTCCAGATGAACCAGACTCCTCACCATCTCCCATTATGCAGCGGAAAGGAAACGTGTCCTGATGCTGTCATCATCCAAGCAAAACAGAGATTAAACGTCATCCATTTCTCAGCTCTTGCGTGTAGTGTTGTTTTTAAACCTGAAACCAACTCCTCTTACAAAGACAAGGTCCTCATCTGTCTATTGTTCCTCCCCCTTCTCCTTTTGTTGGGGAGTAAAAGGTTCATTGAGGGTATTTCCCTTTCTTTGCCCCCTGGCCCTATTAGGAATTTATAAAAGAAACATTATCTTGAATCATTTAATTCGAAGCAATTAAATTTTGAAGTGCTGTATTTATAATTCATGGCTGTCTAAGATAAAACCTCTTTAATCCTTGAATATATTATTATAATGGGCACTGGGATGGGCAGTAGAGAGCGAGGCATGTCCAGTATTGTTAGTACTCGCTGTGTCAGTGCTGGGAACAGACCTGGGACCTACACTCGCAACTAATCCTGTCCTATGAATTATAAACCGCCATCCATATTAATATAGAATGGCAGCAGCCACGGCCGTGAGCCCGGCTCAGTGTGGGACAACACCATTGTCATGGAAGTGTTTACAGGTGTCAAGAGTGATGGGCTGACAAACTCTGCCATCTGCTAGTTCTCTGTAAAAAGACTGCTGCCTATTTGCTGCACGCTAGCCTTTTCAGAAAGTAACAGTCACGTTTTGTTCAGGTTGCTATTCCTGAAGCAAGAAGTCAGTTTTCAAATGAATCATTCATTGTTTTTGCCATATTTGGTAACAAGTAATTCCACAGACCTAATCCTCAGTCTATTATTAATCAGTGTTAGGGACACAGAGAGAGATTAATGGCAGTATTTTTCAAAAAAAACAACAACTAATAAACACAGGAAAGTATACCGATCTGGCGTAACATTATGACCACTGTTTAAGAGAACTAACGGTGACCGTCTTGTGTCAATACAATGACCCTCCTTTGATGGCAGCAGCCATCCCCAGCAGGATGCAGCCTGACACAGACACACACACAAAACTAGTTTAAGAACAACTCAAAAAAACATGAAGAACAGCACAAGGTGTTCACCTGGCCTCCAAATTCACTAGGTCCTAAACTGATCAAGTATCTGTGGGAGGATCCACAGAGGCCCCTCCCCTCAACCCACATGACCCAAAGACACCACAGGACACCCTCAGAAGGCCCATGTCCATTCTCTGATGAGTCGCAACTGTTTTGGAGGCACAAGGGAGACCTAAACTATATTAAAATAATAACATTATGGTTGATCAGTTTATAGTAATGTAATATGAAACCAGGAAAGTATTCAAATTAAAAAGGTTTTGGGAGTAAAGCTGCAATGTAAGATACAAGCGTAATTTAAAGTAAATAATAGGAATAAAGGGTTGTTTTGAGAATACAATGAAAAGGGTGAATCTACAAGCCTCTGCCCCATAATATACATTTTTTTTCTATTGGGGAAACATATTTTTACTCTGCTCTAAATATAGTAAACATTCTTCACGAGGAAAAACTATAATTATAGCAAATCATCTTGGATGTCTTGCTGATAAAGTCTGTATTTTAGTCCTCCTGACCTTTTGAGCCATCGAACCAGACGCAGAATCACTTTCAAACCTTAACGGCAACAGGTGTTATCAAATTAACAACCACATGTGCAGTTATATGCGATCTCTACTACAGCCTCCCAAAAAAACAAGCAGCATGCAGCTAACTTTAACTGAACCACTGTAGTAACAGTGTGTTCATGTTTGTGGTTCAGCATCTGTGAAACAGGCCCAGCTGTCCACAAATAGGAAGTTATAGCACGAGGGTTCAAGACATCGTATGTGGTTGAGCGTATCTATTGTTTTATAAATTTTGAGCAACTGTCCATATCTCTGCATGGTGGTGTGTGTGGGCCTATTTAGGTTTTCAGTTGACACACTTGCCCAGCATTTTCTTTGACATCCCAATTCACTCACTAGTGTTTTCACAGCTTACTGATCTTACAAAAGCTTTCAATTAATGGAGTCTAAACATGGGAAAAAAACACAAAAAAATCAAAAAATATATAAATAAATGAGTATTGGTGTGAGGTTCACTAGATCGACTCAAGAAAGTTCAGCGTCACATGATAACTACATAAATAAGCATGTCAGCTTGATGTCTCTACAGAAAAGTCCCAGGTCATCCCCTTTCTCCTCAGAACATGAATCAGTATGAAGCAACGCTGCAGGCAGCTCATAATGGAAGCATCTATTATTGAACAGGTGAGTGGATGGGAGAGGGGGGAAAGGAGTCTCTGGCCTGGCATGAGAGGTGGAGGAAAAGAAAAATGAAGGCACGAAAGACAACTGGCGTAAAGAGACACAGTGAATCGAGACACAGGGTGCGAAGTGCAAGAGGGGGAGGAGGACCATTGCCTCCCCATTGTCTCTGTAAAAAAAACTCCTCGTGTGAGAAATCAGTATGAGGTCAGCAGCTTGTATGAAAATGTTGTTTAGCGTCACCAGTAATGTTCACTAATTAGGATGATGACCGAGCTCTTTCTCAAACGTGAACTACATTTAATACATCTACATGTCTGGTCAAGATGTTTGTTTTTACTTTTCATAAGAAACCTGTGTCTTATGCTCATGTGGGGCAGAACTGTGAGGCAGCTGTGTCTCACTAGGTAGAGTGACTTAGGTTAGGTTTTACCCCTGATATCACATTGTATGTCCTTGAGAAATACATTGACTCCAAACTTGATCCCAGTGCTTGGAAATGTGTGGATGAAAGGGTAGATGTGTCATTCACTGTCACTCCACTAGTACTTTGAGTACCATGCGGAGCCGTATTATCAATGACCTACTCACACTTCTGCCAGACTCACTTATTTTGTTTTCATTTGATTAATACTGCTGTGAGGCTCTACCTCCACTAGTTACAAAGCAATATTTGATTATACACTGCACTTATTGATTTTTTCCTACTCATGGTCCTATGGAATCGCTTTATGGTGCAGTTGGCATGGCAACTTGTCATCACCTTGATGTCACTACGGTTTTATAGCGTCAAATAAGTAAAACAAAACTTTACAGAAAAATGGACACTTAAGTATGCCTCAGCATTATTTTAACTACCTAAAATGGCAGAAACCATTCCTGAAAAAAACAAAGAACAAGACACCGATTTGTATTTTAGTTTGGCCCAAGTTCCATCCACTAACATGGAGGAGGTGGGGCTTATGACCTGTAGTGCGGCCGTCCAGCAGGAGGAGCTCTACTTGCTTCAGTTTCACTTTTGAGGAGCTGTTTTGTAGTACAGCTTTATACTTTATGCTAGAAAAACATTATATAAATATATAGTGATTTTGAATCCAAAATTCAAACCAGTTTTCATTCCCATATACATAGAATCTAACAGCAAGTGCAAGGTGGGCTGAGTCATGTGGTATCAGGCTAACCAATCACATACATCCACATACATACATACCAGCGGTGGTATGTATGGTATGACCACATTGTCAACTGTTGGTCATATTAAAAGTGTTCAAAACCCCCTTTGATAAGGATGTTCGAGTTTGTAATTGAGAAGAAGGTGATGTTTCCATGCTGTTCTTGACAAATATTTGTCAGTGGCAACCAAGAAGGAAGATTAGCATGCAGAGGCATGAAGGTGCGTCATTTGTCTCGATGTTTGGGGAAATATTTAATAAATCTACATCTAAAATGTTTTATAAAGAAGACATGCCGTCGAGTCTTGTTTCAAAGGATTGAGTTAATCTTAGTTCTGAACCTTACTGCGATTCCAATGCCTGATGGCAGCGGGATGACCAAACACTTGAACACAGGCCAAAGCGCTGTATACTGGTCACATGACCCAGGTTAAATCCGCAGCATTTCAGTTTTAATCAAACTTTAGCTCACTGGAAACAGTATTTGTATAATCAATGCCATGTCCTTGCAAATGACTAGCGACTGTGACAGCAGGGTGGCTGGGCAAGGCGAAAGGTCAAAGGAGCAGAATGAATAAGGTTTGTTGCAGAAAATGGACAATGGACAAAGGTAAAAGTTTTATTTTTTGTTCGGATCAAGATTGATATTTTATTTTCTCAGATAGTTTATCAGATTACATTCATTTCAGTATGTAGTAGTTAACATGCTGGAGTGTAGACAGTTAAGCGCTGTCATGCTGGGACTCTAATCACACCTAAAGTCAGGATAAAGGAGAAGCAAAGTTGGGAGGGAGAGAAAGTGAAGAAGGAACGCACATGTACTATAATGGAATAGCAGTTTTGGCCTGGATTCATTGTCTTCCCAACTCTCCTCTCCCTCCCCTGTTTCTTTTCCTTTTCCCTTCCTTTCTTTTCTTTCACCTCCTAATCTGACCTAGAAACACACACAACATGACTGGAAAAGAGACTGACCAACATCATTGCTATATCTTCTTTCTTTCTTTCTTTCTTTCTTTCTTTCTTTCTTTCTTTCTTTCTTTCTTTCTTTCTTTCTTTCTTTCTTTCTTTCTTTCTTTCTTTCTTTCTTTCTTCACCCCTCCTCTTAGAGAGAAGGAACATCATTCTCTATTCTCCAGGTCAGAGAGGGAACAATTAAGTGTGGAGGGCGCTGGGAGTCGCTGACAGGTGATGAATGGCCAGGCCGGCTGCAACTGACAATATGCAGACAAGCCAGATCATTTGCAAATGGATACGAGGAGATGGAGGATGGGTGGGGTGGGGGGAGGGCGTTTGGTGCCTGATGGAGGCGAGTAAAGTCAGGGGCAGGAGGAGGAGAGGCGGTGGGGTTAACCCTTCCAGGATCATTTCTCACCAGCGATACGAGGGAGGAGGTGGAGGAGATGCAGCCACCTGCCCAGCAGAGAGGCTCATTTGTTAGAGCTGATGGAGGCTTCCAGACAGCACTCTGCCCTGGGGAATACACTGCAGGCCGCCTAGCGTGGTAGCATCACCACATCACTGTGTTGACCAACAGCTCTGTGCACAATTTACTGTGACGAGGTCAAAGTCAGGGCTGATACCCACTGTGTTTGAGCTCAGCTTATTTCAGCTAGAACATTACTGTTATGGTTTTTGGATGGAGTTTGAAGACATGATCAGGAGAAGGTGTAATTTCACTCTGTATGCAGAACAGGACACAGAGCAGAGGGAAACTTCCTGAGATGTGTCATAGCAGGATTGGGTGGTTGAGTAAACCTTCTTCAAAGAACGGCCCTGTGACTGTGTTTTATTAGAATAGTGAAACCATCTTCTACTAGGAGCTTTACTACTTACTCTGATGTCACTCTACTGTCACATTCTAGCCTGTGTGAGAAGTGCCAATGCTCAAAGAGTTAGTGTTAAATACCGCAACTGAGCTGGAGCTAAGGAGGTTAGCCAACTGTGCCCACAATGGAAAGACTGTTAGTTACCGACTTGAGGTTTACAAATAACAAACTGCAAGACTAACGTTTGCAGTACTTAGTTGAAAAAGTAACCTTATTTGGTCAAAGAGACATGTCCTTTACAGCCTCATCACGCTACACAAAATACTCACTGCCTTCCTCCTAGGAACACACATTTGTGCTAGATGCTATCTGTATGAACTTTACCTATAAACATGTCCTCCAGTTGGAACAATGTTACAAAACCGACTAACTGCTTACTGATTATGCAGTGAGGTCTGTTGAAAAGACACCAACACTATACACTAATCAACCACAACATTAAAACCACTGACAGGTCAAGTAAATAACATTGACCATCTTTGTGACAATTCAATGTTCTGCTGGGAAACTTCTGGACCTGGCATTCATGTGGATGTTACTTAGACATGTAGCACCCACCTAGACCAGACCAGGCAGCCCCACCCGATAGCAATGAGACTCCTTGATGGCAGCAGCCATCCCCAGCAGGATGCAGCCTGACACAGACACAGACACAAAAATGCCTTAGGAACAACTAAAAAAACATGAAAATCAGCTCAAGGTGTTGACCTGGCCTCCAAATTCACTAGATCCCAAGCTGATCTGTGGGATGATCCACTGCAGTGTTTTGAGGAGAATGGAGGCTGTGTAGGGCGGCACAGTGGCGAGGTGGTTCGCACTGATGCCTCACAGCGAGAAAGTCACGGGTTTGTGTTACTCGGTGGAGTTTGCATGTTCTCCCTGTGTCTGCGTGGGTTCTCTCCAGGTACTCCGGCTTCCTCCCATGATCCAAAGACATGATTGTTAGGTTAACTGATGATTCTAATTTGGCCGTAGGTGTGAATGTGAGTGTGAATCAACCCTTAACAGGAATAAGCGGTTACAGAAGATGAACTGTAACTGTACTAAAGCTAGCTAATGTTAGTTCATCCATATTTGTCAACTTGCATTTTGGCTTTGGCAGATGATCTGATATGATGATATGATGATACGACCCTAACCCTAAGCATTAAGGATATTTATAGAAGCTGTTTTGGCTTTCCCTCTGCATCTAGTTACTTTGGATAACATGCGACTGAGACGCTGACTGTTGGATTGGACAGTGGGTGTTCAGCGGATGAGCAGACCAAGTGGTAAAATTGCAACCTTTCAGTTGGCTAAATGTGGCTAAGCAGTCAAGTGGAGAAATAAAAGATATCTACTACTTTCTCCTCCCACCTACTGCTATTTAAAGGGAACTATACATAGGTCTCTGGTTTTATCGTGTTAAAGGGTTGTTATGTAGCAGAAAGAAGCCTTGCCTTCCAAAAATCCTTGCCTTCCAAGAAAGCAAAGCAAAAACTGCATGCACACTGAACACGCCCTGCAACATTGTGGTATTCCTGTCAACCAGCTGTTTGCAGCTTGAATATCATGTCAGTATGTGTGCCATTAACCGCTCACTGAAAGTATATCTGTCAAGTTCAATGTAAGACTGTGGAGATAAGTAGTACTGATCGGTGTCAAGGACATAAAACAACAATAAAACCGTTGGGGCAAACATGATTGCCTTTCAAAGCTGTGTTTGATTTGTTCATCTAATTCTGAGAAGCCTTGGATGTAGGGTTTGCTTTTTACGCTACCTGCTGTCTCTTTGTACCCACAATTCTCTTCTCTCCTCGTCTTTGGAGCTAAGATTTGTTTGAATTATGACTCACTGCTGAGTCGTTGGTCCTCACAGTAGTCACTGCCGATAGTATAGTCAGGGTTTAGGCCTATTTTCCGGTCCTTGGAGATTCCTGGAAACTGAAACATTTAGTCAGATGTTATAACAACCACGAGTTGTCCCGGAAAATAATTTTGGTATTGTTATATTTTGCTGAGAATACACAGTGTGGTCTCTATACCAGCTAGCAGCTGAAATGATTTACAGGAACCAAATGACTATCTTCAAACGAAGATGTTCTTTTTTCACCCAGTTTGTTGGAGAATAAGTGTTTGTTGTTGCCACTTCTGTGTACCCACCCTATCATGGAGGCTCCCCCCGTAACTTGTTAAAAAAGTGTCTCCATGGTGCATGTGGCCTGTGTGCCTAAAGATATTAACTACTTGTTGGAAGATCACTAGAGATGGCCTTTTCCCAGTTTTTATCACAAAATAATAATAATAATAATAATAATTAAAAATTGATTTAATTATCTATTATTATCTGTGCATTTTTACACATCTGGAGCAACTTTCAAACATCAGTTCCTCCGCAGATCATTTCAGCTGTGGTGGGTGCCGCAGTCTTTCTACTCCTGTTAGACCCTTCTTTACCTCTCTCCTTCTCTCCTGGCCCTCTCTCTCTCTCTCTCTCTCTCTCTCTCTCTCTCTCTCTCTCTCTCTCTCTTCCCCCCCCCCCCCCTCTCTCTCTCTCTCTCTCTCTCTCTCTGTCTCACTCACTCACACACACATTAATTAATTGACCTGAGGTGTGGAGGAACTACTTAGTCGTCTGACATGTAGATCAATCACTTACTTGATCTCTAATACCCTTAACAAGGTTTGTGGAAACTGGAGGACATCACAGTCATTCACACACAAACGGCTCATATGTGGTGTCCTTGCTTTGCATGTGCCTGGTGCTGACCGACTTCCTGATGGACCTTTTCCACCGTGCTGCAGCTGCTGTACACCATGTCTTGTACTCCATACGTACACGATAAGGTAAAGTTAGAAAATCTGAGTTAAACTGAAAAGTTGTGATATTTGGCATTTTATTTAACACACTTTGTGACTTGTGTGTCAGATGTTATCATAAAATACCCCAATTAAGCATAACATTATGAATATTGTGTAGGTCTCCCTTGTGGCTCCAAAACAGTTGTGAATGGACATGGTCCTTCTGAGGGTGTCCTGTTGTGTCTGCCAACAGAATGCTGTTACTGGGGGCCTTTGGGTCCTATGGGTGGAGGGGAGGGGTCTCTCTGTATCATACTTTCCTTCCATCTCCTTGTATCTATTTCTTGGGACTTTGGGATCTAGTGAATTTGAAGGTCAGATCAACACCTTGTGCTGTTTTTCATGCTTTTTTTTTTTTTTAATTGTCCCTGAACCCTAAGTATCTAACATACATCTCATACAAAACTGTTTCAGATCTTCAAACAACAGCTAATGTAAAACAAAGGGTCCTGCAAGAAGAGCACAACCAAAATCAAAAGAATTCCAGAGGAGATGAGGAATAAAGTGACTGGAATACATCTGTCTAGGTTAGGTTACAAAGCTACACTCTGGAATCCACACACACTATCTACAAATGGAGAAGACCTTTCAAAATCGCTCTGAGCAGTCACAAAAGTTCTGAGGAGGAAATCCAAAAAAATTGCAGTCCAGTAGTCACTTTTCTATGTACAAAACATTTTATTCCTAGTCACTTTTCTATGTTTTATATATGTTTTATATAGTTTTTGTTTTGAATGTTTCAATGTATGTCACTGCTACTGGATGCTTGAATTTCCCCTGGGATTAATAAAGTATCTATCTATCTATCTATCTATCTATCTATCTATCTATCTATCTATCTATCTATCTATCTATCTATCTATCTATCTATCTATCTATCTATCTATCTATCTATCTATCTATCTCTTTACACTCCCTCCTCATTTAAGTTCAGTATTCGGGACTCCACCATCAGGACAAAAGTTAAATCCACGGGTGAGTGGCAGGGTGAAAGCTTCTGTTAACCCTAGGGCACTCACTGAAATACTTGGAAATTCAAAATTCCCACCTCAGTGTTATTTCAGGGCATAAGAAGACTTTTTTTTTTTTTTTTTTTTTTACTTTTGTGAATTTTTTAGAAATGTAAAAGTTTTCATGGAGAGAACCAAGTGAAGTTACCATAGATGGTTCCTTGTCCTTAAGTGGTAAACAAATGTAAACATGTATTTAGACCATTAGAACACAAGTGCTGATTCAGACACCTGTCAACATACTCATTATCACATTAGACAACATTAGAACACTTCTTCCTGGTACCTACAAAAGCAGTTATTCTCAGCGTTCATGCAGAGGTGGACCTTGCAGACCACATTTGACCCAGATCTGACTCGAGAATGTTGCTGTGATCTTTACCGACTGGCTGTGTGACGACCACATGCTCCTAAACCTCACTGAGGAGCACCGAGACGCAGTTTAAAATGTGTGCCAAAGTTACCAAACACGGTTCCTCGCCCATAAAGGGTTAAGACAGAAGAAGGTTATGGGATCTGAATCTTACCACAACACACCTGGATGACCCTCAAATGTAATATATTATTTCATTCTGTGGATTCATGAGCTGAATTTTGATCAAGCATGGGGTTAATGTTGCGATGTGCTAGGGGGACTTGCCATAAGTGAAGGTTGTTTTCTGCTCAAGTCACGGTGACACTGCACCTTCGTTCCACTCCCACAACACTGTCTTCAGCTTTTTTTTTTTTAACAAGTTTTCCATTTCAGAAATAGTAACTATTGTTACCACGGGAAACTGTGTTCACACACTGGATTAAGAATCCAGTGTTTCGTCGACCCGTCTACATTGACCTCCTCCTTTTTGCTTTCTGGTTTTTCCTATTTCATAATTTTATTTTATTGTTGTCTCCTCTGTTCCCTTTCTTGTGACCCCTCCTGTCCTTAGTGACTCATCTTTATTCTGTGCGTGTATTCTATGCGCAATAGACTGATCATGTTCCGTCGTACAATCATGTAAATAAAACAGTTTGGATTCCAGGGCCTAAAATAAGTGGCTGTGGTGTTGGTTGAGGCAGAAGTTGGTATGGAAAGAATTCATTGATTTCCTTTTGGTTGAAGCCTCGTCTATGTTGAGTACTCTTCACAGAGTTTAGAAGCAGGCAATCGAGATGCACAGAGCGTCTGCCACTTCCTTTATTCTGCTACTTTCTACCCCCCTCTCTGGTCTTTGTCCTGGTTATGGTGTGATGGCCTGTCAGGAGATGCCGCAGAGAGGACTGAGAGTCGAAAAAATCAGCTCGGATCAGACCTGATCCCCTCACACGCACACACACACACACACACACGGCCAGGCACAGCGGTGCGCTGACCAGTGAGCGGTGAAGAGGCCCAGTGTCGATGTCCCACCTTATCTTCATCAGACCTCCCAGCCCTGACCCAGAATTCTCCAGACCTGCCACCGCGGCTCCCTCTGTCTCTCTGTGTGCGCTTCCTCTGACCACATAAGTGATTACTGCGGTTGTGGCCCCGGTTGCTCAGGTGGACGGAGTGTGTGTGACATGATGGCTTTTGGCACGGTGGGCTCTTCTGCCCAGTAGCCTGACTGTCAGGCCAAATATCTGGAGAGTGGAACGGAATGGAGGGATGAGGAGGAAGACGGAGGGAAGGGGAGAAGACAAATGGAGATGAAAATGAATGAGTTTAGTATGCTCAGCAGCGTAGTTATATCACTTGTGTATCAAGCAATCAAGGACCAAAAAAGTACAGTCTGTTTCCAGTGTTTGGGAATCTAAACCATCAGACAGATGCTGTGACAGAGCTGGAGTTTGTAAAGGATAGAAATTACATTGAGGAGGGAGAACATGTCCAATCTGAGGACAGAGTGACCAGGAGAGGGCAGCGGAGGACAGTAAACGAAGCAGAGCAGTTTAATTAAGCAGGCAGTGAGAGAAAGGAGTAGAGGACAGGATCACCGACTAGTTTGACATCTAGTCTGTGTTAAGAAAAGTTCAGACAGACCTAATATTAGACTTTGATTTGAGTAAGGTATTTTACCAACACCTTTTAAATAACTTGTGTGGGTTACAACACATTTTGCTGCACAGCATTCATTTTCTATTTTTAACCAACCACACTATCCTCAAAAAAAAAAAAAGGTTCTGTCCAAATAAAATATGAAGCGAACCTCAGCCGTGCAGCCTGTCAGTGCGAGGATCATATTTTGAAATGATTATAATGAAGCACACAGCGGATGTGGAACATTATCCGAAAGCATTTAGTCGTACAGTCCGCACTTGCGTTCCCAAGTTTTATTATTCAATACATGAGGTGAACGATTGGGTACTTAGCCTGGGAGTCAAAAACATGTGATAAAGAATACACAGGATATGAAACATTCCATTCTTCCATTTGAGCATGCTTACAAAAAATAAAAATAAAAAAAAAAACTGTGGAAGAATTAGAGATGAGTGAGCTGCTGGGATGCATGGTTTACATGCAGAGCTTTGAGTCTGCCACTGGCACAATGTAAAGACTGACAAAAAAGGGGATGGGCGAGTGTTAGCAGTGATTTTCTCTGCGATCGCCTGCACCAAGAAAGAAAAATGTTTCGGGAAAAGTCCCTTCAGGAATAGTAGGAATAGAATATGCTTCATTCAGATTCAGATTCAGTAACAAATAATTATTTATCTTTTTCTTTTTACCAATTTATAAAAAAGTATTTCAATTCTAATTTTAATAAATTCAAAGTAAGAATGATATTACAATAAATATGCAAATAATGAATGGTCCAGAAAGCTTAAGTCCCTTTATTCAGAGCCGACACAGAAGACATGGACCAACCTCCTTCCTCTTTATTTTGTGAGGCATTAGACATGCAGTGAACCTCTAGGGCTGGTGGACTGCTAGGACCCTGCAAGTTCCCTTTGACATGGAGCTGACTTTTTGGACAGGTGCCCACACACAGTGGCCCGGCAAAGACTGAGACTGAGTTTAGACTTTGAACGTGGGACTAAAAGGAACTGAAAGGGCTAACCGAGCTCCTTCAGAGTGGGACTCTAGCTGCCTCCTGTCTGCGGCCGCGCTGTCTCTTCTGCCAAAGAGGGAGACTTTGCTTTAAAAACTTATATTGCTTCATGGACCGTTCTATTATGGACTGTCTGTTTTTTCTCCAATAAACTGCAAAAGTATCTATTTTGTCAGACACTTGGGCAGGACAGGTAGACAGTGATGCGATGTGAGGGGTTCTTTGTTCACCGTTTGTGCTTTGGGTGGGGTGAGAGTGTGTTATTAACTTTATTAAATAATCATAAAACATAAAACTGTAAGTTTCATGTAAATTGAGATGTTCTCTCTCTCTCTGTCTCTGTCTCCCATTCTTTCTCTCTCATACATCACAGTGATGGATAGGCTGGGCTCAGTCTCTCACCGCCCTGACACAGGAGTCAGCCACAGAACAGCGTGATAAGAACTGAACCCCAGATACATGTGAATGAAATAACAGGGAGCTCTGGCTTTATGCGTGCGATATTTTCTGCTCCTATTCCTTGAACTTGATCTGGATACATTTTACTCCGCTTCCTGAAATCAAACCCCAAGCTCTTGCGGCGCAGGTACCCGGATTGAAGCGGGGCTGCTTTCCTCACATAAATGGAATCTGTGGCTATTTCATTTCAGAATATGTGTCACCAGTGTGTTTCACCGTCATCTAGTGACCCAATTAAATGAACGTTTGTGAGATTACACACTGAACTTGTGTCTGCTCACAGCCTGGACTAACACTGTCGCCGTCTGCTGTCAACTTCTTTTGTTAATCAACCTCATTACGGCTCCTCTCAGCAGAAAATAGGAGTGGACCTGTGTGATTTGGCTCCGCATTCTCTGTGTATTGTTGCATTTTGTTCACGATGGGCCAAAGTGCGGGGCTACGCAGCCAAAAGTCATGTTAGCACTGGAAAAAGAAAAGGGGACACAAGAGGTTCTTTAACACAAAAGAAAAGACTTGGAGCGCCACTGCTGGGTTTAGGATGGGTGTCTGAGGGTGGAGCTAACTGTGGTGAATACAAAGCTTTGGCAGCTCCGGGTTCCTATCAGATGCCAGTGCGTGTGTGTATGTGTCTGTGCGCTGGGTCGTGCATTCCCTCACTCTTTTGTTTACTCTCTCTCCCTGCTTCCTCCAGGGACCCTTGTGGAAGTGGGTCTGCCATCCTCCTGCCAACCAGACCTGATTTAACCATTTTTCTTCGACAAAACAATCGTGTTTGGCTCAAGGGCCAGTGGCCGATGGCTGTTGGCCGATGGCCGGTGCCTGGCGGATGGCTGTCTTCAGATCCTGGGAACCTAAACTGGTCCGGGCGGACAGCCTCCTTAAGATCTCATTTAGCTTGCAGGTGACAATGTCCATCGCAGGACTCCTCTGTGATTTGGCTACTTGTGTGATTGGTGGGCAGGACTTTAGTGTGTTTCTGAGCTTGTAATGTAAGAAAGTTTAGCTAAGATGAGATTTATACCCGAGTACCTCTTCACGGTTCCAAGCTTTCAGAAGACAAGGCTGAATATGTTTAGAATTGCAACAAACCCAGTATTTCTTTCTGTTTCAGGAAACTCTTGTGTTTCATTTTTAAATTATACTTGAAATTGGGAGTGTACACTTTGGATAACTGGATGGACAAAGGAGCAGTTTAGAGTTTGGACATCTTCTGATGTGCACTTGTCATTTTTCCTTTCGAATTTCTGGATTTCACGATCAAGGGCATCGCTGAAAAATCACTTCATTTGGTGAACGATTGAATAGCTACACAGTCAACTAATCTTGTTTTCCCCTTCCAGCTTCATACTGAGAATGAAAATGAGACCCTTAATGAAATGTCTTAGCGTTCTTGTGCGTAAATTATTTTACGTTTTTACTGCAACACATTAAAACGCACTGGGGAATGGAACCTGGATTAGAAAGGCGGGGAAATACTCAATATACATATTTTTAAAGTCTTCTATTTGGCTTTAACAAACAACAGCGAATAAAACCGCATATGTCAAAAACAGTAATACCATTTTATGAATGTGGCTTTAGGATTCACTTATAAAAACTAAGAGAAAGTCATTGGAGGCTGGCCCATGTATAGTCGCTAATTGAAGGCAAAGCTAATTAGGACACTACACATAGAGCTGAGAACACATCCTTTTTTCTTGTTTTCTCTCTCTGCCTCATTATATGAGAATGAATAATGACCAACGTATACATTAAGCACTGCTATAATTGTGGTGGAATTAATGATTCTGAAAATAAATCTCTTTGAAAAGAGAAGAGGAAAAATAAAAGAGGGAGAGGGTGAAAAAGGTCCTGAAGTGTGAGCGCACACGTGTTTGTGTGAAAGCGCGAAAGTGTGCGCGCGTGTGTGCGTGTGTCGGTAATGAGACTTCAGAGGTGGTGCTAACTTACTCTAAATAAATCTATGATTAGCATTTTTCCCTTTAAACGGAATAATTTCAACTTTGATATCTGTAATTGTGCTTAAGGGCTTCTGCGCTCCTCCGCTAGCCCTCAAACACTCACTCTTCAGCCCAAGCAGAGACTATCACAGCAGCGTTTTATTCACTTAACACTTCATTCACAACCTGGAATAATGAGAGCCGCTGAATACTGTTTTAATAAACCGGTGCGGCACGCAAAGAGAGGCTTAGCGCGAGGAGGTGCACGGTCGAAATCAGCCACTCTGCAGCATGTAGCAGGGTATGCAGATACAAAGAACACACAGCAGAGCACACACTCAGAGTGATCAATCATCTGTAACACACACTTTCAAGCGGGCTCGGACACCAAGAATAGAAGAGTCTGCAATCCACTGGAGGCTCACACCTTCCTCTGCACACACACACACACACACACATGCACGCATACATACATTACATACACAAAATTATGCAAAAAGGTGCACACACGCACACACGCAGGAGCACATTCCCAATGTCACAGAGGGCCTTGTTATTTGCATGTGGCAGTGGATAACCAATAGAGGGTGGTGTTGCATTGCTGGTCTAAGCACAGAGGGTCATCATTTTCAGCTGTGAGCGCGGAGCTCATCACTTCAGCACCTGCCTTTTCTAATCTGCTTTTCATTGCTGATGACTGGATAAAAAAAAGAAAAAGAAAATCAAGCCCTTTAATGGATGAAGCTGACATTAAGACTTGATGGCTGCTGTTAAAGAAGACCTGTCAGCTGCTCATTGATAAACTGAGTGTTTATCTTTCTTTAACTTTCGTCTGTCTTGAGTCTACGATACATTATTGCAAAATGGAACCAAATCTCTGTGATTCTTCTTTTACCATATGTTTAAACTAAATAATATATATATATATATATATATATTTTAAGATGCGTATCACATTGTCTCTCTCCGCCGCTAAAGGCTGTTTCCAAGGTTAAGAATCCAACTCTTAAAGCCACACTGACAAGATGAAGTCCTAAAGGCAGGCTGAAAAACAAAAAAGAAATTTAAACAAAAGGCTATTCTTCAGATGCACCTGTCCAGAGCGTGTAACCATTTGATTGGCTTAAAAAATAGAATAAAGATTTCCTCTCATAGCTCACTTTTAAAGCTCACAGTGCCCATTTGCCTCCTTCCTCATTCTGCTTTATCTGCCAGCCTGCATCCGAACACATAAACATCAATATTAGCAGTTTAGTGGTGAACAGTTGTTGGCAAAGTGATCTTAAAACTGTAAAGGACACCTCCACGTCCCTCTAATTAAAATTTAACCGCCCAGCCGAGGCGATGGGTGATGGGGGGGGGAAGAAAAGGCTTATTTAGCATTAACATAAAAACAAACAGCCGCATATATATATGCAAATGAAGGAAGGGCAAAAGCAGGATGCCGTGAGCCATCCGCCATAACTCACGCTGATGGCCTTTAAGTGAGAAATCGCCTTCGAAAAACGTCCAATAAGAAGGCGGAATGATGCACCTGTCGCCCATCTGACTAATGAGCCAATCAGGTTGCAAGGACAAGGAGCACATCTAGATAGTGATGTTGGCCTGGAGTGTCACTTCACACTGAAGGCACTCAAGATTCTACAATAGTGGAGATTTCACAGCTTTGGATGATACAAAAAAATGCTTCAAGAAGTCAAAATTGCATCTTAGAAATAACAAACCTGCAATAAGAAATGATTCCTTACGTGTTGTAACCTCAGCAAAATGATAAGAGCGAGAAAATGGTTCCAAGGCAGCCCTGGTGATTCCATGTACATGTGTATGTATTGAATGTGTGCGACAATGAAGACAGCTTCTCCCTCTTTCCCTCCGTCCATCCACGGGCTGCTCAAAGCAGCTTTAATCGCATATCTTCATTAAAAAAAAAAAGGCACTGGCTCTGAGTTGTGCCTTAAAACTGACAATGATTTACATTTCAACATAATGCTCTCTGTCGCCTGTTATTGTGACAAAGTGCTGCACGGATCCCTCCTAAAATGAAAGTGGGTGTTCTGTTGTGTGTGCGACAAAGACATTTGGACAAACCTGCCATCCTCTCCTTTTTCTTGTAAATGAGCATGGGAAATCTATTTATGTCCTCCTACAGTATACTGGTGAAATAAGGAGAGGCTCTTGGCTTGTTGGGAGACAGCCCGAAAACAGACGAGATGAGCCCCGTGAAGATATATTGAAAGAAAGAAGAAGAGGGACAGAGGAGGGAAGCGCCAGCACTCGAGGCAACGCAGGGAAAGTAGCGAGAAGTCCAAACACAAAGCAAGGCAGATGAAGGATGAGAAAGGCGTTCTCACTGGATGATCTGCTGCTCTGACAACACCTGGCCCAGGAACAAACTACAGGCTTGTCTAGATGCAAGGTGGGAGGGAAGAAAGAACCCTGAGGCCCGCATTTCCCCCTTTTTTACCGCGAGCGGCAGGATAGAGGATAGAGATGGAGCGACCAAGTAGAGACGAAGACATGCAGATGAAGAAGGAAAAAAAGAAAGAAGTGTTTCTGGAATGTGATAGCAGCTAATCCAGCTCAGAAGCGTGATGTACGGATGAAGGGGTTGGCAGCTACAGTTTCTAGTCAATGCTGACTGGCCACTACTTCAAACCTCTGCTTAAAAAAAACACTGATGTTCCTCTAATCTAAATCTAAGGGGTTTCATCATATAGAGACGCCAGTGCTCAGCTCCTGCCACTGAGATGCTCACCCTCACTTTTCCCAAACACACTCACCTACGTGTTTTCCAAGTCACCAAATTTTACTTTTACTTTGGAGTCTCCTTCTCCTCTCCCACAGAGATGTGTGGGGATGGAAATCAGAGGCTCCCTACTGTACCTGCCTCTCTGTTAAACAATGGGTGCTGCTGGGGGAGGCAGTCAGCAGGAAGCAGGCAGAGATGCTCCTTTCTGCCACCAAACCACTTATCCATCATCAGCCTGAATCTTCAAACTAAACACACGCTTAATGTGCACACACACTCACACGCTGTGCCAGCCATGACTCTCTGGCTGAAGTGACTGCATTTGATGGCGTTGACGGAGATGTGTGGCAATTATTAAAGCTTTTTCTCCCCTTGTCTAACAGAGGCCTTATTTTAATTTTAAAACAAGCAAATAAGGATTTTCTTCATAATGGAATGTTTAATCTCCCCACCGCTGATCACAGGAAATCACTTTTGAATCCACACCTCTAATTTCTCACATTTTCATTTTCCACTTTAACGAAAAAAATCCATTTTAGAGTCACCATGAGGTCACAGCCCTGCCCTTTTAAAACACTACCGTTTCCCACGGAGAGCCTAAATTAATTCTTAACTGTCTGACTTTCTTGCATAATTGATGAATGCGATCAAACTATTTAAACGGAACCACGTGTGAATTTAGAAACCGAGCTGCTCACGCTGGGCATTGATCAGCGATCTGAATGAATGAAAACGTGTGGGATCGATGCATTTTTACGCATATAGGCCGCGACGCACTGGATGGACACGAAGTCGGAGGAAAAAAAAGTTAAAACGACTGCGGGCTGTAAATTAATATAAATAGCATATAAGTGCCTAATATGTGATCACATATTAAGAGTATAGACGCAATCCGTTCATAACATATTTTAGCATTTTGATGTTCTTGCGCATTCAAATGTTCAAAAAGATTAATTTTGTTTCGGAGCACACGCGGTATTTTTTATACGACAGGCCTGTAAAAGTGTGTAACGAGATGGCTGAAAGGGGTCCAACGCAGAGGTGAAGTTAAAAGCTATATTAACATAAATTTAATTCAAGGCTGTAGCGCTAAACGGACGTCCGTAAAGAGAGTTATTAGACACTACAAGACTGCATATGTTTTAAATGCGAACACAATCTCGTGCAAAATGTCCAGCATCCTGCGGACCGGGTAAGACTGCCCCTCGGGTCACAGTTTAACACAGATAAATCCTAGTTCTACTCGTGATGCTTTGTCGGCGGTGAGGGACTCTGACCACTAGCGCCGTGCGCGCCACACGCCCCTGTGTGTGTGGTGTGTGCGTGCGTGTGTGTGTGTGTGTGTGTGTGTGTGTGTGTGTGTGTGAAAGCTACCACTAGTCGCCCCCAGTGCTCTTCAGTCTCCACTCTCCCTTCTCACCGCAGACTGAACGTCACGTCCGCACTTGAACTTGAGTTTTCTCCCATCGTAGAAGCCAGAGAGCCGCACAGAGCCGCACAGAGTCGCACACAGTCCGGGGATGCGGGACTCTGCAGCTAGCACAAAGAGAAAAGAGGGTGTCAGTCTGTCCTCAGACCAGTACTGGGCTTTGACTTGAAGAGTTAAAGTCTAACCCGCCCGCCCGGCCGGCACTGTCAGTGCAGCAGCAGAAGTGCCCACCACTTGGCGACATCTCGTGAAGTGCCGAGAAGAAAACTGGATTCCTATTTTACGCACGTTTAGACGTTAATTGGCGTCCTGTCACCTTCTTCCTCCACGCAGGAACGAAAGGTGTCCACTGTGGCCGGATAGTGGACACAGGTAGTGACTGACCAAGAGGTGACCACCGACCTCCCGCGACTTATCGTGTCTCCATCCCTTCAAAACCGCGTCTTCATCGGCTCTCCTGTGACAGATGGTGTGAAAGCAGCGGAAGGAGGACCCGGACTATCCCCCATCCTCACCTCCACTGTGACCGAAGAAAGGTGCACAGCCACTTTGGCAACGAGAGCCCAGGAGTCGAGCGCTGCGCTACGGCCGGTCTCACCAGAGCGCAGGAGCCGCTGCACACTGAAGAGACAACCGTCGCGCGGGAGCCATCTCGGGGGCCACATTTGGAGCCAGTGCAATTTGAGGTGGCCAGCGAACGGTCGGTTTTGGGGCCAGCTTGGCCGGTTACAGAAACAGCAGGAGGAGGAGGTGGAGGAGGAGAAGGAGAGCCGACCCTTCCAGCGCCGCTCTCCGGGCGATGCCAGTGTAAATGCCAGGGCAATGTCCCGACGCAAGCAGGGGAACCCGCAGCACCTGTCCCAGAGAGAAATAACATGTAAGTACACATGCAAGAGTTCACAGCGCCACATTAGGCTCTCTTTTCCTGTCTCCGTTGTCGTTTTCAGAAGTTGAGTGTTTCATCAGTGCGTAAAAATTAACATTTTCAAACTTGGAAGAGAAACTTTAGAGCCTCCCGGAGACCAGCTTATCCTCCTCTGGTTTATTGACAAAATTAGGCGAATGCTTTAATGTGCTTATGCGATTATGACGTTCTACAAATAACCCGCTATCATTAGAACAAATTTACACACCGAGCACAGCGAGTGAAACCGTCTCCGGCTGCGTTTTCTACTTTTACTGTAAAAACTGCTCATGGAGGAGTCAGAGATCCTTCCCGGTAGTTTATTAAGACACACATTCTTCTTTATTCCACTTTTTTGTTTGAATTCACTTCATCGTCAGGGAGACGTGTAGGCTACACTTCATTTTCACTTCATAATAAAAAACAGTTGTAATCCCTCCGATTCAAACCACTTTTTAAACTTCATGTACTTTATTTTTTAATACCGTTTCTTTTCCGGTAAACACCTTCAACAGCAGCTTTGTTACACTTATGTCAGATCAACACACGAAAGATAAGTTATTTGGTTAAAATGAAATTTGAACGAATTCTGTTGTCCCGTTGCGTTATTTATTTTTTTATTTTTTTAAAAAGGCCCATACTTAATTGTATCTCAACAGAAAACTTTTAACGTGTTTTAACAAATAAACATGCTCGTGAAAGAAATCAAATCGATCCTTAGCTTCTCTCCTCGCACTCCAAAGTACATGTGCCTTTTTTGTTTTACTGGGGGTTACTGGATCTTGCACGTTAGAGCTTCATGCACGCCCGTTTCTTTTCTGGTAAATTATCATACCCTTTAGTGGCGTTTTATTTTGCGTAACGGATGCAAAGCTTATTCTTGCCCCCGCATGTAATATTAATGCGGGGTGCGGATTATTTAATTTCACGTACGCACCGACATCGGAAAAGAAAGGTGTTTTCTTCACTGCACTTTAATACAGAGAACAGTGAGTAACGGCGTTTAAAGACCAAATGTGGAGGAGTAGTGTCGACTCCAAAGTGTCGATTCATTGAAAAGAAAGAAAGGCGATGCATTATTTTTGAAAAAAGACTAATTTGACAAATTATTACAGAAAAAATACGCAAGCGAATCTCAAGAGTAAATTCAGCGCTCGGGCTTATTTAACTCTAGTTCTTATTCTTTTTTTTTTCTTTTTTTAATTATTATTTATTTGAGCCAGTGCCGTTGCCGCTAAACTTTGCATCGATACAATCATATTTCTGGCCTGAGATCAGTTTTCTGGCTGGTGTGGCTGCAGCGTGCAGGCTGATGTGTTCTGACAGGAGCGCACACCTCCAGTAGCTCTCACGCAGGACTTTAACAAACGAAAACACAATTTTAATGACCGACACTCAGGTTGCAGGGATCAAACACCTCTGTTAATTATTTAAACTTTTGCATCAACTGGTCCAAATCACAAAGGAGGGAATGTAGCTTTTTTTGTTACTGTTGAGTAATAAGACATTAGATGTGATGAAAGCTACTCCCCTCTGTCCTCCAGCATGAGGTTATTTGGGGAAACGTGTTTTGTGCTAAGACTGCTAGATAGGATCACTTGAACTATGGTACTTCAGTGTTCATCTCTGTGGCATGGTGCATGTATTATAACTCCTGTATTTCCGGTAGAAACGCAGCACGGCTGTGCGCTGGGAGTCCATGCATGGTACTGGGCCACACTGGCCGTGTGTTTCTTCATTCCTTTGCTGGCTTTATGGCAACACGCTGCCAACCCATGCAGCTGTACACAGGGACACACACACTAAAAGTCACTGCATGTGGTTTAGACGTCAAATCACCCCATGGAAAGTGGAGGTTTGATTCCCCAAACAGAGCCACAACTCGGTGTGGCAGCCATACACAGGCCTGCAGTGTTACCTTTTGAAATGTGTTACGTTGTGCATGCCGCATGCTTCGCTGTGACATCAGCTTCTGCAGCAAAGAACAGCAAATACAGATAAACGTGCAGGTATACCGTCACATGTCTCGGAAAGTCAAGATAATATATAGATGGGGGGCTAATAAATGAGCTTCCTTTTGTACTGTAACAAAGGTGCTTTCACACACACTGTGTGTGCAGTTTAGTTGTGTCCAAGGAGCGGGTCCAACCTGTCTGTCTCCCTGTCTGTCTGATTTATCACCATTCAGGCTGCAGCATGATGCTGTACATTCCATAATTTATGTGTAAGAGAAGCTCCCCGATTTACTATGCTTGAGTACACACACAAACACACGCACACCCATACACACACACACACGCATAGATATATATTCATGCGGACATCAACGCACAGACACACATATATGCAAATGCACAAATGTGAATCCCCCTCGCCGAAATCTACATAATTCTTCTTGAGCTGTCAGGTGGCAAAATCCATCTGACCTGGGTTTTAATGCAGAGCATTTTTAATTTGGATTTGGCATCATGACGCATCAGACGCCGCAAAATGTGTTGGCTATGTATTCTACATTTTAGAAGATGAACTACAGTTGCTCCCCGTCTTTTGACATTCAGTTCTATTTTCCTGAGAGGGAAGGAAAGGTGCGACACGTTTCCTGGAGTCGCTTGTTTTTTCAAGTGAAATTTGTCAAGGCCTCAGTCACAAAACAATGTTCCTCCTCTCAGAGCTCAATTTATTAGGGACATTTTCTTGCTACTGAGTTGCAGTCCTTCTTTTCCCCCACGAACATCACCTCAGGGAGTTGTCTTGGAGCTTTAAAACCCTCCTCTTATTCATCAGTCTCATCTCATGAAATTAGTAAGGGATCATGGTTTGAACCTGGAAACAATATTAAGTTCACCCCACAAATATCAAGAAAAGAATGCGCATGTTTATTTTCTCTTTCACTAGAAAATAAGTAATATAATCTATTTGGCCCTGTAACCATCCCTGTCACCAAATTCACACTCATTTCCTGCCACGTTAAAAATCAAACAATCTGTCGTATGAAAGTTTGGACCATCTCACTTCCCTAAGAGACACGCGGGAAATATTAATCAGTAGAAATCTATATTGTTTTGTTTCTCAGAATGATTTGGTGAACGTTTTAGCGCCGCGACGCCGAGACAGTTTACAGCCGAAGGTGCAGACGTGCCTTCTGCTTCTCATTCACTGCAAATAACCCCGGCTTTCCTCAGAGAGGCTGATTTAGTGTGAAGAGACGCAAACAGGACGAGGGCTGCCATTGTAGCTGCACACACACACACACACACACACACACACACACATACACACACAGAGGGCTGCGTGTAAATTGCAGTCGCCCACTTGAGATGCATGTTTCCCTTTGGCTTGTCAAATAGCCGTGCACCCTGCTGGGGCTAAGTCTTTGTTAGAGAGCGAGAGAAGCCAGCGCCTCCTCCTTTTATGCACTGAAGCATTTTGTAGATCAGGTGCTTTTAAAATGCCACAAATGAAAATGCACTTCTTCACTGTGTCATATTAAGTATCACAGTTGATTGTTATGTGCGCACAATGATATTTCAAATAGTCGTAACATTCCTGAAATTCACAAATGTCTTCCATTTGTCTTCCAGTGTAAGTAACTGGTTAAAGCTTGGGAGATGGAGGGGGACAAGGAACAAGGAACATATTTTTAATTGTGTACAGTTTTCATTGAAATTAAAGGAGTAGCCCTGGGCAGAGATGTCTGGGGTGATGTCCGTGTTTTATCCACCGTAACTCAGACAGTTTGTTTAAATGTCAGATTTTAATCCTGTCAGTCACAATCTTTATTTTTTAAGCCTAGTAATTAAGAAAGAAAATATAACATAAATTGCACTCTGATTATTTTGGTTGTTCAGGATTTTGATGAAAACACATTACAGTTTTATTTGAATTATTTAATACATTTTCCTTTGTGGAGATTGTCTTTGAATGCAGCATTGAAGTTTTGACTGTTTAGAGTGTGTGTGTGTCTGTGTGTGTGTGTCCGTGGACGCACGGGGGTGGGTTCTCAGATCCCAAAAAACATGCCTGGACTCATTTTGTTGATCAGCAGGCTGCACACACTTTCACACCACTGTTACAACATAACACACACACACACACTAACACACACACACATTTATATCGGTCTATACCCTGCGTACCCGAGGGCCTGTTTGTTCAGCCGAGGCTTTATGTCTGTCTTACGCCGCTGATCCTTGGCCCCACGTCTCTTTTTCTATCTGGTTATATGTCTCCCCTTCTCTCTCTCTTTTCTCTATCACTTTCTCTCTCTCTCTCTGTCTGTGTCTCTATGTCCCTCTGTCTCTTCCTGCTAGGGGGAGCTCTCAGGCTGTCAGCGCTCCACTCACTCTGCCTGCGAGAATGGTAGCAGAGTGTAAATGTGGCGTGTGTGTTTGTGTGTGTGTGTGTGTGTGTGTGTGTTAATCAGATGACATCAGCGCTGAAAGACCACATTCACCTCTTAACTGTCAACAGCTGCACACCCTGTACTTGACTGTCTGTCTCTCTGTGGCACTTCTTATTTACAGCATGTACTGTCAATTCACAGCAGTGTCTGACTGGCATCTCTGGCGGTATGAGTGTGTTGATACTGTTCTGATTGGACTGCGTCTTTATTTTGAAGCTCCTGTGTGTTTGGTTTTTGCGTATATAGTGCATGCTGTTCTATTTTAGAGCATGCTTTCTAATAAAATGCATTCGGTTTGAAGACATGTTTCGCTTTATTTTAACTACACATTTTATAAATGAGTCTCAAAGCTCTCTATTGCACACCTGTATTCATTTTAGAGATTATTTATAAATGATATAATCATTTATATGGTTGAACGTATATTTCCGACACACTCCAAATTGAGGTTTGTTATTTTGCGGATGACGAACTTCACTGACACAGTTGATCTGCTCTCGTGCTGCATTTCCGAGGAGCGCTTGATTCCCACCACAGCGCTTCGCGAGCAGGTGGCTCTGTGCTCGCTCACAGATTCCTTCCTGCTATAGTCTGATCTCTCTCTCTATCATCACACTCAAACAAATGTTTAAAATTATTTGCACGTTCGCGTCTGATCCTCGTCCGATTGTGTCGACACTGTCATCCAGATTCGGGCCAGAACGGAGGATTTACCTTGTGATGAACTTGAATTAGCTGTGAGGTAAAACAGATTATGCAAAACCAGGTCAAACCTGAAAATAGGCTGCCAGTCGTGTCGGTGAAACATTTATTCACGAGCACTTCCTCCACTTCTGCCTGAATGGACATGTTTTTAGTGGCTGTATTAATGTATTAATGTAGATATGATTTTATTTGTTTCTGTTAAGTTTTTTTCAGGCATTTTTTTGGTTTTGTTTTGATAGTTGACAGGAGAGCGGTGACAGGAAATGAGGGGAAAGCGAGGAGGTGATATACAGCAAAGATAGAAACAAGAGCCGTTAGTCCTTAAACACCTGCTAGCCCAGTGCCCTCATATGATACGATGTGTCGCACACATATTTAAAAAAAATAAAGGTGCAAATGACTGTAAATCAGAGGAAAAGTTTCTAGATATCAACTTTAAAATGTTTTTATTTTATTTTTACAACTGTAGTGGCTTCAAAAGGTAATGCGTTTTCAATGAAAGTACACATTTTTCAGATGCATGAACCATAAATACAAACTAGAGTGTCTGAATTTTCTCTTTCCTAACTCAGATCTTTTCAAAACACACTCTGGATTAAAAGCTGCTTCCTGTTCAGATGAAAGCGCTCTGAAGGCCGACTTTAAGGGTGTCTGTGGTGGCAGATCATTTCTATCAATCAGAGATCTGCCTTCACTTCACTTCTGCTGTCGCCAGTATCTAGGTGCATCACGTTTATGTTTAGTATCGTACTGTGTGTGAGTATGCCCTTAGCAGCAGAGTGCACATGACTCCTAAACTGATATTAATTGTATGTAGCGCCTGGATGGTAACCAACTGGAAACTAGGATTAAATAAAAAAAAATTTAAATAAAAAAATCCTTTGTATTTCAGGTGGTAAGACAGATGTGCTGTGTGTGTCCATACATAGTAACCCCCTGAGCAAATCCTGAGGTGTGACTGTAGTTTAGTAGGTGAGGAATAGCTGAGAGGCTGGGATACTGTATGTGTGAGTGCATAGCATGTGAGTGTTTGAGGCCTCTTGCCTCTGAGTGTGTGTGACTGTAATGCAGTCTTGCCCGCAAACATATCTTGATACCAGAGACTGCGCGTGTGTGTGTCTACGGACGAAACTTGTGTGACAGTGGTGAAAAAGTAAAATCGTTAAATCTAGCATCGAGGACGGTTGAAAATAGCTGTTTGGTCAGCTGCCGGCCGCTAATATGCTGTGCAGTTTGTGTCTGCGAATATTAGATGACAGCCGCGTGGTAAGTGTGAAAGGTTCAGATGGATTAACAGCACATGTACAGTGATAGGTGGTAAATAGAGGAAACCAGACCCCAGAGACGGGAGTCTGCTCGGAGGAAACTTCCCCGTGCGACGGCAGGAATTCAAAACGGCACCTTCTTGGCCCTGCGAGTAGAGGAAAATCAGTTTAGCTCCCTAGATACCTGTTGCTTTAACCCCTTTGCAGACACTTCTGCAGGTGGTTCATCAAGTTGTTAATTTCTGTTGATTTTTGTTGTTCTTCATTGGCACAAATAAAATTATATCAGTGCTCTAGTTTGCCTCGTCAGGTTAAATCAAACCAAAGTGCCTTCTCTCCTTTGAAGCAGTCATTTGCAAACAGACAATATAATACGAGGTGCAAATATCTCAATATGGACACAAAGCAAAATGTGCTTTTTCTTTTTTATATCACAGCCTTTAAATAAGCCCCAAGGCAGAAAGTGCCGGATCTAAATGTAATGTTTCCTCCAGAATATTCATGTATATTCATATGAAACTTACATCTGAGTGTGAATTTGTAAAACTACTTTTGTAGTTTCAAGACAGAAAGAGACTCAGATCCTGTTCTAGTACATGGGTGCTTCTCACACACACAGGAAGTCAGCTGTGCGTTTGAGGTCTTTCTGTCTTTCATTTTTAAATTTATTTCTAAATCACATTACTATAATTATTAACGTCTCAGATGATGTCAGGCTCACAGGGGTCACTGAAACTGTGGGCTGGATTAGTTCCAGGTCAGCTCGCTGGCTTTATTCTTTCTAATGTTTATTACTGGGGAAACACACTCTACTGTACACGACTGTTCATTTCAATGGCGGAGGACAGATGGCTGCTGCCTGCAGGCCACGCGCACACACGCACGCGATGCATATGTGTGTGTGTGTCTACGAGGTACGCAGACAAACATGTTACGGCACACGATGCATGCAACACATACACACATATACGGGGGGAGCAGGGCAGTTGGTGTGTGGCTATGTGGGTTGGCGGAGCTCAGATATTGCACACCTGCTCACACACACTTTTCCTGTCGCCGTAACTACAATCTATAGAGTCTGAACCGAATATATATCTTATCTCTACACGCATCTGAAAGTAAATAAAATGTATTAAATGAAATGCCATCATCGCAATGTATTTGGAGTGTAGAGATGTATCCCCAGTGTTAAAAGGCCGGGTTTATTTAAAAGTAGACCTAAGGCAGGTATATGTTGGGGTGGGTTGCTCCATCTGGAGCCTTCATCTGCATTTGACGTCCCAAATCTGTTTGCATTTCTAATGTGGAGGCTGAGACAAATGGCCAACCTGCTGCTAATCCATCATCCTGTATTAGAGAATGAGAGAGAGAGAGAGAGAAAGCAAGAAAAAGAGAAAAATTATGATGATGATGACTGGGAGTTCTCTCATCGCCGCGGCCGCTCTCTCTCTCTCTCTTGATTCTGTTTACCTCTGCTGCTCAGTTCTTTTCTGCATCCTTTTTTTTTCTCACCTCTTTACTCCTTCACAAGCATTTTTGTTTGTTGTTTCGCCACATATGCGCCTCTTCACAGCAAAATACTTGGGCACAATACATTCGTTCATTCACAAACGCTAAAAAATAAAAAAATTTGTAATATTTGTCTCGTAGTCATCTCCTTAGCATATGTAGCTCAGTTGTTAGGGCCCAGATGAAAAAGAAAAAGAAAAAAAAGGCCTGAATCATCTGGAAACAAATGAAATGTTCAGTATGTGTGTGTTCTGTGTTTTATAACGGTGCACATATTCACACTATTACACTCAGATTCGGAATCTATAAGTCCTTTACCTAGGAGATTGTGTTTATCAAAAAACTGTCTTCGTGCTTCACATTTACAGCAGTGAAGGAGACAAGAGGACAAGAGGATAGAGAAGTAGTTTTCCAGGTGAAAAGAACAAAAAAGCCCACAGGCCCTCATCAGAGTAATTTTCCTCTCACATTTTTGGCCTGTCATGAATTCAAAACTTTTTTCTTCCCACCAATAATTTGGGAACGACTTTACATTAGTCCAGGTTTACTTTGACGTGAGCGTTCTGCTTTTCTTCTTTTACAGCGGAAGCTGAGCATCCAGATGGCGCTCTGCTCTCCGACTCCCTACCCCCCCATCCGCTTGGCCTACCCTCCCATCCACTTGGCCTACCTCCCCACCCTTTGGACCACAGCTTGGCCCACACCCTGCCGCCTGGCCTCCACGCCGACCACGACCTGCTGACCTGCGGCCAGTGCCAGATGACCTTCCCTCTCGGCGACATCGTCCTCTTCATCGAGCACAAAAAGAAGCAGTGCCAAATGCCACTGCTGGCCAACGGCTGTTACGACAAGATGAACGACAGAGGAGGGCAAGGAGGGAGTCCCACTCTGCAGAGCCTTCATCATTACACCCAACGGGTCGAGCTAAGGAAGGTGGTGGAGCCGGTGGAGATAGGCATCCAGGTGACACCGGAGGAGGAGGAGGTGGTGGGAGGAGGAAGGGAAAGAGGTGAGAGGGGAGAGAAGACGCCCACCAAAGGAATTTGCCCCAAGCAGGAGAACACGCCAACAGGTAGGCCATGACAAACACACACTCTTTAAAGAAATAGTTCAGCATTTTGGGAAATACACTTCAATCAGAAGACTAATATCAATCTTATGTGCATTACGTACAGAGATTATAAGCAGTCTTGGCTGGCCAAGATTAGGATTAACAATTACAGGTAGAAAAAGTTCAGAAAGTCATTTACCTACATTAAGGCAAACGTGAAAGAATAAAGAGAAGGGGCAGAATTATAATTATTATATTTCTTAAATGAGAAGTTTTACACAGCGTGCCTACGTTACTGCAGTGATCAGTCCAATAACATCATCAAATTGAAATAATACATTTCTAAGTCACTGAAAAATGATCAACATGTAATGTCTTGTGTGAACATCCAGGATCCCTCAGTCTTTAAAAGTCATTTTTTTGACTTAAGACGTTATTTCAGAACCAATTTTAAGCAATTTCTATATAACATAGACGCCATTTCTTTTTCCTTTGTTCTCTTTGATGCCGTATTATAACACAGTACTGCAGCACTGTATTCATTTGCATGACGCTTCTAAACCTTTGTGACAGTTAGCGTTTATGGTGTTTAACACGCCGCAACCATTCCTTTACGAAGAAATACTCCTAGGCCGCCCCTCTAAAGCTCTACCCTCTAAAACCATCACTTGTAGATTTTGCTGAAACTTTTCATATGGTGTGTGCAAGACAAACAAGATGCAACACGGGCCCCATTTCCACCTAATATTAATACGTACCTGGATACGTGCATCTGAGGCATGGGACTTTTCAGCTACACTCGGTAATAAGAAGGGTTTTTCTTATCTTGATGGTGCCTGCAATTCCATCCAATCACAGTATACAAATTAGTTAGACGACAGGGCAGACTGAGTCAACAAACATGGGGGGAAGCGATGCTGCTGTTTGTGCCCTCTTTTTTTTTTCTTTTTTTTTTTCACCGTAGAGCTAACTTTGCCGCTGCTACCTGAAGCTTTCGTCTGGGTAATTGAGTTAGCAGGAATAGGCAAATTTAGGTGACCTTTCAAATTGGGGGGGACTGATGTTTCTTTCACCGCACTGTGGCATTTACACCTGCCCGAGATCTGATCAAAACGCGAGCCTGACCATCTCCAAACGTGGTCTGAAACACGTTCGGGTGCTAGTGCATTCTGCCGCATTTACACCTACATTAATGTTTGTTTACCTTGACCTAGATGTCCACATATGACGCAGTCACATCGTCTGCATGTAAGCTGCATGTCAATACGAGGTGCAAAGAGAAGACATCCAGTGCATTTCTCAAATCCAAATGATTTTTTTAACATACTGAACATATTTGAATCTTCTGACCAACTATTCAAATACATACATAAATCTGTTGTTTCAGTGTTTATGGAGACATCTCGTTGCGACTTAGTCCATCCTTTCTGGCATGAGAGAGAGAGAGTTCATTGTATTAGAGCAGGAGGACAGCAGAGGAGGAGAGAAGGGAAGTAAGGGTGAGACAGGCACATTACCCACTCAAAGCACTAAACCCCCTCAAGGACTCGACTAGTTGAAACAAATTGTGCAAAACGTGACAGAGAGACTCACCCCGACTTTCATGGAGAAATCCAGCCTAAGCCATCTGCTTAAAAAGGTGAAAAGCTCATTAAAATTCAAATAAGCAAAGCCAGGGAAAAAAAAAACACCATGAGAGAAGGAGAAGGGAAAGACAGAGAAATAGGGATTAAAAGGAGGCTAGTTTCTCCCCATTCAATGGGGTAAAGAGGCAGTTTAGCGGGATAGCAGCTGCAGGGGGAAAGAGCACCAGCAGCTATCTCTGAAACCAGTCAGTATGCTCAGAAAGGGACCAGAGGAGAAAGGCAGAATATTCCAGTGTGCGACCAGAACTCGCTCCCTACTTTCCTAGACGTCAGTGTTTGCAGAAACAGGCCAGACATACAGGGCTGCTTCACTGTGTCTCATTTTAACCATTTTAACAAGCCTGCAGGTAGACCGGTCTCAAAGTATCTAAAATGAGTTTATCTTATTATTTTATCAGCTTGAATTTGATGAACAAAATACGTGATGAGGTCTCAACAAATGCATATACAAATTGGATCAAACAGCTTTAGATGTTTTGGCAAAACCATAACAAATTCCAAATGCGTTGTCTGCAATCTGCACGTATGAGTCATGATTGTATGAGCGCATTAGAACCCACCAGGGGAATAGTGTCATTAAAGCATGACTATCAGTCAGGTGTGCGTATGTGTTCAGGAAGCTGTTTCCATTGCCCATGGTTTTGCGTATTAATACACCATTTCAAAGGTTTGTGTAAAACCTGTACGCTATTTGGATGGAAACGTAACGTGATTCGGAAGCAGCGGCAGCAACGGCCTAAATTTAGACGAAAATTCTGGCACCAAGCCACATGAGGAAGTGCACTCGCAGGTAACACGCCTGACTCTGTTTCCCCAGTTAGTGTGCTGGAGCAGGACAAAGCCCCTCTGAACGTGTCAGTCTGCGGTTTGGCCTGCGCTGTAAACACTGTGTTTGGGCCTGAACTTCATCAATATTTTACCAGGCTGTTACAACTCTGCCAGACAGCCACTCAGTCGCTGCTGTGGACTGCACGGCCACCTGTATGTCTGAAAAGCTCGGTACTTAGCTCCGGAACTGTGCTACAGCTTCACATTTAACACAGATAAGTCCAAACTGTAGGGCGCAAATAGCTTCAGCACAATCCCAGCGTGTCTGCAGAGCTGCGCTCAGGCATGCTCGCTAATTGACTGGCGTTGGTCGCATTATTAAGCTGGCATTATTCATATTTATGTGCATAAATATATATTTTCCCCCTGCGTTTAAATGCTTGCAATATATCTAACTGCAATCCTCCCGTGAAATCAACCCCACATGTGCTGCGTTGGAAGGCTTGAAATTGTAATTGCACAATATTTCTTTATAACAGAAAGCGCAATAATTTTCACATTAAAAGCAAAAACATATTAGTGGCTCAATTGGACGTGCACTGCGGCAACTGTAAACTATATTGCTCCAATAACATTTTATGTTTCAAAATTACCCTCGGTATTTCACAATTTCCACATGAAATATGTCCAACTAGCACCTTATTAACACGGGGAGAGGACAGAGCGGTTTATTAATCAAGGCGGAGTTTAATTTGGAGAGAACACACTCAGCCCGGCTCATAATCACTGGGGGATTGAAATATGGCAGGTGAAATTCTCTCTTTGTAACTCAGACAGAGTTTTTTTTTTTCCTCCAGTGGAGTTTTACACCTTTCATTACCTGGTGAAAGAGAGGGAAAAAGAAAAAAGATGTAGAAAAGGAAGCAAGAGAGCAGAGCTGAGCGGAGCGCCAGAGAGAGCGGGGGAAAACTGATCAGGGAGTTTGAATGTCAGCTCAGAACACAACTGACGACAACGCTTCGTAATTGGCTCCCAGCAGGTCAAACTACTCCTTTATTCTCAAGCTTTTTCACTTCCATTTGTTCTCCACGTGGAATGGAACATGCGCACACCCATATTCACACTCTAAGATGAGCATCATGCCAAGTTTTTTTTTTATTTTTTATTTTTTTACCCCTAAATTAGAAGAGGTGCTCCTGCCCTAACTGAAGGTTTTGTTTTTTCCTCCTCTTTCTGCTCATCTATAAGGCAGCAGAGCACAGACTGTAAGAGTTTGTACAACTTAAACTGGATTCAGTTTTGACAGATGTCGCTGTGGTCTAGTTTGTAGGATGCACACCGTGTTATATTGTGTTATCGTGTTGTTACAACAGTGCCCCCACACTGACTGACAGGTCACAGACAGGAAGGTGTCTTTCAGTGCATACATTCTGTCACAGATTTGATTGTGCAAGTCTATAGAAAATAGGTCTTTGATATTTCAAAAAAAAAAAACACTGTTAATACTGTGTAGAGGAAGTACACTTAAACTAAAGCAGTCAGAGGAAACATTATGGTTTTGTCATGTGCCTTATCGCGGCTGATGAAAATAAGTCGCAGCTCGTTCCAATTGACGCTGTATGTCGCCAAACCATTAAAGTAAAATACATTTACGAGCGGATGGAGTTGATGAAAAGGGTTCAGGGTCTTATTCCACGTGTTTTTTTTCAGCAAAATAATAATTCCAAGAAAACAGTCGTATCCTTCCCTTCCTCCATCTCTAATCAACAATATCTAGCACTAAGTACTGATGCTATCTAAATACATTGTGTTCATAACTTCATTAATTAACCGTCATGGAACCTGAATGTGAGTTATAGCGTGGGTGAATTCAAATTTACCTTACTACATATTGACTTAAGAAAGAGTGGTAGGCCAGCTTGAAACTACAATAAGTTTTTTAACCTTGCTGCTACTCTCTGCAGCCGCATTCCATTCACCATAGATGCAAACTGGTGTGGGAGGTCAGTGTAGTCGAAACCTGTTTGATTTTATCCATCATGTACCACCAGCACTCTTTTTTTGCACTCGCTTTCACTAACATCACTGTTATGCTGGACCAGTGCGCCTCGTCTTTGTCTAAGAGTCGAGGTATTTTAACTGGCAACCTTCAGGTCACACACCTTCCAGACTCCTGGGCCTCTGAGAGTCAGTTTAGCTGGCTCCTCCACAGAGGTGCGACACTGACAGTTCGGATTAGAGAAAGAGAAGGAAACATGTCATATTTACTATAAGGCGTACGCACACTCACACTGTGTACACTTTTCACTGAGGAGTGTTTAACGCCACCTGACACAGCGCTGTGCAGCCCTTAAAACCTTGTCAGCTAGAGTTTAATTCAGATATTTAACTAAGTCCAGTTGGAGTGGAGAGGAACACACACACACACACACACACGGCTGTGTAAAGGAGTAACTTTGACAAACTCAGATATGATGACACCTTTTTAATCTGACAGAGCCATTTGACAGGCTGTGTGTGTGTGTGTGTGCCAGCTGTCTAGCTCTACATCTACCTCGGCTTTCACACCCATATTTTCTGTCCTTTTTTTCCTGGCCGACTTTTTTCTCTGTTCCGGTTCATTCTCTCTGTCTTTCCCACACAGATGGTTACTCGTACACGTTCAGACAACACACTTTCTCCTGCTCTCTCTGTCTCTCTCTCTTTTACTCAAAATACTACCAAAGGAGTAGTAATCAATACACATTATTAATTATGTGCAATTTGCAGAGTAAGAGAACAACGCACACACACACACACACACAGAAGAAAAGTGTGTGTTTGAATGTTATGCAAAGATTATTCACGTGAACACGCCAACACTCTCATGTGCACACATCTTTAGCAAACAAGACTGAGCACAGCGGTGTGTCCCTAAAATATTTACCATATGCTTATTTATCTTCCAAATTAATCTGCACAAAGACTGAACAAAGAGCCATGGCACAGTGTGTGTGTGCGCGCGCTCACCCGTGTGTGTGTGTGTGTTTGATATAACAGCCCGTACTTTAGAGGCATTACGGCGCCCGCTGCTCTTGTTGTTTTGCGTTGGTTCAATAAAGCTGGGAGGCCTCTCGGATGGAGCGACGGCCTTTTTGAAGTGGTAATTACTCTGGTTTGTATCGCTGCTTACTCTCCCTCCCTCGGCCTCTCTCTACTTCTCTCACCTCTGTATGTGTGCTTTTGGCTAGTTTGGGTTTTGGGTATGTGTGCGTGTGTGCGTGTGTGTGTGTGTGTGTGTGTCTTCGCATAGTACAGTCTTGATGCATTTTTAACAGGCCTGAAAGGGTGTGGATATGCACTCGCTCACACACACGAGGCCACACACAAATCAACCAAATTTTGTGTTTCAGTCTTACTCAGTGCTGGACAAGATGAAGTTGAAAGACACACTGCACGTTACTTATTACTATAACTCCACATTACATTGCTTGCTACCTTACAGCTGCACCCCTGGCATCGCATGTGGCGTCCAAAGAATATTTAGCATTTGAGAAGGATGGTTGCTTCTGTTCAGTAAGGACATTTGTAGAGAAACATGTTCAAATTTTGAATGAAATGTATAGTTTTGATACCTGAGCATAAATCCAGGAATAGTAGCCTCCTTAGCAGTGGTGAATGCACTGACACAGTAAAGCCCCACTGCCTCCAAACCTCCTGTCCAGCACCAGTAACAGTGTGCCACTGGGGTTAGTAAGTGTACAAAGTGTACAAAGTGTCCACATTTTACCCCCGTGAACTTTTTGTTACTATAAAAGACATGACTGTAAAATGTTACTCAATATTTGCACAATCCTGGTCAGCAAGATTTTGTCACAACTTATCCTCCCATCTGTGTGTGTGTCTTTGAAAGCCGGAGTGTGTGCGTGCGCATGCGAGAGAGCCTCATTTTCTCCTTATTCTCCTCTAGCCATCCACCTCTTCCTGGCCTACACAACGCTCCACTTTTCCTCTGTAAATCCAACATCCTGGACACAAACCAGACACCGAGAGCAAAACAAGCGAGACATGAAGGTCGGGAAAGGCAGCGGGGCTGAGCGAGGCATACAGAGGCAGGAGGAGAGAGAGGGAGAGGGAGAGAGGGAGAGTCTTTGCCATTAATAGAGCATCTCATCTCCTGCGCTTCTTAGCATTTTCAAAATCCCTTTTTGCGATTTTCGCCTTGTCGCCTCTCGCCGCTGTGTTAATCACTTTGCATGCACTCATTTAAATATTAAAATTTTCTTTAATCATCAAAGCCAGTGAGCATCATGCATATTCATATCATCTTACCCCCCCCCCCCCCCCCCCCACACACACACACACACCCACCCCCCGATGCCTCCATCCCCTGGATCTCAGGTTCATTACTCTGCTGCGCAGCCATTAGCCACTTCTCTAATCACACAGTTTACACACACAGACTACCCCCGTGTATGCATGCACAAACACGCACAAAAAAACGCACTAGCTAGCCACTAGCGCTAACCACTGCTAATCCGCTAACTAGACTAAAATACACAGGCATCCCTCCAGTCTAAACTGAGTGAGCAGACTTGTCATCCATCCCGGCTGCTAGATGGCTGGAGCTGGGAGTATTTGTCAAGAGGCTCGACGAAACCCTCATTTGCATAATGACTTTGTAGTTCTGCATTAATAAAATTTGCATATGAAGCCGTGTTAATTACTCCTGATCAGTCTTTTTTGCATTCATGCATGGTAATTTTCGGCGACTTGCAAAAATTGATGTCCTGGCGTCAGTGATGAGATTTGTGGAGGAGGCTCCGGGTGTGTGTGCGCGTGTATGTGTGTGTGAACGAGGATGAAAAAGAGGGAGGTGGGGGGTGATGAAGGTGAGGCACGGATGGGGGTGTTTGGGGCATTATCAAAGCAGAGTAGACGGGAGGTTTGTGTGGTTTGCTGTTTGCTGTGTTCCGGCAACTTTCTCTTTGCCCCTAACTTTTGAGAATTTTTCCTCAAATTGTGAAGAGTGACGAAAAAGCTGTTCACTAAAATCCTCCCACACACACACACACACTCACACACACAAAAGGGATGGCTAGCAGCCATTTGTAAATCTATTGTTTACTTGCAGTTCTTCGATTCAAACACCAAAGACTCGTCAAACTGTGCAGCATTTGCTCAAGACTGAATAATATTCATAGCATTCTATAAATAACATTCTCTCTCTGGGCCTGAGAGACAGAGGGACAGAGAGAGAGAGAGAGAGCGAGAGAGAGAGAGAGAGAGAATGTTATATGTCGTTAAGAAACAGATTCTTTTAACATTTGTGATGCAATATCACCCTTAATGGAGCCAAGTCATGTCAGGGTCAGGGCATATGAGTCACATTGTGTATTTTACACATCTGGGGACCCTCTAAGGTCCCCGGACCCGACTTCAAGAGGCACTTGGTTTAACGCTACTGAGACATGACGCGTGTGTTTCCGTTTGCCTTTTAATAGCTTTGGAAAACAAGCTTTTCTTTGTTGGAAATAGCCTTTTAGCAAACAATTGTTGATTTTAGAAGCACGGCTCGTTTGAATTCCCCACGGGGTCGATCGGGTTTAACAAACCCTTCTAAAGCAGTTAGTCTTAATTTATTCATGGAGTTTATGGCACCGTTTTTTTTGCGCCGGGCTTTTAATTCAGGTGTCACGTGTTTTTCTCAGATCTGCATGAATCAATGGAGGAGAAAGGAGAGAAAAAATCTGTGCTTTTTTTCTTGATGGTCTCTGATTCTGGCAAACGCAACAGCTATTCGGAGCACGGCAAGTCGTGGCCAACGCAAAGACATCGTCAGGATGAATCACAGGCAGCCACGAATGAAGTTTTTAACTACTTTTTTTTCTTCTCCATTTTTAGCAATGACAGTTCATGAGAGGTTTCTATATCTTGTAGGTTTTGTAGGTGGCACTCCCTATGTCTCAAGCTAAACCTGCTAAAAACGCAATACCTGTGCTCCCCATGTTTCCTTTGGCAGACGTTTGCTTAACTGTAGGCAGGAACAGTGTAAAATATGTTAGCTTTTTAACTGCGGTTCAACATTTCCTCTGTTTAATATGGGAGTTAAGTAATTTGAACCACTCGTGACAAATAATAGTTAATATGTCAACCTACTATACCAGTGTGGTCTTTACAGTAAATATAACACATCACATGCCATGTTTCTTAAGCTCTAGAAATGTTCATGTGTCAACTCCTCTGGCCTCCTCTGTCACATGACTGCTAAACACCTGTAGTTCCGTATGTTAAAAATCAGTTGCCACATTTTTAGTTTTTCTGTAAATAGCCACATTGACATAGTTATCAGAGCTGTAAGGGTGAGAAATTTGTATTCTCTTTATAAGGAATTAGGTGTTATGAGTGGCAGGTATACCCTACAGACTTAATGTGTTAATAAAAAATCCTTTACAGATTTGCCACAAACAAAATCTTCATTCACAAATTTTAAAAATCAGTCTAAACTCATATGTAATGACACGAGGACATCAACACCATCCAGTGTCATCAGAGCTGTATTGATCACCTTTGTGGAAATGTAATCTCTGCATAAATAACAATCCCTCTGTTGTTGGGAGAGGCTTTCATATAACATGTTGGCTTTTGTGAAACGGTGAGATCAGATAAGACGATAGAACGTTCAATGGAGTTTGGATCTAGCTGAGTGACTGAGCGACGTGCTGTCATCAGGCAGGTAGTACGTGAATAGAGGGAGTAGAAACGTGAAGGAGGTCGATTGGGAAGCTTTGTGAAGATGATAATGGCTGGATGCAAAGCTATACTTCCATCTGCATTCATCTGGACTGGATATTTGAGGAACCCGGCCCTCTAGGAAAGGCTGCGCCGGCATTCTCTCTGAATGCTATTGTACACCGTGCTGCATTGTGCATGTGAGCGTGTGTTTACGGAGAATCTGTGCCCGCTGCTTCCAGTTTACTGTGCCTGTGAACACCTTTATTTTTGTGTCAATTTGGGACACTTGCCTGTGTTTACGCTGCAATTCTTCGAACGAATTAGAAACGAATTTCTAATGTTAGTGTTTGTGCTTTATTGTTTCCGTGCAAATGTTAGTGTGAATGTGCATTTGGGAGTGTGAGATGTCTGCGGGCACGTATAAGGGGTCATTTGTGAAAATCTCTTCAGAGGCAGATCCAGAGTTTTTTTTTTTAGACATCTGAGCTCAGTGTGATCAGTTATTACATGGACCTGGCACGTTTACACAGTGCTCCTCAAACTTGCCTTTAAGAAGTAACAGAATGAAGGTGGGTGTCAAATCCTGGCGTATCTGGAAACAATTCCATGTGCATTTTTAGTACTAACTCACACTCATTCCATGTAATAAACATATGTTTTACTGCTTCCATGCAAAATAATTCAAAAGTGCAAAAGCTATAATAAACACGTGTGCTGCAGACAGATAAACAATTAAGCACACTGTGCAGAACCTATGGAAAAACGATAATAAAGCTCATTTTAGAAGCCTCTTCCTGAGCTGTCAGTTTGCAAGATAACTTCAAGTGGCTGCTAAATGATAAACAAATAAGGTAAACAAATCTTAGCAACAAAAACATATGTTTGATTCTATTTTTTTCCCCCCGTTTCCTTGTAAATTACTGATGTATTTGCTTGTTGTTTAGATTATACACAGACATTGCAAACTGACTTAGAGTCTGGGAGGTATTTCCTCTGAGACACCCAGACTAAGAAGTTCCACTTAGGTTGGAACAAACAAAAGAAGAAAGATAGCATGTCCAATTTAAATCTGCAGCAGCAAACATTTAGCACCAAACACCAAAGATCAAGTAAAAAGTAAAAGAATGAACCAAACCTTGAATAGTACTTTGGGTTGGACTGCTACGTTTGAATTTATGCAAAGAATACATTTCCTGCACGCTTTGTCCTGTATGAATTACAGCACAAACAGTTCTAGTGTTCCAAATAAAGACAATATGCAGGTCAAAGCCAGTTTTCTCTCTAGCAGCTCTGTAAGCCCTCTGTCTTTTTTATTGACTGAATAGCCCATGCCCTCCAGCTATGTCATTACACCCTACTATTGCAAACTTCTCAGAATTAACTCCTCAATTTTGCTCGAACCAGACCAAGTCACAGGGATTTTCTGTTTCAGATGTCTCCCCGCTGAGTCTCAGACACGACACCGCGCTTTGTCTTGTCTCCTCCTGCCAGAACAGCCTGCTCTTTCTCACTGGCTTTGAGGATCTGAATCCGTAGCCTTTCCTTGCGTCGTCTATCAAGCTGACACGGGCGGCTTTCACTACAACTCTGCATACAAGATTTGATTTTGTAAAGGCGGAGATGGCAGCGAGGGCATGCTGCAAAGCAGACACAACACCTTAGAAATAGGTAATACATACAACGGGCCTTTCTTGCTAAGCTGACATGGTGATGCTTCAGAACCCCTTTTGACCAAACAGGCAGAGACATAGCGCTTGACTAAAAATAATTTCCCTTTATTGTAGCTGCACACTAGTACGCAGAAGCAGTTCCAGCCTGGCCACACGGACAGGATGGGATTACCACAGTATTTTGCTGAGTTTGGGGGACTCATGACTGCCCCTCTCCTCTACAATAGTCTGTTGGCGTTTAGCACCGGCCAAATCACCACTTAACAAAAGCTAATTTCTCACTTGGTTAAACTGGGAAGGATTAGGGGCCCTGTGTTGGCGCAATCCATGTTTGGTGAAGAGTGAGGGATGGAAGGATGTTAGGAAAGGATTTAAACCTCAATTACAAGGGACTGAGGGCTTTTGTGCGTCCGTGGTGAAGGTGGGACGCAGAGGTTTAGCGACTTCGCTGCAAATGTTTGCTGCCTTGTTGTGCTCGTGTGTAGGTGTGCGCGTATGTACGTGCATGCAGCTGAGGGTGACACAGCCTGACAAATGCACGTTGATCCTCTTGTTTAAGAGGGTTTTAAATCTCCCCAGTTTGACACACTTACTACTCAGGCTTTAAAAGAATAGATATGATGTACAATCAAAGCTTATGACACAGCAGACATTTGTGTTATGTGATGGAGACAGCAAATGTTTTGCTCTTGTATTGTCTGACTGCGGGTCCTAGTGCCATAAACATTTCCTTCTAACTCCTTAAAGATCTTCTGTTCACCTCAAGTCTCCACTGGAGCCTGTGAACTTCTTTAGCACTCTTTGCAAACTCCCCAAATTTCCCAAAGTGAACAACATGCTTTTGGCGTTGCACATTTTTCTACACAAATGCCCCCATTTTACACACTGGTTGGCTTCCCTTGTTACATTCTTCACTCCCTGCCTCCATCTCTTTGTGTGTTACGTGTACAATTGAGTGCAACACCAATGGCACCTTTGGGGACAGACTGTTTGAAGATGGCGACGTTATCACCAGTTGAATGGTTACTGCATTGCTCTTTGAGACAACATGATGTCAAATAGCTTTTGCCCTTAGACATGTGCAGAAGTCATCTAGTGCTACGGTCTCAACCTTGTTGAAATGCCCAAGACTTTAGTGTTCCCTCCAACGGTATGATAAAAACACTGTTTGAATAGAAGCCCCTTGAAATCCCAAGCACAGCTTAAGACCCTTCCATCTCTTCAAACCTCTTAACATTACTAAGGTCTCATTTTCCTTCACCTGTATATAACCAGTGTTTCTATCTTTAGCTTTCATATTCATCTATTTAGTGTGAGGGATGTCCATGGTGCTGGGGCTACAACGCCAGCGTTCTCTCTCTCTATTCTTTCACGGAGATTTTTAGCTGCTTTTAGTATCTCTCATCTCCTCCAGACTTTTGGGGGAAGAAGAGCGGGATAAAGAGGGAGTTAGATTTCCCCCCGTGAACACCAAACCCTTTCGTTTGTATCAAAGGTTTGCCTCACCCCTGCTGACATCCCTGAATTATTCACTTAGAGGAAAAGATAAACAAGGCTTGCTAGCTACAGTTGTTCTATTGATTTCTCTGGGCAACATCACAGATAACAAAAAGAGGGCTGAAGGAGAAGAGCTGGGCTGCTGCCGTCTCTGTTTTTTTTTCATCTGTAAATAAATCAATAACATGTGTAGTTTTTTTTTCTCCTGAGAAAGAAACCTGTGTCCTGTTTCCCAGGAAAGAAAGTAATGCATTTACACTATGTATTTTTGAGGTAGTGAGACCATGTGGCCATGAGGCTCTTTCCATGTGGGAACAGTATTTTCTACCTGTTGGTTAGACTTAAATTGCCCATTGCTGGGGTAATTTGCTTTTCAGAGTAAGGTTGGGGGTTGGCCAAGTAAACAATGCTGGCTGAGGGCCAATAACTGGCGGTACCCCACTGATTAAAAACAGGCAGATCCCCTCCATTCTTTCTTTCTCGCCTTTATGAGAAAGCTGGAGTGAGAATTTCAAAATAAAAGCTGCTCCTAATCTGCTCACATCATAGGTTATACGACTGACTGCATCTCTGCCCTAACCCCTAACCAAGAACGGTCGTGTGACACTGTCTGGACCCACATTCTTGCTTGTGCATGATGTCTTAACTGCTCCTTTGGTACCATTTGCAGGAAAGCAAATAAGAGGGAGTAAATTGCAGGTTGGTACACTTTTTTCTCTCCGCCTGTCTATGGACGCTTAATCTCCAGAGGGTTTATCCATTATTTTTGTCCCCCTTGCCCCAAAATATATTATTATATCATCTATGACAATCGTGGGCTCTGAGAAATGAACTGTTTTCTAGCTGTGATTGGTCAGTGGATAAAGTGCCACTGGCCGCTATTCCTTGGTAGGCTTCTGGCATCACATCACCCCTATCCATCTGCGTGTCTGTGGTGGGGAGTCCCACCAGCAAGGGAAGTCAGATCAGGGCATCCAGAGTAGCTAGATGTGAGCCTGGCTGCAGTGGCTAGACAAAGCACTCACAAGCAGAGCAGAGCAGAACCAGCACTTGAGTCTAATGAACTTTTTGCATATTAAGCTACTTGATTTGTTAAACTTAGACTGTACAGAAAAATGTCCTGGTGGTATATTGTTCCGACTGTATACTGTTTCCAAATGTCCCAGCTTGTCAGTTGACACTGTGCACTTTTTCTACAATACTTTGATGTGTAACTGTAAATTTCCTCAGGCTTTAAGATGTTGTTTTACAGACTGATTTTCTAGCTGGTTTCCTCGTATGGTTTTCTGACAACGTAGCTGTAGCCGAAACAGTAATAAAAGGAGAGCATTTCTCCTTTAAGAGACAGAGACCGCGCTTCAGACTGTGTGTGTGTGTGTGTGTGTGTCGGTATGAGCGAATGAAAACAGATTGGACTGGTTATAGGAGCAGGCCTGCTTCCAGTTAGTGGAGAGACAGCAGGAGTGCCGAGGAGCTGATCTCCTCTCTGAACCAAACCAAAAAAAAAGGACTCTGTCCACTAGTCATGACTGAGAATCAACAATAGAAACTGAAGAATAAACTGTACTGAAACTAAATATAAGTGCTGAAATGAATAACAACTGACTGCTAAACTAAAAGAAACACACAATATGGATAGCAAACTGCTGTGTTCATGGAGGGATTGACAATTAATGGTCTAAGCTGACAAGTCTCCTGTCTGTGTTCATGCCAGTAAACTGCTCAGACTGGAAATACATTTTAATAATATAAAATTATGAGTATGTATAAACCAGTCAGATGGAGAATTTCATGTGATGCAAATACTTTAGCTCCTAAACCATAATCAGGGCCATAGCTATGGCACCAACACTGAAGTCAACTCCTCAGTGTTCCTCCTGAAGAGTAATGTACTGTTCCTATATCATTGACATTTTCTAATCAAAGTTATCTTTTAAATCAAGTTTGATTGAACCAATCATTTTAAGTCGGCATGACTGCTGTTATGTGACAAAGAGCTTGTTTGCTGGGTTCCTTTGCACTGTGTCCCAGCCTGCAGGTATATCATTTTGTAGTGGCTCGGTTGCCTTTCCAGAGCTCTCCAGTCCTCCAGGCCTTATAAGGGCCTCCAGCAGAGACCTGTCCCCTCATCCCTTTCTCCATCCCTCCATCCGTGCCCTCCCCTAACCCCTTCCTGGTCTGGATCTGCTCTCGTCCTCGACCTGCCGCACTTCCCTCCCCGCTCCTGCTTCTTGCTGCTATTTCTGTATAAACAAGTGGAGTCTGACCAAAACACTCAGACCACAGGCGACACTCCTTCATTGTCACCCCCTCCTCTTGCCGCTTCATCTCCTCTTCCACCTCAAACCCTTTCTTTCTGCTCCCCTCTTTACAGGTGAAATAGTACTTATTTTATTTTAGAAGATATCTGACCTGAAGGTTTATTTTGAAAGTCTGACCTGAGGGCATAATGTTGAATTCATAAACCCTGGATTACACTGAACTTTGTCTGGTTCAGTAGTGAGGCAAGGGAGACGTGCAGGAAAACCGAGAGCGAGAGAGAGAGCTAGAGAGACTCTTTTCTTCTTGATGTCAGGCAAAGCTGTAATATGTCTTATTCAGACAAGAGGGGCACTGCTACATCATAGTCTTGGATGGAGCTCCAGCATGTGTGTGTGTGTCTGTAGTGTGTTCCAGGAGACTCCCACTTGGCAGCGTGCAATTTGGACGAGCTTTATATAAGGGGAGGGAAGGAGGGAGAGGATTTTGGACGGGACAGGTGACAGGGAGACGTAGAGGAGAAAGAGAGGGATCCAAAAATGTGTTGGACTGCTGTCCCAGTCAAATCAAGCTCATGGCAGAGTTTCTCTATTGTGGCTCCAGAGACCAAGCCAACTCTTCACCTGACAAGATGTCCATGACTTAACCTCAAAAGACTAAAACACCGAGTGCCCACAGTAGAGTCGTCTCCATGAGACGCTGAAGACCTGCCTTAGCACACGTTCTCAAAATATAAACATGTATCTTTGTGTTCATCAGCTCAGCATTTTACACCATTGCACTTTACACTGGGAGTATAGTTCAAAGAACAGCATCAGATATTTTCTAGTTCAGGCTGGTAGGAATGTGACTTTAATGCAGGATACTAGAGTTTTTATCCCTGTGTAAAATGCAAGTATTCCTCTTTTTGCAGAAGCCCCCATAAAGTAACTTTAAAAGTCTTTAACTGGAACACTGGCCCCAGCACAATGAACATACAACCATCACACGCAGCAAGAGTGACATGTATCAGGTTCATTCTCCAAGCCACGTATATTGTTGTGTATGTTCAGGATTAGGGATCCCCGTCGGTACCAGGGGCCGTGTTCTGGGAGGACGAAGCCTCATCGAGGCTGCTGGTGGCAGGAAGAGCCTCTTCCTCCAACCACACCTCGCACGCACACACGGCTTCGACACACACACTCCCCAGGTGCAGTGGTGCGGGCCAGTGTGTGGGATTAGCTGGTATGCTCTGGCACTCTCTTCTGGTAATCCCTCTAATTTGTTAACAGGGCACAGAGACAGGGACACACGCACATACACACACGCTCACTGCGGCATTTTGTTTTGGGTTGCTTCTCACCCCCTCATTTTGACTCTGGGACTGCTTGTCATGTGGCGTGGGGGACGGAGAATCTCCTCTTTGTCCTCCCTTCCTGTACCCGCTGCTGCTCCACCACTTTAATGAGCTAAATGCATTCTAATTTGGCTATGATCAGCTAAGCCTTCCTTTAAAATGCATAACGTAAGAATGTCAAAGCCCCCTCCCCCCCGTTCTTGTCTTGTCACGAGTGCAGGGTTTGTATACACACTCGTACGCGCACACCTTGCACAATGATAATCCTTTGTCGGCTGGATAACATGCAGAGAAGATGGGGTAATGCTAAAGTTCAACACATGCTGGGATGAAAGAAGGATGTGTAGACACTGATAGGGACAGAGTAAAGGACACAGTAACATAAAGCAAGGAAATATAAATAACTGCAATTAATATAGTTTTTTTTTAATGTCCTGTTGAGATCAACTGGCTCTGCTGGATACCAGACACTTCATTTCTTGAGTGGAGGTGGAAGAAATAAATTCAGGCAATTGTTCTGCCACCAAAATAAGTATAAGCCCACGAGAGACCTGAGAAATGACATGGGCATGTAAAGAGTTTTTTGGAGCAGTTTTTGTAGCTCTGGTGTTGTACTTATTGAGACGGCTCTGGGTGGAAATACAGCCAAGACATTCAGTACATTTCTGCTCTGCTTTGAAACTAATGTATTTCAGTTGGCGTTAACTTTCAAGCCTGTACCACTTATTTGATTTTTTGTTTTGTTTTTTCCAAACCATGCTCTTTTCCTAAACCTAGTGTTTTTGTTTCCTCAAACTAACCAGAAGTGAGAGCAGAGAGGGACACAAAAAGAAAGGGAACAGCAAGTGAAAATAAAACAAAAATGCATAGGGCGCATACAAGACTCAAAAGCAATTCCTGTCGATGGTAGTCTGGTGTAAAGCTGTCTCCCTCCAACCTCTGAAGGTGCGCTTGTTTACCTTGCCAGCGCTGCACCTCCATGCTGAGTGTCATGAAAAAACCAAGACAATGTCCACGTACAAAAACCAAATGAACTTTCATGAACTACCAAAACACCAAAACACATGGTTTCCCTTTAAACAAGTAGTACAGACAGGAAAGAATCCACCAAGTGACATATTTTATTGTTAAAGTCAGAGTGAGATGAGGATTGCAAATGTCATCTTCTTGTTCCAGAGCAGGGGAGATGGTTAAGATATGGCTCTGCAATGGACTGTATTAATCAGCTTGCACAAATAATAATAATAAAAAAGACACCTATGTGATTTTAGGGATGATTTCTTACTGATGGAAGACTGAGTGAACGTTCCACTCTATATCCAACCAGATCATCCGAGAAAATTCTGCAAAAAGGGAAAAGAGTGGCTGTTTTGTAAAGAAACACATGCACTCCAGATTTATTTGTTTCTACAAAAGCAATGCCCATTTGAAATGAGCACAAAATATTTTAAAACAAAACACTGAACTTTCCATTCAGTTTTTCACTTCTGACACATCAAAAAAAGCCGTTGGATGAGAACCCAGCTTGTGGCATGTAGGCTGACAGTAACAGCCTGTATAGCAGCAAGAGTTTGGGGTTTGCCTCTTGGTCTTTAGCCAGAAGCGTCTGTGGTGAGCCGAGCTCAGAGATGACTCAGTTTCCCCACAAGGAGTTTTCAGTCTGGCTGACCGGAGCTTCGGGAGCTGCGAGGAAGCTGTAGTGAATCACGACTCAGACGGAGCAGATAAAGTCTGCTAAGAGTGTGAAAGATCTCCGTGTCCATGCAGTTATGGTGATTTAATAAAATCTGCTGCTGTGTGGTCCTGCAGTGAGTTTAGTTGTGAGCTATTAAATCCAATTTAAAGCGCGTGTTGGATGGCTTTTTAAAGCCTGCTCTCAAACCACTTCATTCAAAACTTACAGACTACTTAAAGAATACTGGTAACTTGGCGCCATGTGAGCTCTGCTTTTGAAATTATCTCATTAGGTGGAGACGCACGAGAAATAAACACTTCTTAATTCCCCACAGGCGAAAACAAGAATTGGTCCTCTAGTTCTCAGTGTTGAGTGGATGTATGTACAGTGTGTACACACTCGAGAATGAGAAGAGATGGAAACAGATTTACATGTAATTGTTGCAACAGTACGGTTGTATATCTGGGTGGGATGTGGGGCATCTTGAGATCACACTAACACTGCTTATGTGTGCAAGAAAATTGTCAGGAAACTTTTTACAAGCGAACAAAAGGCCAGGAGGAAACACACGCGTGGCTACGGTACAGTACCGTTGGCTCAGGCCAGATGTCGGCGACAGTGACACCAGCCCCTTCACGCCAACAAACGATCACCACACAATGTATGCACAGTGGCCTGTCCTGTGGTTGTGTCATATTTCACCATGTTTAACTCATGATAATGTAGTGGAGTACATGTTATTGTTTTGCGACCTAATAGCTGAATGTTAAATGTCCAGAATCTTTTATTCCTCTCCTATACTGTATCATTAATCATCTTCTGACCCCTCAGATAAATAGTATAGCCTCAGCAGCCTGGGAGCGTTATCAGCTCTTTATCCGGCCTCACTGGACATCAGAGCCAGTTCATTTACCTGTTCAGACCTTGCATTAAGATCCGATCTGGGCCATCCGAAAGACAGGTGTGAACACCCCCAGGACGCACCGAGATCGCATTTAAGAGATCCGATCTCTGACCGCATTCGGAGGTGGTCTGGCTCGTGTGTGTCTGCATGTGTCTGCATTCCTTTGGTAGTGTGACTGCAATGCAAATCACATAGAGGTCATTCTGTAGTTCTGTGTGTTAAAAAAGTAAGGCAGTCAACCTGGTCAATATTTCTATACTAAATTTAAATTTTGATCAAACTTTATTCTGAAGTTGTGGAATGAAGCAGAGATAAGAAAAAAAAAGAGAAATCTGATCATATTTTATCCCAGAGTTTTGTTCTAAAGACAAAAAAAAACTTTGCTTTGTGAGGTTTCACTGGATTACGCAGCAGTATGCAGTGTGACCCCCACAGACGGGAAAATATTAAAGCGTGCAAAGTAAATTGTAACAATAATAGCAGCAGTTTAAGGGGATACAAAATATTGCAGAAGAGGAAAACTGTTAAAAGCTTCCGTGTAAGTGGAGTTAAAGATGAAAGATCCGTCCGTTTAACTTTGCTCTGCCTTTTCACTCTGCGCTCTCTGCGTGTTTGTCTTCCTCTCAGCCCCTGGCCACAGACAAAAAGGATCTATGTAATAATTTGACGCAATAATCCAACGGCGCTCCACTGACACTCACTACATTAATCGCACACTTTGCGACGTTGCGCGCTTCCCCTGTAATTGTACATATTTGACTCTCTCTCTCTCGCTCTCTCCCTCCTCCGCTCTTCCTCCCTCCTTCATCTGTAATAGCTGTGATTTAATTTAGCTATTTAACCTGTAATTCCAGCAATATTTATTGAGGACCGAGGGGGAGAAAATTGGGCCATTAGCCGCCCCAGATGAATACACTGAGATGAAAATGAATGCCGCTAACTGCCAGTTGACCTTTGCACCTTTGCTTTTCTAGCCGTTCCCTCACTTCCCTTTTTTATTAGCGGCAGCAGCAGTAATTATGGCAAATTGAATCATAGTGAAAACTGGAATCAGTCAGTAATGAGAGTTTTATAATGTGTGAAACCGAACCAGGAAAGGGGAACGTAGAGGAGAGATTACCTAAAGCAATGGCTGCTGACGGATGAGGGAGGGAGAGGTGGATAAAGTAATGGATGCCAGCGTATTTGGCTGCTGCTGGACACACACACTCTGTACCCTGACGTGTATTCCATACACACATACACACGTAGACATACACTCAGATCAACCTGAGCACACACGTCTGAGAGAAGAGGGGAATGTGTGCTGATGTATGCACAAAGAAAGGTTTATTCTTTTCTCCTATCTCTTAAAATGATATATTTTGACAACAGAAGCTGTGTCATTGTAGAGACGAGAATATGATGTCAGCGTGTGTGAAAATGTGACATTCTAAACACTGCCGCCGCATTCTGATTCGTTTGCACGTGCCTGTGTGTGTGTGTGTGCATGCAGACGCGTGTGTTTCTGTGTGTGTGTGTGTGTGCGTGTGAACATGAGCCAAACTAAACACAGGCAGAGAGCCAGGCTGCACTTCCCCTGGCAGAGAGAGAAAGGCAGTAGAATAATGGTTTTGAATGGAGTCTCCTTGTTGACAGACAGATCATAAGTCACTCAACTTTGTCAGCGGCTCCATGCTTTACTTCTTTTATTTTTTTGTTTTTACTCATGATTTCTTCCATTTTAGTTTCTTTCATGTATGCACAACCCAAATCAGCTTCTGTACATGTGGGTCCACTGTGAGGTAGACGTACTACATATGCAGTACATTTGTTTTTACATTTATGTATGTTTTAAACACAACTTTTGACCAAAAGTGAACACATTTTAACGAAATTATATAGATATTTGAAAAAATAATGACCACAACTGCCTACAAATGGTGAGTCACTGTTGGAAGCTGAACGCTGGAGACAGTGGACATGTCTTTCACGTTCACCTTCTAAACCCTGATCATTTTAAAAGCGATTACACTTGCACACTTTACATAAATTAATAAAGAGCCTAAATTTTCTACCCTTATGTATTTAATGAAGTGTGTCTCACAACTTTTAGAGCTGCTGCCTTCCACTTACATGTCGCCTTTACCGTGCCATGCAACAAATAAAACTAAACAAAACAAAAAATTTAAGACCTGATAAAGTTTGCAAATGGGGTAGTGTTAACTTTCCAGGTGGACAGAGAAAATTCTAAGACATAGTGATGTCCTGTTAACACCTCATGCAACAGTCAGCACAGGGCTTGCTTCACATGGCATATTATTACACATGATAGTTCATCTGTCGGTGAAAACATTTAGCCTTTGAGTGTTAATGTTTCTATAAAAAGAGAAAGACCTCAGGAACATAGAGTGAACTGATGTAACCTTTACACACACAGCCCACACTTACTGTAAATACACATACAGTGGGTCATAATTTAAACTCTGTGTGTGTAAGGCACAAACAGAGGGAGAGAAGAGAGAGCAGAGAGGAGGAATGTATCTATGCAGATGCCGAGGAGAGGGAGTGTGTTTTCCCGTTCACTCCATAAAGCACGGGTCTCTGCATTCTACCAAATAAAGTGATGAGCGGCTCCCTCGCTCTCCCTCGCTCTCTCTGTTTTTTCATATGGAAATAGGAAATAATGGGGTGATTAAATAGAGTCGTATATTAAAGTACAGCTGACATTAGAATTAGCATAATGTGCTCTCGCCTCAGGCTGCATACTTTATTTGCCATCTGCGTAGACTCCCTTCCCCCGGGAGGGCGAGCAAAACACACACACACACGCACACACGCTTCCCCCAAACAAAAACCATGACCTGCTCCTTCCAGCGCGGCCAGAGAAATGGCGTTTCAGAGCACTCTCTCTCTCTTTCTCTTTCTCCTTCTCTGCCTCTTTCTCTCCCCCTCCCTCGCTCTCTGTCTCCCTCCCTCTCTCTCCGACACAAACACACACAGGCACATTAATTGTTGAGCAAAAATGAACATCAGCTGCTTCGGCTGCATCAGATGACTTCTTACGGCAGATGAGAAGTTTGTTGAAAGACGAAGGAGGAGGGAGGATCTTCTCTCTCTGTATTCGCTCCCAGATCAAGGAGTTGACCGAACGGAGAGGGAGTGAGTGTGGGGGGGGGGGATGTTAAGGGTCTCAAGATTCGGCACTAAAACAGCTTGAATGTGTGTGTGAAGAAACAAAAGCTGAGACATGGGGAGCTGTTATTTCCATTGTGTGTGTGTTTGTTTGTAAATGAATGTGTGTGTGTCTGTGTGTGTGCACGCTGTCCGCAATAATTAAGTCAAAAGGCTTTACAGGACTATGGAGGTGAACAGCTGTTCTGCCTCTCTCAGCTCCTCCTTAACGCACACACTAAAGCAAGCAAGGGATAGTGAATTTATTAAAAAAATTAATTAAAAAAATTCTTGCTGAATGTGGAATTACTGAAATAATATGTTGTTTTCTTTCAGCTGATTTGGGCCAAAAAGTGATATATATATATATGTATTTTGAATAATATATTGATGTCAATATTTTATCACATGTATTTCACTAGCATTTTGACATTTTGTATCTTAAATAAATTACCTTTTCAACAAGTTTTGTTCCGGACGACCAATAGAGAAGCCTGGATACATAGATGTGTGTGCGCATACTTATACTGTGTGTTAATTTGTGTGTTTAGCTGCCAGAAAGAGTCATGGTCATGTACACACATGCAAACAGGAATAAGGGAACAATTAGAGGAGCATATGTTTTCTCTAGTATCTGAAATTAGTGTACTAGGTCAAGACTACGAGCTTCCATTGAATGAATACAAGAGAAAGAACAACAGTACAATTACCATTATCTGTGTGTACTTGTGTGTGTGTGTGTGTAGTGTGGCATGATCCTCAGCCTCTTTAATGTCGGTAGCTTGGTAGTTATTTATTACTTTAAAGCACTTGAATTAATTAGGTGCTACAAAAAAAACAACAACAACACTGTCTTCTTCACAAAATTATGTTTTTTACTATTGCGTGTGTTTCTCTGTGATTCCACTTAATTTATTTAAATACTGAGCACTGACATTGGTTTATTCAGATTAACTTACAACAACACAATTTGAACGAGACTTTTTATCTAAATAATTTGCTCATCAATCACACGCATACACGCTATACACACTATCTATCATGATGCTTAGTGTATGTGTAATGCTGAATGCTACACACTGTAATTGTTCGGCAGTTTTTAGAGTGCTAAATGAAACATTATGGCCCTCTTAAAACACGGACGTAGTGTGGGCCAAGCCTGTGTGACTGTGAAAAAGCACTACAGAAACGTGATAAATACACTGCATTTTTGCAACAACGTGATCAGCCAAGGTCTTCCCAGATACTGGGAGTATTAGCATTACGAGTGTAACCTGCTCGCACTTAATGCATCCCACTGCCTTTTAGAAAAGTTTACACACTCCAAATATGCATGAAGCTATTGTTGGTGACAAAATCATGAAATTCATGAAATGAGGTCACATATTTTTAGTTCACCTAGTAAGGATTTTTGTAAAAGGGATGTGCGTATCAGCTGAAATATTTAATCTGTTATTTCTCTCTGTTGCAGGTGGTAGGGACGAGCCCTCCAGCTACATATGTACCACCTGTAAGCAGCCCTTCCCCAGCGCCTGGTTCCTGCTGCAGCATGCCCAGAACACCCATGGCATTCGCATTTACTTGGAGTCCAACCCCTCCAGCACAGCCCTCACCCCTCGTCTCACTATGCCTCCCCCCATGGGCAATGACTCCATCCCACAGTCCCCCCTAACCAACTTTCTAGGAGACAATAACCCCTTCCACCTCCTGAGGATGACAGGTCCCCTGCTTCGGGAACCTCCCCCAGGCTTTGTGGAAAACCGCCTCCCCAACACGCCTCCATTTGTCAGTCCGCCTCCCCGCCATCACCTGGACCCCCATCGGCTGGAACGCCTTAGCGCTGAGGAAATGGGCCTCATCTCCCAGCACCCCAGTGCCTTTGAGAGGGTAATGCGGCTCACACCCATGGCCATGGAGTCTCAGTCGATGGACTTCTCCAGGCGGTTACGCGAGTTGGCAGGGAACACTAACAGTACCACTCCACCATTGTCACCCAGCAGGCCCAACCCTATGCACCGGCTACTAAATCCCAATCCATTCCAACCTGGGCCTAAATCGCCCTTTCTGAGCACCCCTCCGTTGCCACCGATGCCCCCAAACAGCACCACTCCTCCCCAGACACAAAACAAGGTTAAATCCTGTGAGTTCTGTGGTAAGACTTTCAAGTTTCAGAGCAACTTGGTGGTGCATCGGCGCAGCCATACTGGAGAAAAACCATACAAGTGCCAGCTGTGTGACCACGCCTGCTCTCAGGCAAGCAAGCTGAAGCGCCACATGAAGACGCACATGCACAAGGCTGGATCATTGACAGGGCGCTCCGATGATGGCCTTTCAACCACAAGCTCCCCAGAGCCAGGCACGAGTGATGTCACAGGAGAGGGCATGAAAAATCGGGATGGAGACTTCCAGGGAGAAGGCAATGAGGAGGAAGAAGAGGAAGAGGAAGAAGAGGAACTTGAGAATGAGAGTCGACCAGAGTCTAACTTCAGCATGGAATCTGAGTTCTACCGGAACAGGGAGAATGGTTCTAAACCTCACTCAGAAGAAAAGTCATCGCTTGCCCTTGACAAGATGGTGGAAGGTGGTGGGCTCAACTCCATACAGCAGTACAATAATTTGATAGTTGACAATCGTAAAAGGATGCCCTTCTCCAAGAGGGGTTTGGATGGCCAGCGTGACACTGGAGACGAGAATTCAGTGGCTGAGGAAATGGACCACCACCAGCAGGAAGAGAGGACAACTATTAATGGCCGGAACTGTGGCTCCGGTGACTCTTTCTCAGGCCTGTTTCCCCGTAAACCTACCCCCATCACCAGCCCCACCCTGTCTAACTCCTCAAATAAGAGGATCAAGATTGAGAAGGACTTGGACATTCCCCCACCCCCCCATATTCCTTCTGAGAACGTGTACTCCCAGTGGTTGGTGGGCTACGCTGCCTCTCGCCACTTCATAAAAGACCCCTTCCTAGGCTTCACTGACTCCAGACAATCGCCCTTTGCCACCTCTTCTGAGCACTCATCAGAAAACGGCAGTCTAAGGTTCTCAACGCCTCCAGGTGACCTGCTGGATGGGGGCCTGTCTGGCCGCAGTGGTACTGCCAGTGGGGGCAGCACGCCACATCTAGGCGGAGGTCCTGGTCGACCAAGCTCCAAGGACAGCAGGAGGTGCGACACCTGTGAATTCTGTGGCAAAGTTTTTAAGAACTGTAGCAACCTGACGGTGCACCGACGCAGTCACACTGGTGAAAGGCCCTACAAGTGTGAGCTGTGCAACTATGCCTGCGCCCAGAGCTCTAAACTCACACGCCACATGAAGACACACGGCCAGCTTGGTAAGGAGGTCTACCGCTGTGACATTTGCCAAATGCCCTTCAGTGTGTATAGCACTCTGGAGAAACATATGAAAAAGTGGCATGGAGAACATTTGATGACCAGTGAGGTCAAAATTGAGCAAGCAGAGAGAGCCTAAAGCAAGTTTCCTATGTCCATACTCTGCACCACATTTTGACTTAAAATAAATAATGGGGTAGCTGGATACTTTTTTTAAATGAAATATTAATTTTGGTTAATTTTGTGTTTTTGATTAAAAAACTGCCAACTGAGAAAAAAAAGTAAAAACAGAGATCTTACACCAACTGAAGCTGTCTAAACTGCCTCATTTGGCATTCATTTTTAAACAATCAGTCGGTTGAGTTACAAAATATGTGGAGCCTTTAACTGTGCAATAATTTCTGTATTTATTGGATTTTGTATTTTGGCATGAGCAGGTACATTTTTATTAAGATTTTATTTTTAATTGTTACTTAGATTTTTAGTTGATTCGATTTTTTTTGTTTTGTTTTGTTTTTTAAACCCACATGATATCCTGAGAGTTCTTTAGAGGACAAAAATCCATTTTAAGTCTTTTTGGCCACTGCTTGTAGGAAATTGTATATTAAGCTAAATGTGTAATTTCTTGAGAATATGCTGAATTCAATCTTCAATTTGAAAGTGGCGTTAACTGAGAATGCTAGAATTAGTCTATTTTATGTGACAACGATACGCGGACAACAATCCTTTGGCATTGTAGCATGAACTGACTCTAAAACATGTCAATATAATTGGATATGTAGCACTGAGTGTCATATTTGACAGTAAATGTAAAATGAAGGAGGATCCCAAGGTTCATAAACTCTGTCGCCTCCTGAAACAGATTCTAAATAAGGCAGCTGTTGACTGGTACGTTGTGCCAAGCTCTGACAATGCTATGAGTACACTCCCTTGTTTCTTCTACTTCTCACCCCCTCCCCCTTCCTATTACCACCGTCTCACCTACATTCATAAATCCATGCATTATATTTTGCATGAAGCCATATGACCTGGGTTTTATTATTTCTTATTTGTAAGTGAGCATGAAGCCATGAAGAGTGCGCATAGAGAGATCAGGAAAAAGAAACAGAGAGAGCACAGGGACATCTCAGGGTAAACTATACTGCTTTCCTTTATTTACCCATTCATTCCTATATTGCCACTTATCAAACAACTTTCAAAACATCTTCACTTCAGTTGTCAGTTGTTAGAGTACTACTTTCTACAGAGCCCCCAGCCAAGACAAGCTTGGAGCCCAAGCTTTAACCTAATTTCGATATCCTCATTTATATTTGACGCCAGTGTCTCTAATTCTAACGTTAATTTGTTTAAAGAGGGTAAAATGTAAGTACATACTACCACTTTAACTAGACTTCTGACTTCTCAGATTTTATAGTTAAATATTGTATACAAATCATCATCCCTATGCATTTTGTGCTAAAATCTATTGCAATTTGTTGAAATGACATTAGTAGTAAATTATGACTTGTAATGTTTTAGTGATTCTACAATTGTATAGCCTGATTCCTTAAGTCACCTTTAGATAAATTGGAATTCTTCAAAGTTTTATTGTTAGTTGTGGGACACTTTAGCATAGCGGAGGAACATATATCAGTGTGTGCTGAAACAAAAAAATAAAAATAAAACACATTTTCACTATGCCAAACAGCATCTGTTTGCTCCATGCCCTTAAATAAATAAATGCATCACAGTCACATTTTTCTTTACGCCCCATCCACATTCATTATGGCACTTCTTTAATTTTTTGTTTTCTTGTTTTTTTACGTTGTCAATGTGAATACTCGCAGCTCTAAACAACAGACCTGCACTTTATGATTTTTCCGTCTGACACACACATAAATCTGGACAGAAAAATGTACTAAGGGTCTGGAGCTTGGGATCTCCTGATGTTGAAGTGCCCAGGGTTGTTAGGCTTGGCTTTCCTAATGCTGGCACTCTAAAATTGAGTAAACGAATAATAATAATAATTTATTTGGGACAGTTTTTGTACTGCCATTCAATTTGACATGAGTGTGCCTTGAACAATGATCTTCCTTGTTACGGTAGACAAGCGGAACACTTTTTATGGAGTATCAAATTGAACAAGAAAATAGATGCAAAAATGTGTCATTTGAAACATAATTATTTAAATTAATAGGAATGAAACAATGCTGAGTTTAGGTTTAGGAGTACCCAGCACAATATTAATGTGTTTGTGTGTGTATATATGTATGCATATGTACATATAAAGGCACAAACTTATTTATAGATCTTTATCAAATTCCTCACTCACAAGAACAGGAGTCAGTCCCTCAACAGAAAATTCCAGGAGTGCACAAAAGCCACACAAAAAGTTAAGGAAGAGACTGGACTAAAATCAGGAAATGCAGAAACTTAAAAAAAAAAAGAATTTAGTGCACTCTATCTTCAAATAAGTTTACAGTATTGATACAAGTACAAGGGTAAAATAATATTTGTGTGTTTGTGTGTTTAAACAAGTATTTTTTATTTCAGGTTTACTTCTAAACTTTCTCTGAATGCCCGGAGTGGCAACGTGTACATTGATTTTTCTTTTTCGTTTTTTCTCTTTTCTTTGGTGACGGGGTTTTAGTATATATATATATATATAAATATATATGAATATATATTACATTTTTCTTGTTTACTGTAAAAGTATACCAGTATTTGTAATATTGAAGAATGCCTGGGCATTTTACAAAAATATAAAAAAGGTTAATTTTAATTCTTTATTTTACAGTCCAATTTAAATTGTGGGTCTCTTAAACTGTTTTTGTCACTGTAACTGTAAAAGTCTTAAGTTTTAGTAACTTTTATTCTGCCTTGGGTGTAATGAAATAATAAAAAAAAAATAAATGAATTAAAAAAAAATGACTGAGCTGTAACAAACTTGGATTTGGTAGTTGGGTTGGGGTGCAGGGTGGAGGGTGGGTGCTCCATTAGCAGAGGGAGGTTCTCTCCCTTAGAGTTCTGCTTTTCAGGAAAAAAACACACTGAGAATCCTGGCTTGTATCTATTTTTCTTCTTCTGGAATGGATTATTCTTCATGGATGGTTTAAAATACATGTATAGGCACTTGCTGTCTCTCCTAAGGAGCTTGTCTTTTTTTAACTTGTAGGCTATGTGCATCCTTTGTGAATAGGGTACTCTGGGTACCTCAGGACGTCTTGCTCTTATGTTGGGTGCGGCGGTAGGGTGACATTATTCCAATGACCAATCCAACTCACCTGCTGCCACAATCTGTTTTTCCTCTCAGTGTGCAGGATAAACAGAACCTGATGAATTTGTACTGTTGTAATGACTCATGTTGTACAGAAAGGGAACAAAAAAAGGTTGTTAAACAGCCTTTAGTGACAAAAACACAACTTGCTGTTTTGTTTTCCACTCCATTGGTTGTACATAGTTTTTTATGACTACGCTGTTTTCATTTTGTTTGACTTTTTTTGTTTGTGATTTCTAACTGGCACTGGCAGTGACTTCCCTGTGTTTGGAGGGAGGGTGTGCGTGTGTCTGTGTGTGTTGGGTGTGTGCGTGTGTGTATGGGGGTGGGGTGTTCTTCTGTTTGACCTTTGTGACCTCCATGTCAGTTTTCAGGCCAATGCCTTCCCAGTTGATATTTCTCGGCATGAGAACAGAGCACAAATACAAACTGTTACAATTCTCCATCCCTTGCTTGTTTGTCTCATTTTGTTCTTTGGTTTCACAGAAAGGGACCACGGACAAACACAACTACAACATCAACCATGAGAGGCTATATCTCATGCATATGGGCTACGTTTTAAACACAAACACGTGCACTGCTGCTGGAACGAGCCGCAGAAAGAACAATCATTTAAACACCTTCCAATGATAAAAGATGCAGAAGAAAATGGTTGGGGCTTTGATAAAACACTTCTCTAAAGAGTATGCCTAATATTTTCTTTCATGGTGCTTTTATTTAGTCTCCCACAGGTCCTTCCAATTCAAATCCAATCAATTCCACATTCCATACTGACGGCTTTCCTTGTGTTTGTACTGAAATAGTAATAAAGATACAATGCATTGGGATGATGCTGAGAAAATGTCATTATTGTTCTGTAATAATGTTTAAATGCAGACAGGAAGGGCTGGGGACGGCACTTTCTGGAGTAAGGATGTACTGCTGTTTGTGATGTCGCTTAATTTAAATACATGAACTACGTCTCATAGGCTGCAGCTTGTGTTCTCTCTGATGTCACTGAGGTGCTGCCAGTGGTTGCCATTGGCTGATTACAGTAAACATGACATTCAGACTCCCACTGTCTACTTCTCCTTTTTTTTTAAAGTATGCTGCATGACAATATATAACAATACATAAATACATGTATTGAAAAAAAGAAACCACAGCGGCATAGATACATAGATGTTTTCTTGTTCAAAACTTAGGTTGTAGTGTGGTTCATTAGTAGTATACCACATATTGTAAGTAAAGTTTTTATTTACTTACATATAGATTGGGCAATCCCAAAACTTTTTCCTGACACATCCACGCTAATACATTATTTAAAATCTCACGTTGAGGCCTCTATAATGATCTCTAGAACATTGTGACAACATTTTTATTCAATCTTATTCTCTTCACGAGTCCACCTCAGCATATACTCTTGTCCACTTTCTGAGCACCTGCAATTGACTTTAAAGTCGTTGCAGTTCAGATTATTTATCAGATTTATCCGTTTTTACCTGTGAAAACCATGTACATTAAAGATCAAGACATCCCAACTTGTCGTCAATGACTACCCGTTCTACGGTAACAAGATAGCCTGCCTTTTTACACACATTACAGGTACTGCATATGTGGCAATTAATCACTTTAACCTGAACTCTGAAGTCAAAATATATCTGACACTACGTTTATTTAACACTTTCTTTAACACACAATTGTGGCCGGTAACTTTCAATTTACTCCATTTTATTAGCCTAATCGTTCATTATTATATGAATTGCGTGGGCTTATTTTATTTCTCTCTGAGCATCTGCGTGGAAGCCTGAAACCTTCAGTCAAACTATCTCTAACCCTCCGGTTCATTCAGCTAATTTGAAATCGCTCTGAACACAATTATCACCCACAATAGCCATCTTTTCTCCCATTCGCTGCTCTGATTGACATCCCTTGTCAAAAAGAGCGTACCACACAAGAGGTGGCACTGCTACTTGTTAAAAAATGTTGAACCTCGCCATCAATCAGTGAGGCTCAATATTTTTCAAAGGCCACAATGAATAAATGACAAGTTATGATAATTACGCAGGATTCAAAGAAATAAAAGAAGTCTTTGGTCAGCTGAAGTGCGGCTTTCCCATTAAAAGTAACACAAAACAGACGAGCAGATATAATTTATTGTTTTTATCTCGCAAGGCTTTGCCCTCCTATGGCTCAGAATGACGGCGTTTACAATGAAAATACTAAAATCTACAAGATAGCAGCGCTGGATCTAAGATAATGGCTCTGCGCATCATTGAATTTCACTGTCTTCTTGGAAAGTCTTCAAACGGGGGCAAATCAACACCCTGAAATAAGGTCATTAATTCTCTCATCACCTGCTTCCGCATTTTCATATTTTCTCTTAATTTCATTTAAATTCATCTTTCCGTTTCTACAGCAGAGGACGGAGAGAGAAAAAAAAAATAATTCCAGGCCCACAATTAGTCCGAGGGAGGCATGAGTGTGGAGTCAGACGGACCTGGGCAAGTTGTGATTTGGCTTGAGTTTCAAGGCAAATGGGTAATTAAGGCTTTTCCCTGGCCGGCCTGCACTTTGAAGTCCCCTACAGGGGGGATTATCCCAGCCAAGAGAAAGACAGTGAAAGTGAAGTAATGAGACCCAGTACGAGGGGGAGAAACTGAGAAAAGCAAGGAGCGAAGCCTTTGCAGAGGAAGGAGATTAAAAATCGAATAATTTATTTGAAAATGGAAGATTTTTATCACAGGCAAAACAATACACAAACAAAAGTAGACCTTAGAAATAAACAATAAAACGCTGACAATACTTGGGCTGAAACCATTAAGCGATTAAAATTAACTGATTATTTGATTGACTGGAGATGAATAATAATTAATTAATCAGTTAATTAAAAAGCAAATCTGTGAATTAGAATGTTTTTATTTGTTTTAATATAACTTTTTTTTTTTTTTTTTTTTTTTTTTAAATCAAACTCTCCCTGCCTGCAGCCTCATTGCTACGGTGGATGTATGGATGTATTCTGTACTCTAGCTTTTTAGTTTTAACTGTTAAACTGTTAAAAAAATAAATAATTCTTTGTTAGACCTGTATTAAATGTTATCGCAAAATATTGTCATTCATAAAAAGAGTTGCACTAACGTCTAATTTTTGGATTTATGGATTATGTCTTTATTTTGTCATGTGATTAATACACAGCACCCAGCTGGACTACAAGTCTGACAGGACCCGGCTGTTCCCCTCTCTGCCATTATCAGCCCTGCAACCTGCTCTTATAACTAACTAAAAGTGTGTGTGTCTGGGGGGGGGGGATTAAGTCAGACAGACACCTCTGGTTATTCAGAGGGATGGAATTATTTCAAGACCCTGACTGGTTGTCAGCGCTCGCTGCGCCTCCTCCCCTCCTCCTTTAAAAAAAGAGCAACTTCAAATGACTTAAGCCGCTGGTCGTCAGCGCCAAAGCCACACTGTTGACAGGTACAGTAGGGTCTTAAGCCTTCAAGATCAACGCTGCTATTCTCCCTGACAAAATCCCCCCGCAGGGCTCCTCCCCGATTGGATGGCAGAGGAATGAAGGAGGGAGGTGGAGGGTTTGGAGGAGAAAGAGAGAAGGGGTCAGGCGAGGAGGTGTCACCGTGTCAGGAGGTAAGGCTTGGAGGGAAGGGACAGAAAGGCCAGGGCTTGTCGTTTAATTATGGAAGAGGTTTCATGGCCAATCAGAGAGGAGTCCCTCGACATGGCTGCTAATTATTAACATTATCATTCACCAGCCTTGTCCCTGTCCAATTGATTGGCATGCCTATTTCATGGCTCTTTCCAAAAAAGAAGCTATCATGCTCCTCGGTCTCTGCCTCACTTCCACTGTCAATTTCCCCCAGCAAATGAATCCTCATCAGACATTTGCTGGGCTCAATTTGAGAGCCGCACTGCACACAAATAAGAGTGAGAATCAGCCCTGCGTCCTCTTCACATCCTGAATAAAGGAATACCAGGTAACTGATTGTTAGCTAAATGCTCCATACATGTAGTGACTAGACTTAACATGTCGCCACGGTCCCTTTGTTTCTGTGCGTTGTTTCATCACAAAGGTTCATATTGCTGTTTCTGAAAAAACTAAACAAAAAAACATGTCTTAGTGACACGGCTGAAGCTATTGATTTATTTCAGCTCACAATCGTGACAACGATTACACAGATCTAGTTTGTCAATATCTGAACGGCTCAAAGAGAGAAATATTCCTGAAAACAAGCTAAATGCGAAGAGTGTCCCTTGAAAAACTTGAGGCTGTGGCATCTTATGCGCTTTATCCTGAATGCAAGCGAAGTGACAAGCAGGGTGACATTTCTTAAAAAGAGAAAGAGAAAGAGGGAGATAGTAGTGCGTTAGCGGTGGAAGTCCTGAAGGCGCTGTATGAGAGGTGCGCAGCGTCTTTTTGATATTCAGATTCGCCTGCCTACACACAGCATTATGACACATTTGGATGATCGCATTGTAGGATTAACGGGCCTGCCTTGTCATTTTCAACAACAATGCCACGATTTAGGGATGCTATTTCTCACACGGCGCTCCGCATTAACGCCGGCCCAAAGATTTACATAAATCTTTGTCTTAAGATGAAAGCGGAGAGGGGCTTGAGACAATGAAGTTAAGCTTTGGAAATGAAAGAAGAGAGGAAGGAGAGCCGTCACTGGGCGTTGGTGGTGGAGGGATGAGGAGATGGAAGGGAGAGAAGGAAGGAGGGAGGGAGGGAGGAAAGTTTGAGTATAAATCAGCCACTAGCCGTGCTGATTTGAAGAAACACTGAGCCTCCTCCCATTCTGGTATTTTGGCATCCATATGGCAGAAATCATTAAAAAAGTGAATATGGAAAAAGGAGAGAAATTAGCATTTCTGTGTGAAAGAGGAGTTGGGGGTTAGCCAAATGGAGGTAAAGGGATGAATGTATGTGTGATTTAGTGTTGCATCGCTGAATGAAAGGCTTCTTCTTCATCACAGAAACTCTGGCTTTCTAACTCCTCTCCCTCTCTGTGTCAGTCTCTCTGTCCTCTAATCTCCTGGCCTGCAGCAGTCATTGGGAAAAGTGGCCTAGATTGTTGCGCCTCCCCCTTCGTCTTGATTGGATTCATCCTGGCTGATTGGGAATCTGCTTACATTAAAGCCAGCGAGAAAGGAGATAGGATCAGATAGATCTGACCACTAAAGGCAATTTTATTATTTTTTTGCCTTTGAAATGCAGAGGGGGTTACAGGGGAAAAAACAGAGATTATAGGCCAAGACAGACAGTGAGAGAGAGGTGAAGCGTGAGTGACACTATCAGCACCATTATCACTCTGCTCCAGCCTTGTTTCACAGCCTTTATTTCACATACTGGCCATGATTACGGAGAGGAAGCCTTTCAGCAGAAAAAGGCAAGCTGGGTGCCAGCCAAGATGTTCGCTCTTGTGATTTAATATTCCACAAAAACTGCACATCATGTGTACACTGAACACAACTGATCAATATAATGTACTGCATATGCACACACATGGAGGACGTGGTGAACAGTAACAATTGACTCCACACTATTTAAACGAACAACAAAGTCGTGTGACCAGCTACGTAACTCAGTTGGTTCAAACACTCGTGGATTACTTGTGTTGCGGGTGGAGGCTGGGGTTTGCTGCTACCGCTTTGCTTTCAATGTGTAGTTAAGACTCACTTAGCTCAGATGGCATCCAGCACTCTGACAGTTAAACTGGACATGCCCTGGATCAAGCACTCAGCTGTCTGTGAACACTGGACCAAAACACAACATTGACTGAGGAGGCCACGGAGAAGATGAGAGTCGGTGCCTGGAGAGAGATCAAGAGGACAGAACAAAGGTCACAAATCCATTCCCCACCATAGGAATGTGATTCCACACACACAAGTGTTGGTACTTTAAACAAGGTCCACTGGCGAAGAAACCCGTGCTAACTAGCCTGGTGGAGGCAGACTCAGTTCTCAACAGAATGTGAGTCTGGAAAGACTCATGAATGACACAGAGAAATAAATACTTCTGTGCACAACTGGACAGTCCAACAACCACTCAGAGGAATAAAGTAAGTGACATTAAGCAATTAAGGAATGACCTGACTGTAACCATTCTGTTGACGTGTATGACCATGTCTCTTCTGTCCATCACTGCATAAAGAATTGCAAAACTATTTGATTGGCTCGGCAGATCTTTGCCAGAGGATGATCACCTCTCATGAGAGCGATTCCAGGCTTCTAGGCCGTGAAGTAACCTATTTTATCCCAGATGTTAGAGGACAAGGATTAATTCATTACTTCTCTTTCTACTTGTACATGTATATGCACACACACGCACATGCACAAATACTCTTTCTCCTGTCAACTGTCACCCTCTTTTTCTTTTTTTTCCAGGCCTGTCTGTCTCCCCTTAGATTGCTTCTTTCTATCATTCTGCATTATTTCTCTCTCACTCTTCCTCTGTCTGTCCTAATCTCTCTCGCCCATCTCCATCCTTTCCGCCTCAGTCTCAGCGTAGAAGACATCTCCTCTCCCTTCTTGTACCCCCTTCTTTATGCACCCTGCTCCACACCCCCACTTCCTTCAGCCTTTTTCCGTGGTAATAAAATAAACTAATGGAGTTGGAGTGACGTCCCACCTTGAACCAGCGGGGAGGTTATTTACATCAGGTGGGGGTGGGGTGGGCGGGCGCGGGCAGTGGCGATTGGCTGCCTCGATCAGTCAGCCATGACAGCCTGAGCAAGACTCATCAGATAACGCAGAAAGAAAGAGGAAGCTGAGGAACAGAGGGGAGATGATGTTCAGGAGCCTTCCCTCTTTTCTCTCCATTTTTTTTTTGCTTCCTTCTGCCTCCCTGCTTGTGTTCCCATTCCTTAGCTCTTGCTTGTCGTCTCCTTTTTTCACTTACTTTGCCTTTTTTCCCCTTTCATGTCCTCTTGTCCCATGTCCTCTCCAATATTTTCTCCTCTTTCTTTTATTCCCAGCCCATACTTTAATACACTTAGAACCTGATTTGCATCCATGTAAATTTCACTCTTCCCTACCACAGCTGTAAATTGAAGTAATAATAGCACATGTATGACTTAAAGTTTTGAAGGGTTCTCTATTGTGGTTTTTTTGTTGTTGTTGTTGTTTGTTTTCCCCTGTCCCCTTTGACAACTGAGTTTTGCAGAATATACCATTATTTATTCAGACACACACGCAGGTCCGTTTTTTTTTCCTTGTGAGTTTCGGTCATGTTTACATGTGAACCCATGAGATGATGTTACATGCTACGCAAAGGCCTTCGCCTGCCAGCTGGACACATACAGTACCATATACGCACGCAAAATACATGCAACTGTCTGCAGTTCCCGTCTCTAGTGCCAGCCGAACCATGGTAACCATGGTCCATAAACATGAACATGCATACACGCAGGTCCACGCACACACAATGCTTTGCACGCTCATGATGCACATCAATATTTGTGTTTGTGTGCATGTGTATGTCTTTGCACATTTATGTTTATGGAGTTTAAGCACATGTCTGTAGAGCACAGACAGAGAGGCAGATGGAGCGCGAGACAAATAAACCTTATATTCAAACGAACTTTTCTCATGGCTCGGTCCACAGGACAAGACTCTATAGAATCAGCTCCACTGCTGCTAGTTAGCCCCGAAGAAGAACTACGTCATCATTTTATGGTAGCGTTGTTCAACACCCTCATTCTGTGGAGCAGATTCAGATTCAAACCTTGAGAAGTCACAAGAATATATATACACAGTATATATTATCATCATCATTGATTGACCGTGCTCTGTTTGTTCCATATAGTGTAAAAAAGAAAATGCAATGACTGATCAATGGTGTGAATCTTAGTGAGAAAACTGTTACTTGAAAAAAAAACAAAAAACAAAAAAACAAATTGAAAACTGCACTGATTGACCTAATGAGGGCGCTCTGATTAAATGTCAACATTTTTAACGCAAATTAAGCCTAGGCTCCTGCTTGGATTTTGACATACCAGGACTAATGGTATACCTTGGCGCTGTGCTCTGACGTTTCACACATTCCACTGATTGGCCTGGCAGGGGGTGTCTTAATTAAAGGTCATAATTTCGAACTTTAAGAGGCCAGAAATCCTGCGCCACCAGTCCGACTTGGAGAAACTTAAAGGGGCAATGTTACTGATTGGCACACAGGGTGCCACATTGTCTAGGCAAACTGAGAGGGTTTAAACTACGAATATGATGAGTGCTTCAAAAGTATATGAACATATAAGAAAAATGAATGAATATTCTTTTTATGTACTGTATTTTATAGCAGACTAATGAGTGTACCCTGGACTAAGTCAGTGGGTTTGTTCACTTTGTGCTAAAGGGACAAAAGGATCACACTAAAGTTGCTAAAGCCTGACCTACAAGACAAAGGGTGGTAGTTCTTCATTGCTTCTCCCAGAGAGATAAGAGAAGCTGTGGATTACAAAGCCTGTTAATAATCCACTTCTTGTCCACAAACACATGGATGTACACACAAACACAAACACGCATCAAGAGAGATTTTCACTTCCACCTTCACTGGATTATCCTAACAGCAGATATCCATTACATCTCAACTGGCAACTGGCAGTGTACGCTGTCTGTTTCTAAAAGATGAAAATGCAACTAAGGACTGACTTAGAAGGTTGTCAGATTTTGCAGATCAGAATGGCTCATCTGTATGTAGTCGAACAACAATCGGCCAGGGCTGCATTTACATTGAATCCTTGACATGAATGTGGAAGACTTTACAGGATGTTTGCTTAATGCCATCATACTTCTGAAAAGCTTGTTCTTTTGGAGGACCATTGTGTGAAACCTTACATTATTTACGTCTTGTTTTGGGAACTCGAAAACAGTGACAGCAATCTCATAAGCCAAGACTATTACGCCATCCAAGATGATACACGTTTTAAACAGAAAACAGAGAAAATACTAATGCCAAAAACACTGAGAGACATCACACTGCCATTGTGGCTCTTTTTCCATAATGTAATTTGTTGGTGTGTTTTTCATCTGCAGTGTTTCTGGAAGATGATGAGCACCTTCTAATTAGTTACTAATTTACAACCGACTGGATCTGCATCCAGGAGGTTAATGCTGCCTGATTCCACAGAAATAACTGGCCCGTCTCCAAATAGGAGCGTGGGCCGAAGCATCACATCTTTCCTCCCCTAGGAAGAAGCGGTAACATTAGTAATTACCTCCCGGACTAAAAGGCCAGATATCTGTCCACCTTTTTATGAAGTCCACAAATTGAGGTCAGTCGGGGAGGGAAAAATGCTACAAGGTGTAAGGCAGTGGTTAGAGGGAGTTTTATTGTTGAAAATGCAGATGCGCTGAATAAATGTCCTCAATTAAAATACTGCATTTCAATCTCTCCCTTTCTCATTTTGTAATCTCTGTTCCATTTGTCACATTATTTTGAAACTGCTGCAATTATCTAGAGGAGGCCTGAGGGTTGAATCACTTGGCCTGATGGTAAAGACACCACAGGAACATTAACAATCCAGCTACATGACTCCTATTGCTTCAGGTCTGCTGTTGACAAGCCTCAAACGTTGAGTGCAAACCAGCCTGCAATGAAGTCAGCGCAGAAACAGCAAATATCTTAATAGAAACCACCTGTCAGCTCAGTGTGGTAACACCTACAAGACTAAATGTAACAACCCCATTTTCCTGTTTTACTTTGAGATATTAAAAAGCTTATCTTCCCTATTCGAAAGCTGCAATCAGTGGTTTGCTCCTGAGGGAATTGGGTGCATGGGGTCAGTCCAAAATAACAGGCTTATACAAAACCAGCGTGGCCCTCCATTCAATGTGGATCTCCTACATCCTGGAGCCACCAGAACTACACCTGGTAACTAAACCAGCTCTCATTGAAAACCAGCCAGGACCAGAGGACAGGTAGCAGCAAGAAATACATTAAATGATTTGACAAGGTTATACTCATAAGAACTTTCTTGTTAAAACACGCTATAATTTTCTCAGTTTTGCTGAGGGCACTTGTAGAGTCCAACATTTTGGAAGCTACAGTATTAACTGTAAATACCTTGCAGAAACTCTGCAAACTCTGCTTGAGCAATGATTGTGAGTCAAGTTAGCATATTCCTAGTTTTTTAGTTAGCATCTTAGCTGACCAACTGGTTGCCTAAGGATGAAGGATGAGGATTGTCAGGCACTATAAATACACAAGAGGAGTTTCTTCCCTTTACCAACACCCTGATATACAGTATATTAAATTCAAGTAAGGCCAATTCTCTCTGAAACTGCATACAAATAGAGGTGTACTTTTACAAATGACTACAGTCTACAGTAGTTTAGTAGTCATTTCCATTATTTATTGGGGAAAAAAGGTTTGGTTACATGGAAACAATAAGTACCATTTCTGCTTTTGCTAAACCTTTGACATCTGGCATTGGTCATAGTAACACTACACATTTACTGCAGACCAAGACAGCTTTTTGTGATGATAACGTCATATCAACTGTGAATCAAAAGCGTGGGGCCAGCTTGGGGCCATTGATTGAACTAGGAGTTTTGCATAATATGAAATGCACCAAGAAATATTACCTTTTCATGTAGTTTTTGTTGTTAAGGAAGTAAATAATCTTTTTCTGACTTTTGCTCATGTGTCTTCACCCACAGATGAGTTAACCTTTTGGAAATCTGAAATCTTTTTCATCATTTAGTGCTTATTTTATGCATATGAATGTATCGCCACTGTTGCCTCCGTGCTGCTATAGGTGTTTCCATAAAATTGAATTGAAGTGAACTGAAATTGTCTGAGAAATGATCTGACATGATCTGACTTTACATACAAACGTATGGAACAGTGTATGAACAATTATGGGTTATAATTATAAAAAGTTTGGGTGCCAAGCAAGCTATTGCAGAATTTCTGGGGAAAAAAAATATATAAAATGGGACGGTGACGTGAGCTGACCATAGAACAGGTGAAAAAACAAGTGGGTCGGCGAGAATGTGTTTGGACAGCAAATTAAAGCATCCTTAGAATCTCATGTGGAATTATTATTCAAAATGCATTCCAGTTTTTCCTCATATTGTCCTCCCTTGTGTGTAGTGGGTTCAAATCTGGTGTCTGATATTGAAATCTGAGAAGGTCGCCCTGCAGTGGTCCAGCTTATCTGAGAGCAGCTCTATTCAAAAGAGGCCACAGAGATGAGAGAGGTCAGAGCAACCCAGATATTGGAAAAGAGGTTTACTCACATCTGCCATTAGTCTCTCTAATAAAATGACCCCCCCCCCCCCCCCCCCCCAACACCACCCCTCCCTTCTCACTTTCTATTAATATTCAGTGTGACCGACCAGAGTCTTTTCCCTGACTCAGACCATCCCACTATGCAGTAGAGCCTCTGATCTTTCTCTCATAATTAGACTGATAAATAGGCCTCCTCCTCCCTCTCTCACATTTTTTCTTCACTCTCCTCCCTCCCTCTCCTATCGCCCTCTTTTTTGTATATTTGGTTATTCCTTTTTACTTACCTCTGAAATAGTAGGATCAGCATTTTGATGTGTGGACATCACCTCTACCTGAGAGCGTCCAGTGTCTGTTGCATTTCGTTCACCTAGTTAATCCACCCAGTCCACAGTGGTTTTGTGAACCACCCTGTGAACCACTCTGACAATTACTGTAAATGAGTACAGTAAAAGGCTGGAGCACAAATTGAGTGCAAGAGTTTGAGGCAGCTCTGGCAAGGGTACAGCTGCTGTTAGTTAAACCACAGAGCCCCAGTAGCTTGTATGGCAAACTCAAATTAGAAATCATTTGATGTCAATGTCATTTTTTTGTGTTATCCCTGTGAGTCACAGAAACACTATGTTAAAAGTTAGCTGCAGCTGCTTAAACTGTTTTGGCCTTGGGCACTTGGGCTCTTTCACTGTTTTTATAATATTATCTGATACAGTTTGATGGAATCTGGTTTACATCCAGTGGCAACTGGCTTAATCAGGACTTCAAATCTCGGATGCAATGGAAAATGTATGTAATGAAGGGGTGGGGTTTAAGGGCTATCACTGGTTCAAGCTTGTGTTTAAGATATGCAAAAGAAGATGTTTGTTTTGAATTCATCCACTCAGAATTCATGCCTGTCCCAAAGGTGAGCTGTGTGCCAAAGAGGTGAAGCAACAGAAAGAGAATTGGACATATTCAGCAGTTGTGCTCACCTGTCCTCCTCACACACCGTCCCGAGCAGCAGGATGGTTCCCTTCCTCTCTCTTCCCTCCCTCAAACCCAGTTTAGAAGGCTTCACATACTCTGCTGCAGATCTGATAACCGCCACACTGGATAACATCTAGCTGCACTCATCTCTAAGAAGTCCTTCCCCGGGGTACATGTGCCAGTGCCGATCTCAGCATTAAAATATAACTTTGATGGTCATTATTAAGATAAGCATCGTGTTCGTTTAGAAGAAGATTACACTGATAGTGTTGGAGCTAACAACTGTCCTTTCAAAGAAGTCTCAGGAAGGACAGAGGAGAGACGTTCTCTGCCAGTCGGAGGCTTATTACCAAGGTCAAGTGTGGACACAATGTGGAAATTGACAATCCTGCATTTCCAGTTAGTTTTAAGAACATTTGTTGATCGGCATGACCCCAAACTCAGTACACACATACCATCCAGTGGTGGACTTTTAGATTTCCCACTCAACAAGACCATCTTTACTGAGAATAATCCAATTTTGTACGAGAACCCGGCCAGCTTGAAGTGTTAGGACTGACCCTTGGCCTCTCCAAAGACGATTTCTTTTCAGGGTTTAATATTGTTTTATGTTGTGTGCATTGTAACAACTACTATACTGAGGTATGCAATGCTATGGCTATGTGCCATACATGCCACGCAACTTGTTAAAATCTCCCATGGTTGTTCTCAGGTCCTCTTCCTCACTGGATGGTAGGTGGTGACAAAGTTGTCAAACTCACAAAGCAGACCTTATTTTCTGTCTCTCTGCCACTCCTGAGGTGTTGATTGATTCTGGTGGAAATGCTGGGATTAGAAGAAAGCAACAAAACAGTTATTAGGCAGATATTTACACCACTTGGCACTAAACAACAGGACTGCCAGAGTGTGAGAATGCTGCAGGAAGTAGCATGTAGCACCAACAACCATGAGAAATGCTGCTCACATGGTTAAGCACCTTGCTAATTGTGTTCTCTCGATGTTAACATGCATGTATCATTATACGTTGTTCCTGTATGGCTGTTAAACCCGAGAAGCCAATTAGCATCTAAGAAGCTCAAAGTTTTCTAAACTAAACCAGGTTAGCATGCTAGCAGAGCTTCCCCTGTCAACTCTTTTCATAATTGATTAGTAGCAGATTTGCTGTACCTCAGATGGGCATTGTGCTAACATGGAAGGATTTAAAAGCCTTGTTCCTAAAGAATCACATTAATGTTGCATGAGTGCGAACTGCATGAAATTTGCTCGCACCATTTGCTCACTCAACCCTATTAACTCCAGTGGTAATTGACAGACCCATTCCCCATGAATCCACATCTCATCAAATCACTCTTAATACATGTTAACACACCATAGGGGGAGTAATAGTCAGAAGCAGCATTATCCAAATCGCTCTCATGAATAATGTAGATACATGTAAGGGTGCTTGGTTACCATGCTAAAAGGTCCTTTTTTACGGCATGCTGCAGCATTTGCTCTGATTAATCTGAGATGCGTTTGAATGAATTCTCAATGCAAATTCGCCATGATGCTTTCTCTGAGAACGGAAGGGAGTGCAGGTCATTTGAATACCACTAAGGCTTCATCATACCGTTTTACGCACTTTAAAATGCAAATATTATAATTAATTATGCCTTCAGGTTCTTTTTGCCTGTACACATATGGACATGAGATTTCACGAACCCCAACGATATAATGTTATCATGACAATACGCACCAGAAGAAAACAAAACAGTGTTTAAATAAAATCACTGTTGTGCTGGTCAAATGTAGGCTAGTCTACATGCAAAAAGACTTGTTTGTCTTAAAAGTGAATTGACAAATATTTTTTTTTTTTTTTTTTTTTGCAGTTAGGCCCACGCCATGAGAAAATGTAAGCCCCTACTCCTTCACCTACATTCAATGAAGGCAAGAAAGACCAGAAGACCACAAAAAGTGGGCTGGTATTAGAGCTCGTGTTTATGTGTGTGTGTTACGGGGGGGGGGGGGGGGGGGGGGGGGGGGGGTCCTAATTGGCCTTTTCCTGGTCCTTAGGTTTACTCTAATTAAGGCCCTGAGAACCGGGCTGGGGGCAGCTGGACACAAGCGTTTTGCCGGCACTGCTGCTACAGTGCTGGTGGGGAGACAATGATAGCCAATTATCCCTTTTTATTCAGGCAAAGGAGGCCTTAGCAGGTCATCATTAAGGCATATGGAGGGCGTGTGGAGGCTGGCAGTGGGGATGGGGGTCTGTGTATAAGGGAATGCCAGACAGTAGGGGTAGGAGCTAAAGGCCAGGCAGGTGTTAAGGCGAGATTCCAGGGCTTTTGTGTGCTTAATGCTGGACAGAAGATCCTAGGAGTAGTTGTGTGAGGTAGTTATCACGCTACTATGGTGACAAAAAGAAAAAATGTATGCACCATGTTGTTTTTTGTTTCTTAGTTTAGTTTTTGCTTGTGAAGTTCTAAATTTTAAATTCAGTTGACAGTCAATCCATTGTTTCCCATTACATATGCCATAGTATTTACTGTAGCAATTAACATATTGTAATACATGAGTTTGGAACTTACCTACTTACTATTTTTAGGATTCTACAGCATTACAGTAAAAAACATCCCTGTCTTTTTAGCAAAGGATAACTGATTGGTTTGATAAGTAAGAGCGTATCCTCAGTACGTACAGCTGTGGTAGGTGGAGAGTGATTTGCTTCGAGGGTTGCCTCGCCTAAGCATCACAAAAAATGACTTTCCTATGGTGTAATCAAACCTAGAGGTAGTAGCTGTTGGTAGCTGTTGGAGACTTTAACTTTAGTTCAAAGTACGGAATCCGTAAGAAGAATCAGTGACTACTGAATCAGTAACATGAAGGTTGGACAGAGTTTTGCTCCAGTGTGAAAATCAATATTTGTCTAAAATGGCCACTTGCAGTCACTTTTAGATGTGTCAGAATCACATCAGAAGCTTTGAACAAGGTTTTGAAAAATCCAAAATTATTTCTTCCACATAATGAGTCAGTAGAACAAACAGATCGTCATTTTCTCAACCCCTGTCTACTCGCGCTCTTTTATGAGTAAACATGGCCCAATCAAAGACGTCTGGACAACTTTTTTAAGATGTATGAATGGCTTTGTTGAGGTGTTTTCAGCTAACTGTCCATGTTCTGTATAGCCCAAACAGTGTAAAGCTGTGTTCCAACTGGTCATACCAAAGCCAGGAGCCCAAATCCTTCTCACAGTCTCCCATATTAACTATAGATGCTGCAACGCAACACCTGAAGTTACTTGTGATCATCACAAATATGGTTTAATACTACAATTCACATAATTGTGGAAGCAGTAAACTAAAGATTGTTCTGTTAATTAAGACGTGAGGCAATGATTGGAGCTTCTCCATCTTTCTGTAAGCAGTTGTGATCTAATATATAGCTGTATTTCTATGGTACAGCTTCACTTCTACATTGTAGTACAGTACATACTGAGAATCAAGCTATTTTCCTCAAAGGTTGATGGAACCTAAACATGAAAGGAAAAGTGCATATTGGCCCTTCAACTGTTAGGCTGCAATGCAAGGTGTGTCTGGGAATGCAAGTTTCCCAGCAGAACATTGAATCGTCACAAGATGTCACTTACTTCCGCCGTCAATAGTTTTAATGTTGTGGCTGATCGGTGTATGTCATGATGTGAGCTGTTGTTTATTCAAAGCGATGCAAAGCCTGAAGACACCACCCTAATGATTTATTAGGATACAATCAGAGACAGATGGACAGTCCTTTCACCTCTAGCAGACTGGAGCAATCTCACTAATGCAGCAGCCCAAATGCATTCCATCCATTACCTGGGTGTCCAGTGGTCCTTCTCCATTCAGAGACAATGGTCAGACTTTAGACTCTTTAGTCACCGTCAAGGTGTCTTGAGGTGCTGTGGTGCTAGCACGAAGAGAGCAAACACGATGTGTGTAACGACACATCCAGCGCTGTCACTCAGCCACAGGATGTGGCTTATCAACCCATATCTACATGTCTTCTGCTGGTGGATTGGATGCATGCACTCATTTAGTCTTTTCACTTGTTTGAACTAAACATCCTGTGTTGACAAACCACAGCTCATAGGAAAGGGTTGCCAGATGAGCACCTGTGCTAACGGTTTATTACTGCCTGGGCTTGGCTCAGACTTTGTGCCAGTCTTCATTTTTCGGTGTGAGTCAGTGACCTGCAGGATTAAAAGAGTGTAGATTCCTCACTGATCAGAAACATTCTCAATATGCTCACTGTCTCTTCATGTGCTTGCCGAGAGTCACGTTTAATTCACTATTGTGAACCATTTTAATATTATTATATAATTGTTAAGTTATAATATCCAGGATTTAAAATAAGTAAATTCCCTTGTCTTCACTACAAATTCTGATTCTGGCCTTGAAACTAGGGCAACACAGCTACAGGGAGGAAACTACAATGTGTAAGATTACATGAGACTTCAGTAGAGAAGAGCTAACAACATTCAGTTGTGAAAAACAGCTATGATAACTGGCTGCATTGTGGATTCCTGCGCCTGGAGGCTCTGGATGCTACCCTGCTGCTATTGAACTCACTGAGAAAATGTGTACGTCAAAGTTCAGGCTAAGGTAACGAAAAGCCAACTGCACACTGCAATAAAAGCACTTGTGGTCAGTGTTACTGATCTGGGAGATGTCTCTACAGCTTCTATATGTATCTAAATGTGCACACACCAGACACAAAGACTGACTGTCTATTGGCATATTTTGTAATGTTAATGCTGTGGTGTGTCTCTGTATTTTCAGTAATATCTAACAGGCAGCTACATTTAGGATGTTCAGTGAAACAGGACTATGCACCACGGCTGAAGCGTGCGCTGTTGCACACGCAAGTTTCAGAATTGCCACCTGTGGGAGCGCATGTGTTTTGACCAAACCCACAATGACGACCTAGTGAGTTCTGCACAACACAGTTTAGAGAAAAAGCAACTACAGAGTCAGTACCCTGTAGCAGTGACACACCTGACCAGAAATGTTCTTTAAGATTTAAGACAACAAAACACCACAGTTTAGACCATATGGTGAAACTCTTACTATGCAAGTCTCAGTAAAATCTATTTAGAAATGCAAGAAAAAAAAAAAAAAACAGTCAATCATTTTAATTATAGATGAGGCAATGTTTGACTTGTAGTAGATTTGATCAGAGGACCCAAATCAGAAACCATAGGAAGGAACTGCTTGCAAGCAAATACAGCCTTCTGGGTCATGACCAGTGCCATCGAGTGAGAGAGTTGCGACACTCTTTGATGTCGCCGCTACGGCTGTCACGTGGTTCATGTAAACCCCATTAGTTCCAAACATACGCTGGCTGTCATGTTCTTCTATGGGACAGACGGCAGCGATTGCATTATTGAACGGTAAATATAAAATAAAACACACACCCAAGTACTTTTTCAGCTGTTATTACATTATTGCATTTTTGTTAATGTCAGTTTTGCATTTGAGGGGCAGGGTGACAACAAAAACTTAATTTTTGGAGGAAAAAGCTTAGTGTTCATGTTCGCATGGGTAGTAGCACTGGCTTTAGCTGCTCTAACTTAACTTTTCCATATCATTGATTCATCTGATGGTACACGTCTCATGATATTAATTTGAGCACAACTGGGCTGTATTAGGCTATTGATTCCCGTGATTTTGCTTATAAATTCCGATTGAGGGATTAGCCTACCTCTGTGATAACGCAAAGAGGTCTGCCATGGCGGTCCGTTCAGAATTCGCCTAGAAGCTAGCTCACTTCTAAAATCCCCGTCATTCCTAATTAAATAACCTTCGCTCAAATCACGAGTCACGATAATGCCTTGACATACCCTGATCACGAGCTCATGGCATGGGATAGCAATCTATCAGCATCTCATCAAGCATCAGCAAGTAGCGCTGGATATCAGTGAACAGGGACAGTACAACAAATTACTGTAAGTACAGCCAACACGTCACATAATGAAAAGTTAGTATATCACAAAATTCTACTAAATAAAAGTTGCTATAAAGGTGATAGCGACTCATCACCGAACTACCTTCACAGCAGGGGAAGTCGCGCTAGCTAATTAGCTAGCAGGCAATGCTAGAAAACAGGTTGAAACAACCAAGATAAAATATAAATAATTACGCTGTGCATATACAAATGAAGACCAGTATAAGCATCGCAAAGGGCCTCTGATACAATATAGACAGTTGACAATTCAAAAGAGGTCGATATTTCAGCAACTTAACTCCTGGAACAATTCAATGCGCAGCAATGTAAGTGAATGGGGTCCAACGCCCAAATGACGGCGTTTGGAACTAATCCGATCTTCAAATTCGGAAGTAGGCGTTTAAAGGCGCCGCCATTTTTTACAACGGAGGTCTATGGGAGTGTCGTAACTCTCTCACTCGATGGCACTGGTCATGACCATATAGACTGTATATAAATATGGACAATGCATCCCACTTCCTTGCATTGACCTAACTGATGTTATTTTCCAGCAGAAATTGGTGGCACCATTTTGCAATTTTAGAGCCAGGGTGTTTGCAGTACAGTCAGAGACTGGAGTCGTGCAGAGCCACATTATCGATGACCTGCCCACAGTTCAGCCAGACTCATTCACATTTTTGTTTAATTAACATTTTGTTCTGTTCTACTTCCACCAGTTCCAAAGAAATGTTGGAATATACACTGTACTTAAATGGGAACTACTGTTTTTTTACAACCTGGATCTTATTTCTAACATAAAATATGATTGTATACTCACCAACATAACATTTGTGTTGTTTGCACTCTTTCAGGAGATAATTAGGTCAGCGTATATCCAAATAGCGGGACTGACTGCGTCACAGAGCCTCTAAAAAACACTACTGCTAGCTTTAACACGGCTGAATTTCCGACTCTGAGGTGGTGGACGAACCATAGCAGTAGCAACAGGTAAACAAGCTGACCGTCGTGGGTGTGCGCGGCTCTCAGAGATAACATCATCCAGGTCAGAAGACATCATCCGGGTCCATCTACAGACTCTGGATGATGATAACAGGTAACTCCGAACTCAGCGGGGAAGAGCACTAGCATACGATAACAAAATATTGGTGAAATGAATTTCACGGCAGATAATGAGACAGGCACACACAAAAACAGATAATAGCTTATGACGTATTGTGCAGCCAGACAGCAGGGGGAGCTCTACTGGTAAAGAAATAAATTCATGAAAATGAACTCTCCAGTTGGTTAGAAGACAGTTATAAGAACATAATTTCCTTAGAAACAACAATATACAATAAACAACCTATACAAGATAACTGATGAGCTAAATAAACAAAACAAACAAACAAAAAAAAATCAAACAGCATTATAAAAAGCAAGTAAAAGCTCCCTAAACTTTTCTCTTTTGCAGGCCAGGATACTGTAAATCTTTGTCTGAGCTGATGTCAAAAACTTCTCAAAGCTCTCTCAACTTTTTTTGTTTTTGTTTTTTGTTACCATAATTGCAAACCAAACTGAACGCCATTAGTCCTAATACAAAATAACTGGTACAGATTGTTTTAATACAGCCATCTCCTTTATTTATTTAAACAATTTCACCATCATCTGACCATGTTTCCTGTAGCTTTCTGCTCCGTGGCTTCATTTTCAGTTCCTCTGTAAAACTTTGCTCAAGTGTTAACTGGAGGAAAAAAGCGAGCTGGCAGCCGGGGGGATTTGAATGAATATCTTGATAAAGCCTCACTAATCTTCCATTCCAATCTGATTCTCAGTGGGATATATCTCTTATGTCTATACTTAGGTGACCCACGCAGCTTCTTTTGTGCATGTTCGGTTCCGCGGGATCAGTGGGAAATTGGAAAGAGATGCAGTGCGCTCGTGCCACCTCAAATTGGATTGCATGGTTTCTTAAATGAAAGCAAATAATTTCATGGCTAATGGGCTTAATTTCAAGAAATAATTCCAGATTTTCACAGTTGGCTATTTTGCATGTGATTTCGGCAGATGCTTTGCCACTTTTGGGGATGTTGTTGTCATGCGTGTGTTCGTTGAATGTTCTGGAATTCGAAAGAAGAACGAAGCGGATCACTTTTAGCGCACCCAAAGTTGATCAAATGTGTGACGTTCTGCTTTGACCAGTTTCCTTTGAGCTTGCAGCAGTTGGTGACAGGACAGGACTGTTGTTCTCTCCGCTTTTATTCACCAGGGACAGAACAGAGGAACAAAGTTATTACCAAAAAGAGGATAAAAGAGAAGGGAAAAAAAGTGACATAAACAAGAAGTAAAAATGTGATTGCCAACAAAGAAGTGATTAAGCCTCACAAAAAAGTCTTCAGTGGTTAAATAAATAAAGAAATAGCTGTAATTAAATAATGAATGAAGGAATCAGTCCATAAAGCATTGATTGATGTCCAGGAAAGGGGGTCTTTCTAATGGAGGCTGGCTGACAGTGATTGCGAAGGCCCATTTACCAGCTGATGTTTTGTTATGATTGGACATGTCAGTCTTCCTACTCTGATTAAAAAGAAGGGAGGGAGGGGGGGCCCAAATGCGCCCCGCGTCCTCTCCTTTATGTTTTTTTCTATTCTCTTTCTATCCACTGGCATAAAGCGATGGGTGCATATTATTTTGTCAATCCGCTGGAACGGGTGGCATTCAGGGGTTTGCAAAGGCGCCAGCTGCCCTTTACATGCTACCTTGAAGATGCCACTTTCTCCCACAGGCTAAGTCATGTAACAGGTGTATGTGCTGCCCAACGCAAAAGCGGTTTCGAATGGATTGTTTTGTTTTCGCACTCAAATTATGGGATAGATTCCTTTAAATGGGGTTCTGTGCATACATCTCTATCAAGTATAACCAAACATTTAATACACAGAGTACCTGACCACCTTTGCTATCATTTGTTCTGTGTGTGTGTGTAGTGATTTGCTACTGGCGTACTGTTGTGACTGGTTTGTCATGGGGTCTGTAGTTGAATAGCTGACTGGCTAAAATGACACATGTAAAGAGGTGTCATGTTAAACTGTAGAAATAAATAACTAGCTACCACGCAGAGGTCATGACCACACTAATATGTATATTTTAAAATAATAATAAAAAAAAACAATAAATTAAAAATAGCTGATAAATAAAATATGCATTTTATAATAACACATATAACAACTTTAAAAGGAGCTTTTAAATACAGTATTTTTAATTTTTTTCATAGTTCATTTTTAATCTTTTGTCTGAAAACAGCTGGACACCCGAATGTAACCTGAACTGAATTTATAATATTAGATCTCATGCTCGTGCATAAATCAGATTTTGAGGTGCATGCACAATTTATTTTTTATAAATACTGATACTATTTTATTAATAGATAGATAGATACATAGGTTTTATTTGTCACATGCAGTTATACATAGTACAATGCACAGTCAAATGTATTTAATACTCTTCCCTCAACCACACATAACTCAACTGACCACTAACACAATCAGCACATGCATTAAGTAAAATATGTAAGGTGATTATGATAAATCTATTTTCTTTAAGACAGAAGAAAACTGTTCTGAAATGATGTATTAACTCGATCATTTTAACACTTTACCTTTATTTAAGATGATTTTCCACCATACTTATTTCTTCGAGAATAATGTTGCTTTGTTAAAAAGTGGATGACGTATACTGAACATACTGGTCCAAGATACTGGAACATCTTGGAACCTGGAGCCTGGAACCTTTAGGAAGGTTGTGTCAGCCCTCTCCTCCAAACGTACACACTGCAGCGTGAATGAATGGATGCAGAGAAAGAATTTCCCCATGTGCGATAAGTAAGAGAATTATTGTTATTATCATGTACATTTGCAGGTTAAAGAATTTTGTTTGACTTCAGGACATGAGCAAAGGAGAAGCAATGCAGACTCGGTTTTGTCCATCAGAATGAGCCAATAGTGCAGAAGGGGTCATGAAAATGTGCCTTTCAATTCTAGTCAGTTTAGTAGATTTGGAAATAATTTGGATAACGACTGGAGGCAGGAGACACTGTTGGAGAGAGAACAAGGAATTGTGAAAATGTCTTTGCCCACTGCATCCATTAGCAACAAGTATAAACACATGTACATTTGCTGTAGATATATGAAGAAGATGGTTTGAAGTACACTGAGGCCTTGAAGTTTCTAGATACTGTCCTCTGTGTGGTGTTCATTGTATTTAGAGTAGTAGGCCTTGCACTGATGCATTGATTCCAATTTAACTTTTACTACATTCAACTAAATGTGCAAGTTTTTATGTTATTGAAAAACTGCAAAATGTAAATGTATGCCTACAGCCCACAAAGAAATGCCCAGAAGACCCCAGAAATCTGTTGTAAACAAATCATGAGCCATTTTCTCCTTTTACAGGCAGGTTCAAGTCTGGTGTATTTTACCTTATCACTTACACCTTCTACCATCCTGTAGACTCTAGGCAGCTGCAGGTTTCACTGAAGTGTACCGACCATCTCCTTAATGCAAAGCATTGCTGTTGCACAGTCTTTCTCTCTCTTTTCCCACCAGCAACCTCTTTCAACCTGCCATATGGAGCAATGGAAGGTCCGTCTTTGTTGTCCCCCACCTCTGCTGCTCTCTGCCGGCTGGCTAAACAGGCTGGCCTGGCTCCCGGAAACGAAGTCAAGGCAACTTTAAGTTTAGTGACGTTGACTTCTCTTATGGCCCCTGGAGTTCAGCGTATAAAATGCTGCTGCACCGAGTGCAGAGACGAGGCAGCAACAGATGGAGGTCTGTTGAGGGTCAATCCTCCTGGACTTCGCCATTTCGATGTTCTTTAAGGATTTTAGCTTAAAGTTTTCCCAATGAACATTAAATAACTCATATATGACTTGGAGTTCCACAAAAACAAACAAAACAAACAAACACACAAAAAAACCTCAAGGGTAGATATATATGCACATGGGGGAACTTTTCAGATGGTGTTGCACGATACCTTTAGCATAGAAGTGTAGAAGTCTGAAACCGAGAACGGAGAAGCTACTACCTGTGGTAGAATACAATGCACCAGCCTCCGACTGCACCATATCCACTATCAGTATAGGATCAGTATTGGTTCAGTCTTAATTAGCTCTGTGTCTCCTGAGTGGAATTAGTCCAGGTGTCCACCCTCAGATTTGAATAACCAGGGCACTGTGTTTTACTGTGGGATTTTCTTTCTATTTATCAATAAATATCGCTTGCTTGAGCGATGCTACGTCTACTTACAGGACTGTTGCTGAAATCTCAAGGAAGGTGCAAAAGATCAATATTGGTTTTGTCATGATAAATTGTGTTAAGTCAGATTTAGAATATTAGAATATAGAAGAGGACATCAAAAGTGAGTTGCTAACCATCTCCCGCCACAACGGTTTTACATTTTTGGTCAGATTTTGACAGTTCGTCTTTGTTTTCCTTTCTTAAAAAAGTTTGCATGTCTGAGATTAATTTAAGTATGTATGTAACTATAACTCAAATGAATGATTATCAGAATTACACAAAAGTGTAACGGTTTGTAGTGTTGCTTCAATATGTAAATACAAAACTGAAATTCAAATCAGTCACGTAGTTTGTGTACAAATGATTCATTACATCACCACAGGCTACACTTAACTAATACATAATATAAAGTCTGAAGTGTGCAATGATAACTTCATCCATCCTTTTAACATGATCTTTCTCATTTTAAAATCAATAAAGACAAAATCACCCTCTCTACGCACACGCACACACTCATGCCATATCATAATGTAAGCTGAGGTCATGAGGAACGCCCAGCCCCATTACAAATAGCTGTAGCACTAAACACATCATCAGTAGCAAAAGAGGAAAGAGCACATTAATTCTGGCCAGTCAATACTTGTTAGCAGGGCCAGCTAATAAATAACCCAGAGTTTGGTCCTGGGCTTGGCCATGTCTTTCAGCTACCCGTGGCATCTTAATGTGCTGTTTTAATCAGGGCCAGCGGCTGTTAAAGGGCTTACGCTAGCGCATTGCCTGCTACATTTCCCTCCATGTTCCAGGGATTTACATAGAGATCCAGTAAGCCATCACCAGAGCCCCTTGTCCTGCCGCGTTATTCCCATCCCCATTCCCTGTATCAAAAACCTGACTGTGGCCTTGAGTAGCCTGTCACGCTTAGAGCAAAATCCCTCCATTCCTTTTATTTATTTAATTATTTATCTTTAAAATTAAAGAAAAAAAGACAAATGACTGATGTTCAGTCAGGGGCAATAAGAAAGGCTTTGATAGGTAATGATGTTGGAACCTCCGTTTTACCAGCCTTTATCCTGTTAGTAAAAAAAACTCTTTATGCTGGTCTGAGGTGCACAGGCGATGGAACAAGCAGCAGAGGGACAGCCAGGCAGAAGCTGGATGTTAATACAGAGATTGTCCAAAGATTATAGGAGGTTCACTGAGATTCAGCTGGCAGATTTAAGACGCTGCCTTTCTGCACCAGTAACCATGCCAACTGCACTGAGAAACTATTAAAACAGCTTCTGCGTGGCAAAGTAGGGACACCCCTAAGAAAGAAGAAAAATGGCAGTCTATTGGCCCGCAAACCCAGGATAAGCTTCTCATCAGTTTGGGAACAGCAGGCTGCTTATGGTACAAAACACTTTGCCGAAGAGAGGATTTTGACACTGCGACTCATTTTCATACATATTGTTTCCATAACTTTTGGGGCTGGATAAGCAGCACAGCTTCTGGAAGCGCTGTTTTTCAGCGGCACTCTCTGAATTCCTTTAATAATTGTGCCATCAGTGCCATTTCTTTTCAACTTTGGACACATTCTCTGATCTTATCACACTTAAAGCTAAGACATATGGCATTATTTATAGACTTAATTTAAAATCTGGTTTTGTCAACAAAGGCAGTAACATATAATACCATCATCTAAAAATATATTTACATCATCTATTTTCCTATCTGTCTTTAAATAGTTCATCTTAATTTCCTTGAATATATAAATAAATAAGGGAACTCAGTTTCTTATGATATTACCCCTCTTGCCCATCTTATTCTTGCACAGCCCAGTGTGAACCAGTGGCTGTAAAACTAGTTAAATAAGGGTGGGAGGTGTCAGGCTCTTATCACAAATCACAGACCTGTGTTGCTGCTGGTGAGGTGAGGGGTGACGTTCGACATAGACGGACACTCTATTCTTTTGTTATCCCTCATCAAGAGAGCCAGGCAACAGATGTCAGGCTTTTAAATTGGCTTTCGGAACGTGACCTCAAAGGTCAAGGTCCTACACTCTACAATGGATGCTGCATGTTGCACTGGGCTGCTAGTGTGGAGAGTCACCCCAGGTGGATATTCAAGTACAGGTTAAGGCATCATAAGTGGGGTTGGGGAAAGTACTCAGAGTATATCATTTCTAACCACTTCTTAGGGCAGGGTTATGGTATCTCAGACTGGCTGTGACACTGAAATGAAAATATATATTTTTCACGATCTAATCTTTTAGGCCCTGTTTTTTTTTCTTTTTACTACAGTAAAAACAAAACGCACTGCTGTCACGTAGTCCAACAAAGGTCAAACAAAGAGAAGCAGGGAACACAACCAAATGACTGAAACTGCGATAGAACACGGGCAAGGTATCATGAGAAAAATACAGACAAAACATCCAGGGAGAACGCACACTAACTGATAAAAGAAGAAAGGAACCCTGGGTTCTGTAAGTCAAATTGAACTGAACTACATATGCACACAATCGGGAAACAAGGCCCAGGGGAATCCCAGGAGGGAGGAGCAAACAATCAGGACGAAAAAAAGAAGGGACGCACAAATAACAGAAAGACACAGGGACAAGGAGCTTTTCACAGTAACACAGAAATAACAAGACTAAGGAAGCAAGCAAAACGTGGAACAGAGAAGGAACTCATTTATATTTTCAATGTATATAGTGCAGAAATAATTCTATTTCTATTTTTTGTAGATTTGTACAAATCTTGTACATTTTTGATTATTCTATTGATTTTATTTATTATTTTTTTATTAGTTGTATTGTATTGTAACTTGCATTATTTTTCTTTTAACTAGTGTTTTTCAAGAGCGTTGTGTTTATTTATTTATTTTTTTATGTACAACTGAGCTACAGTGACCAAGCAGTTTCCCTTGAGGATCATTAAAGTCAGAGTCAAAGTGTTAGACACTCATGGAAGACAAGATAACCTGGGATGTTAAAGAAGCTCAACCTGAATCTCAAATTATGTTAAAACACGACTGAAACTTAAAATGCCTGTTAGTCGTATACATTAATGTGAGGAGGTTTAGAAGATTATCAATACTTATTACAGATCTGATCTTTTCATTGTTCTGAATCTGGAGTGGCGTGCCTCATATAATTTATTTTTTTCTTCGCTGAGCGCGTCTCCATTGCGCTGATCAGCCTGATATCCTCCAACACTGTCTGACTAACAACTATATCTTGATCTTAGGATGTAATCCCAATGGCTGGCTACATCTGTCCTTAGCTGTGATGTGTACAATATGTCTAAAATGGCATATGCCTTTTCATTAGGTAACATAAATGCTTCCACTTCTACTCCACAATAAAGTAGAACATAATTAATGTATTTATTTGTCTTCACAAGACTGTATTGCTGTCATGGGCAACCTGTTTACAAAAAGTTTTTCATGAAGGCCTTGAAGAAGCCTTTAAATCTTCACACATTTCAAAGGCAGACTGTAGAGGTCAGGGGTTGCAGCTGTCGCTCCCTACGGGGCTGTGATCATACACTGGCACCTAATCTGGAACTCATGATTTTAGCTTTTTTAGATGTAAAGGTGTGACTAAGGTGGAGATGTACTCACCTTTCCCTGTGTGACAGATCGGTTTTAGTATTTTTGATTCTTTTTCCAAAATATAAATTTGACGTGACGTATGTTTGGGTATGTCACCGCCGTTAATAGACACTGTTTCAAATAGGATCAAGTGTTGAAGTCACCTGTTTCTGTGTACCTTTTCTATAGCTGCAGGAGCACATTGCCAATCTGTCTTTGCGGGTTCTTTAATCACTGTTTATGAGCTGGTTCTTCTCAGACCCTTTTCATTTCTTCATCCATTGACAGAATGGCACGTGGTTGAGAGGTGTTAGTGTGGTTAGAAACTGTTGGATCAAGACAGGCAGAGAGAGGAGTGTGTGTGTGTGTGTGTGTGTGTGTGCTGTTTGGCTGAAACTGCTCTCACCCTGGGAACAGCAACATCAATAGAGCAGAGGGGGTATTAGCCTGACCCCGGCATAGGTTACCCAGGAATTAATGAACTTTCAGTCGGACTCCTTATCGCGTCGTATTGACAGGATGAAGTCAGAAAGCCTCACCTGTTTTTAGAGCGCTGCTCCCAAGTGCAAGAACAGAGGGGGAGAGTTTCCTGAAATGAAAAAGCAACGCTTCTTATCTCTGAGACAGGTTGTAAGAAAGGCCGGCGAACAAGGCAGAGGGCACACGCACACACACACACACACGCACGTACTTAAATGTCCCAGTGAGCAAGTGCTTGGCAGGCCTGACCGCAGTGTGTAAAACACTTGGCTCAGGTCAGATAAAACTGGTCTGGAATGAATCACTCTCACCGCTGGTTTGGTAGTGGTAGTTGTATTTTGGTGTGTGTGTGTGTGCATGTGTGTGTGTGGAGCATGTTATCCACGCCTCTCTGTATATAGACTTAGACTTTATTGATCCACATGGGAAACTGCTTGTTCACAGTAGCTCAGTTGTAAATAAAAAAACAACAATGAAATGAAAAAACACTCTTGAAAAACACCAGTAAAAGAAAAATAATAATTCATATAAAAATGAGAGAATAAACTAAGATAAAATCATATTGTATGAGCAGAAAATGTGCAATGTTTGCATATGTGCAAATCTACAAGAATAATAAAAGTAAGGTACAAATCTGCAAGACATAGAAACAGAATAAGTAGAACCATGCAGAACCAATCAGGAATCATGTGAGCTTGGTGTACACATATCCTCGACGATAGTGTATTCTAAAACCATTCTATTTAAAATGCAGTGGTGAAACTGCAAGAGAGGTGTAAAAAAAAAAAACCAACAGCTCCAAACTATCCAACAAGGAGTCGACATCATCACAATTTAACATATTTAAATGCATATAACAGTAAGTTAAACCATCGCTACATAACGCTGCTTGTGATCATTTCCCTGCTGCACAGGTTTTAAGACTTTCGAATAAATAAATTAGCAGAAGGAAGCAGAAACCAAATCCTTTCCTTGTGTCTGAAGAAACTCCATGAGATTCCTCACTTTTGTTTTATTAGAAGACTATTGAAAAGAACAAGAAATTGCATTCTTCTGGGTGCCCTGCTTCTCTCTCTCCCTCTCACACACACACACACGCACACAAGCCTCCTGCCTTGTCCATTTATTCAACACATTTCTCCGGGGCGCCGTTGCTATTCCGTCTGCACAAAGATTAGCCCTCTGCTGTGATTAAAAAAAGACCAAGTAAAAGAGAAAAAAGGGTAATCATACTTCCATTCTTGAAGCATTTCTGAAAAGAGACTTTTCTCTAATTCTCTCCATAATAATGGGTTTAAAGCCTTTATTTGTAAGTGGATGGGTCGGCCTTAATTACAGTCATTGGAGACCCTACATTCTGCCTTTGTAATCTTCGACACATCGGTGCTTTATTAGATTACTGTTTAACTGTTGGAAATATTTCAGTTTTCAAAACGTCATTATCCTTCATCACTTTCTATACAATACAACATCTTGTGATTTTCACAAGTGCTGACATTGAGTTGTAATGAACTCACGTTCTAATGTCCTAATTTTTGTAATTATGACAAGATACGCGTCCTCACTTTTTTACAGTTTAGCATTGCAGTTACTACGACAACAGTGACAACAGACAAAGGGCAGTTAATGCATAGTAAGTGAAAAGCAGCGGGGAGCCCTGAGTGTGAGTCATGAGACCTTGTGAAGTAGACACAAAGTAGAGGAAAGATGCATTTCAACCATCTTCCAGGTTTGTAATGATCCTTGACGCTACATATAGATCTGTAAGAGAAAGGTAATGAATGCGTCAGGAAACAATAGTAACAGGACAGGCACATAAAATATGCACAAATGTAATCATTTAGAGCTGATTCGAGGAAGAATTTTCTCATCTATTTACTATTTTAATCACCTCACATTTAAATTGAAAAAAGTTTGCGATTCATATCTCACATCAGTCTGGTTTCGCTGCTAATTCACTCTCGCGAGATTTCGCAATGAGATTTGCCCACGTGTGATCCAGAACATGACAGAAGCTTCAGCTCAGAGAGCACCGTCAGGCCTGAAAGCTGAGGCGCAGAAGCATTTTGGATTTAAAAAGTTTCAGAGGTGGAAGCTGTATAAATGATGTGAAACTAGAGGTACAGTGTTGTGGAAACAAATCTCTGAGGCCAATTTCAACATTAGCTCCATATAAATACTGGAATATCTTTTTATGAATCGAATCACAATTTCCTTTTCTTACACTTTTACCTCCAACTCATGTTGTTTCTATTTTTCAGTGTTTTTTCTTCTTCTTTTTTTGTTATTCAGTTTGTATCTGTGATGCAGAATTATTCAAATCTCAGATTCAGTTTTTGCTTTATCCACCATCCAACACTGGTCTCAATGAAAGCAGTGTATGACTTTGCTCTCAGCCCCCTGGGGAGTTAGAGACACTGGTGTGAGTATGTGCGTATTTGTGCGTGTGTACTGACAGCAGCAACAATGCATCCTCTAGGTCTACCTTGAAGCCTTCCTCACCGTCTCGTGCCCTTAAAGCCGAGACCTAGGGAAGAGGAGGAGGTGGAGGAAAACCTTCATGCTGCCTCCTTCTGAGGCGCCCTCCATCTGCATATAAAACAGGAATGCCCCTGGTCTTTCCAGCCAAACGGGTCACTTTGAATCCACTACAAGAGCATGACGGAACAGGTGGAGAATCTGAATAACCAGCAGCTTCTTATCCAGAGGCAGAACAAACCAAATCTAGACCCTTTGCTCATAATGTACTGTATAAAAAGACACCAAATGAAAAGATGCCGTGATGGGGATTTTTGGAATGAACATTTGAAGTTGGATTTTCAAAACACAAAACAATGAACAAAAAGCAATATAAGAATAACAACAATGGCATTTTATCCCAGTATAATAAGAGATCATTTGATCACAAGCAATACTAGAGCAGCCATTTGGGTTTGTTTTAAGATGAAACTTAACACACTGTTAAAGAATATACCAAACTGTGTTCATGCAAAATAAAAGCACCTGATGATAAACTGCTTTCAAGATTTTACAGATTAATATTTTTCTTTTCTGTTTTTTTTTATAGTAAATTATCATTTTTAGAGTAATTATCAGGATTGTAATCCTTCAAATGCCAGTTTGATTACATGATACATGATAGTTTTAATAGAACAAAACACAAAAAATATTTTGTTGGAGGGCTGAAGGAGTGTTTCATTTTATTTTTTATTTTTTTCTTATTAGTCTTGAATATGTCAAAAATTAGCCAAAATAATTACTTTGGAAGTGGACGTTTTTGTCCTTAATGACTTAAGAGGGCAGCAAATTAATCTGATGCCTGAGGTTTAGGAAACAGAAATCATTTTGGGTGGTAATGTTAATGTTGAGTCAGACTAAGTAAAGTTATCGTGAGAGATAATGAAATAATAAAGAGAGTTACAATCAGCACAAAACTGAAATAGGACATACGATATACAATTCCATTTTAAACTTAGTAGTTATGCTAAAACGTGTCTTTTCTTACAATGCTGTAAAAATATAAATGTAAGTAATATCAGTGTGGGTTGATTGTGCTCATGTCATTATCAATGGTGGGTGTAATGAATATGAAAACAACCAAAACATACATTACTCAAAAGATAAAATAATAATAATAATAATAATAATAATAATAATAATACTCCAGCAATACACTGAGCAGGAAAAGTCTTGTTTGCAGTTTGCATGGACGTAAGTATGCTGTACAGCCAAGTACTGTGTGTTGAGCATATGTGAGTGTAGCCCTTTGACTTTAAACCATGGCCTCTACACAAACACATGCTACAACAACACATGCATGCACAGATGAGGAAGCGGCCCCACTCCACCTTTAATCTCTGCAGGGTGCCACAAGCAAACTCAAATGATCACAGTCAACTTGTAGTTTATATCCCTGTCTGTCCAAACTCGTATGTAAATGCAAATTGTGATTCCAGTGAATAATTACCGGTGAATAAAGTGCTGTCTTTGCTTGGCGACTGTTTTAGCAGAGGAGTGTAGAGAACTGATAGACAGAACAATCAATGACTACCAGAGCGAAAGGAGGCACCCTGTCCTGGTTATCATCAACGTAGAGGAAGTAAAGAAAGCAGGCTTATCTGTCTGATAAACAAAAAAGAGTCAAATTCAGAGGCCCAGATAGATTTTATGAATGTGTCTGTGTGCATTTTCAAGGTGTTCTCTGTATTCTAAGAAAAATTGTATATAACTGACATATACAGTATGACCAGTGGGTTAGAATGGACTGTGTGCATTTCGCATGTTTTGGATGTGTCTACATGGGGTTTTTGAAAAGTGTAAGTAGAATTGCATTGTTTGATTAAGTTTTTTTTTTGTTGTTTTTTTTTTTACCACTCTGATAAACCTTCTCCTTCTACTTCAGTTCTTTATCCAGCAGTTTACTGCTTAGTTCTTCATTGTCTTCCTCTTGCCTGATCCTCCAGGCAGCCTCCTTACTGCCTCGTGGCTTCCCATTCCTGGTATTGGATTCTTGCTTTTATCCAGCCGGTCTTATGGGCCTCATCGTGTCCGTCCTTTTCTTCCTGGCCTCTCACTTGTCCAAGCCTCCTTCCCTCTAGCTCCCACTCAGAGTTCCTGGCCCAGCCGTCTCTGCCATCACCATAACTGGCAGAATCAGAGAGCAATTAACGTCACGGCTGATGGCAGTTGTTATGTTAAACTGACTACTGTCAGATTCACTCCATTATTCATAAAGGCAGAGGGCCTGAATTACTGTCAGATTGAGAAATCATATGTCAGGTAGCAGACGGGAAAGACCGGACATCCAAACCAGATAAAAGAGAAGGGAGGGCAGGGATGGAATTTGTATTATGGCAGATAAAATCAGGAAAGAGGGATGAAGAATTGCTCATAATTTATGTTTTCTGAACTACTAAGAAACCTTCTGACAAGTCCTACGAGGAGAGAGAAAATGGATCTAGCAAAGCAGGCCAAAGTAAGCTCCTTATCAAAAAAAAAAAAAATGCTTTGTTTGTTCATGTTTACATGCTTTATAATCATCCTAATAACCAAACATTGCTTTACATATCTGCCAAAGTCGACAAAGAATTGGTTGTAAATGACCTCAGCAGTGACTTCAGACGCCATGTGTCTGTGGCCACTAATACGTTTACTTGAATGAAAGAATATGTAGTGTTGGGAGCACTGGCAGTGATGTTGCAGTCTTCTGACCTCTTGTCACCACAGGCAAAAGTGACTTAACCTGACATTGCTCCTGATGGCCACCTTGCATGGCGGCTTTGTGTAAAAGAGTGAATGAGTAACATTGTGCAAGCACTTTAAGTATCACTAAGGAAGAAAAGCACTATGTAAGTGCAGAGCAGACCAAGAGCAACTGGACTTGTAGACTTTCTCAAAGACGTTTCTCCATTTATACAAGTTGCTTCTTCAGTTCAAAATGACTAATGGGGAGTTGAGGTTTGAAACAGGGAACGTCCAAGGGTGTCAGAAACTCACATGACTCCTAGAGAAATGGTAACATAGCAGCTGGTGAGCTAATGTCTACCACACCCGCTAGTTAAATCCATTATAACAGCAGGGATTCAGGTTAAGTTAAACATTAAAGTAATAGATTATCAAAGCTAACTCTTAGCACAGTTTAAAGTGGAAAATGGAGAGTGACACACAGATAATAAGTTATGATTTTACTGGGACTCTTGGATCCCTCTTAGCATATCTCAAAATTCAGAAATGTCAAGACAGTCTTGGTCAGTTGGTCAAAATGGTCATAATCTTCTTTAAAGACTTGACTCTGACTCAACATATTATACTGTATTCCACTGAAATGTGCTGTGAGTGGATACTCATACTGATAATAGTTCTGGGTAAAGCCTTAGCTGATGTCTTTGACTATCACTGTAGTTCAGTTCTCTACTGGTTTATTTTAACCATGACCACAGGTCTTGACTAACCTTAATAACTTGTTGCCTAAATATGATATTAACCAAAGAAATTAGGAAGAAGCTGACATGAATTGTTCACTTTTTCCTGAACACACTGTCAGAGGTCCTGATGTGAATATTTGTTTCATTTAAAATAATCATGCACTATGTGACAGATTAGCTGTGTATACAAAATAATTAAGCGCTGACAGGAAAACATGCAACATATTTGCTGAATACATTTCATCTTAGAAAGGCCAATTACTGGCTGAACAGATTTGTAACTGAGCCAGCCTCAGTGTAATGGTCCTACTGTGGGCCTATAGAGACCATCGGTTGTCTCTGTGCTCTCTAATGTAGAGCAGCCGTTGTTTTTCCTCCTCTTCCATTCAGCTGCTCCTTGAAAGCTGTCAGCTAGTTGCGGTTTGGATGGGACAGCTCCAGCTTGGCTACACTCGCCTCTCTCTGTGGTCAGCTTTTATGAGCTTTTGGTTTAGCAGAACAGAGACAGAGAAACAGAATGAATAAAAGCAGGAATCTAAATGGATTTTAATTAATTGTCCATACAAAGGGCAACCCACCCCATTGTGGTTATGTTTTTTTATATATATATTTCTCTTCCTCTCTCTGTTCAGCATCACTTCAGGGAGGCTCTGAGTGCTCAGTAGCCAGCCGGCCAGCCAAGGCATAGCAGAAACATGCAGCATATGCCAATCCCACAATCCACTCTGCTCAATAAGGTTTTTTTCTATCTCTTTTTCTTTCTCTGCCTCTCCATCTCTCTCGGCCATCCAGCAGCGGTGGGGGGCTCAAAGCTTCCACTCATTAAGATGAACTGTGCCAAAGCCTGCGCTGCTCGCTGCCAAAGCTTTAGTGGCTCGGTGTGTTGGGAAAATCAGTGGGTGCATGTGTGTATAAGCTGGTTCCAGAGGTTTGCAGGGTGGAGGGAGGTCCTGTTTTGTTAAGCAGCTCTGCAGTCCATCCAGGAACAGGAAGAGGAAGGTTTAAGGCCTTGGTTCTCCAACTCCTTTTGGGACAGTTGGTACACAGTTGGTGCTCCAATGGGAAGAGATGGATAGATGGATGGGAATGAGGGCAAGTAGTGGTTGGCCATGAGACAACGAGGCTGTAAGAAAGAAAACAAAATGCAGCAATTGCAGCAAACAACATTCTTGAAGCAGTTTTCGTACTGTGCAACACAGAAGTGATAATGGAGCATATGAGTTCATTTTTCACCTTGCAAACAGTAGTTGGCAAAGCCGCCTTTACTTAAGTTCTGCTTACTTGCTGGAGAGATACTGAGTGACATGGCCTTAATAAGCCAATAACATTTTTACAGAAAATGTAAATAATCATAATACATAGAGGACTTCTGAGGACTAAACATGTTTGAGGCCATCTTCTTAAAGGCTGGTCATCTCAGCATGACTCTCCAGTCAAGCCTCTCTCTATCTGGCACATATTGTTGAATGAGCCCATGCTATGCTGGGTGTGTTTTGCGCTCCATCTTGATGTGAGCATGGATCACTAATCATGTGCTATGGAACTCGTGTTGATGCTACACTTTCAATAACCGGAATTTGTTATCACTAGCACCTTAGAAATGTAACAATCCACTGCACGTTGACTGGTGGACAGGGGAGTGGGGGTTGTTACTGTAGCTATGATCACAGGTTTATCTGTTTGCATAACTTCATAGGGATTACCGAGTACGTTCGCGTACAGAGGTCTGCATCTCTTTGTGTGCCTGTGTGTGGGTGGTGTCGCGTGGCAGGCTTAAAGCGTGTCAGTAGGGTGCATGGCAAATAAAACAGTCCGGCTTCATCATTACACACCAGATTCCCTTTTCAAAAGATGCAGAGCATCCGCATGAATATTTCATTCTGCGAGATCTGGGCCAATTAGGTGCTCATAGACTCCCACACCTTACACTCATCTCCCATATTTAGTACACACAGAACCCCCTCCATACAGTTCTCTCATTCCTCTCTGTTCTTTTATATTGCATACATACTGCTCAGTATGTTGGGTGGAACTGTTTCTGAGCGGCAGGTCAACAGTAGGGACTCTGGGAAATGAAGTGGTGGCAAAGAATGAATAGTGCAGTAATAATGTTTGCATTTAGTATATACTGCAAACAGTGACAAATTTAAAAGCCTATTTCATATCGTAGTTTGTGAGGCCTGAGAGGCTGGAGAAATTTAGGCCAATTTGGAAAATAATAACATTAAGTTACAGCGACATGCATAATGCACAAGTAATAAGCACAAAACATATGTGTATTTACCCTATAAGTGAGTGCAGTTAAGAAAAAAATATGTTTTTTGCAGGTAATACCTCAACTCAAATCACTTTCTTGTGCACATTAGGTATGTGTTCAAGATTTATAGTATTAATAGATCTAACGTGTTCCTCTCGTTCTACTATTGTTTCAGTATTATTCATCCATTGTTGATTTTTGAATGAGTTTTAACATTTAATAATTAGGGCTTGCGGGAGCCTTGTTCATGAATATATAGCTAAACTACTGATCCTGTAAAAGGCTGACATCCTCTGGAAAGCCATTCCCAGACTTCCCTAGAGCAAGAGGAAATACTAAATTGGTAACTAAGGTTCTTTTCTAGGTGGACAAAAAAAACAAAAAAAACAACAACAAATATAATACAGCTATTTTGTTTGTTTGGAGTATTTACATAGTAATTACCTTTTCAAAAGTTTCAACACATTGAAAAGACACAGGCATTGCATAAACGTACATGTATGGCAGGCTTAAAGTGGCAACATTCAACATCCTGTGGTTACTGGTGGTGACAGCAAGTGTGGTTTTGTAGTAAATAAGAGTACAATATACAGTATTTTGTCATATTACAAACCGGTCCACTGTGAAAAAATAATCGGTTGGGAACAAATGATGTTTGTTCTCCAACCTAAAATTAATTACAAAAAAAAAAAAAAAAGGTAACGTGTAGTTAAGTAAGGATGATTCAGTCAGTTTTTATCTAAATATCTAGATCTTCATTAAGAAAAAGAGAGATATCTCAGAACACATTATCCTGGACAACCAAGTGGAGAACAAGGAGGACATCCTTGTGCCAAAGCCTTTATACATTTATCTTTACACAGTGGCAACATGTATAACATCCAGTCTGTCTCAAAACAGTATTGGGAACATTAAATTCCATGAGTTTACGTGAATTATTACAGTCATTTCTGATCATTTTTTGGTTTGTTATGCAGGACTTCTCAATCAAAAGTAGAATTCTTCAGTTTGAACATAACACACTGATAGGTGGGATCTGCTGCTGTGTTTAGGAAACACAGCCTGCTAAGCAGCACAGAATTAAAGAATCATGTTTCGCTCGTGGCAATAAAGGTGAAATCCTTTGGGCCTGCACTTCTCTGATTTGGTGTCTGGGCTGCTGTCTGTTCTTATGCAAGTGTGAAATGTTCATTAAGAGGTTGTTGTGTTTTGTCTATTGCTCTTCGCTCACTTTCTTCACTGGAAAATGAATAATTGATAGACAGTGTACTCGTTTCTCAAAAATAATATGGTGATCAAGTGCAACAGTTAAAATGCAGCAATGCTATCAAATTTTCATTCCTGGACTCTCAGTGGTGAAGGTTTATGAGTGTCTGTCTCAGTGATGTAGGTGATTGTTGCTTTGTGTGCTTTCATTTTGATGTACTTTATAAGGGAGTTCAAAACAGGTAGTCATCAAACTAGTATGCAAAGCCCAAAACCAGACACCTCCACATGCAGATTTCCCAGCAGGCCTTGCACATTTCCACTCTTTCCAACCAAAATTACACCTTTATCCGTCCTCCCCCACCTGCATTCCTACTCCACCTCTTTTATATGCTTCCTTCATATCTCCAAATCCCTTTTTATTGGGATTTATCAAAGCTTTTATCACTTTTCATATAAAAAGGACGGGGAGTATTTCCTCTCCTTTTCGCAATGTTGCCCATTTATGGCAAAGAATTGGCGCAATTTCCGATCTCTCTACTATTCTTTCCTGACAGTCACATTAGCATGTCATTACTGGGGCTTTCTCTGCCCTCCCAGTGGATCTGAAGCTCCGAGGACCATGCACTAGAGTGACAAAGGGCACCAGCTGCACCCACTTCTCCTCATCCATCTCTTTATCCCTCTCTCTCTGCTCATCCCTCTTTTTCTCTCCATTCCATGCTTGGCCTGACTTGGAGACATCCTGACATTCCCGGTAGGTTTTGACTTGGCCGGCAGCCGAGACTCCAGCAATGTGGCATCAGACAGAGAGATTGTAGTTTTTCATTTACATCCAAGCCTTTCACTTTTTTGTTTTCTATGGGAGATGATACGCCAACAATATATGTGATTAGGCTCATTCAGCTGTTAGAACGAGAGGTATTTAATCGCTGATAATAATGGGTTATAATTGGCTTGGCTTGGAATGGGTGATGCAGACCTCCCTGACTCTGTAATCACTGGGTTTGTTTGCTTGAACAGGTTTGAGACCATTAAACTGACTCAAATCAGGCATATAGGTTTTTTTTTTGAAGCGATCTAAACCAGACCCTAATGAATGGAATTAGAGTAAAACCCCTGGAAGGCCTGGATGACACCAGGGACTACTGGAACCCTCTGAAAGGCAACCAAAGATAGCCACTTCCTCACACATTTTAACCCAGTGCTCCCATCCATATTGTATACTGATAACATCCTTAAAAAACTATTTAACCCCCTCTGTGATCTTAGCTGTTGTTAAACCTATGCAAACCTCACTAAAAGCCTTTATAAAGAAATTTACTTTCACCATCAAAGACCATATGAACCTATTCAAAGATGTTTGTAGGTCATTAAATCATTGTTAAGAAATAACTGTAGGAGGTCTGGTGGAATGATCTTAATATCTACAGTGAGATGTGGAAGCAGTATATTCAGGACCCATGTGACCTAACTCCAACCTCTTTAATAATCTCAGATTAATTGGCTTTAAATGCCAAATAAATACTCAGAGGTTTATGAAACCCATTCTTTCAGTAATACCTGGAGCCCTTCATAAAACTCCTGCAACACTGTACTTGGAATATCTTCAAACACCTGCTGAGATCCCATAAAATGAATGCTCTCTGAATACTCAGTGATACAAAGATGTGCTGGAAGTCTCTACTTACCTGTCTGGTTCGTAGAATATCCTCTAAAATATCTAGATTGAGACGAGGAACCATGGACCAGGGAAGCCAATTTGAAAATTGTTATGTCTAAAATCCTAAAAAAGGGAGCTGGGGCAAGTGTCAGCTTTACTCGCCAGTACAGCATTACAACCTGATCATCACTTATGTCATTCATCATTCAAACGTGACTAAGTCCCATTGTTAAAACCCCCCAGTCCAGCATTGGACCGGCTTAAAGCTCAGAGAAAAATCCCTCTCTTCTTAACCAGTCTGACCAGTCACATTTCCATGTATGAATAAGTCACATCTAAAGCAAATCCTGGGATGGGGGACCTTTATAATCGACTTTTTAATCCTTAATCCTTAATGTGTCCAATCCCATAACCTGACTGACCTACCATGTTAGAAGAGGCTGATGAGATCAGCGTGGAAGTTAGACATTCTTAAAGAAATTTTATTCTGTGAAGCTCAGATGTTTCCTTTGTTTGCTGTGAGTGAGTTGTTCATAGTATACTTACCCGTAATTAGACTTATAAGTTGTTATCAAGACAGTGGAAAACAAGAAAAATCAATAAATTACATTTTAAAATATAAACTGATCATTCATAGTATTAAGACCACCTTCTTAATATTGTGTAGGTCTCCCTTGTGCCTCCAAAACAATTGGGATGGACATGGGCCTTCTGAAGGTGTCCTGTGGTGTCTGGTAACAGAATGATGTTAGCGGGTGTTGAGGGGAGGGGCCTCTGTGGATCATCCAATCCGTTTGAGATCTAATGAACTTGGAGCCCAGGTCAACACCTTGTGCTGTACTTCATGTTTGTTTTAAGCTGTTCCTAAAGCATGTGTCTGTGTCAGGCAGCATCCTGCTGGGGATGGCTGCTGCCATCAAGGAGTGTCATTGCTATGGGGTGGGGGTGTCTGGTCTGGTCTAGGTGGGTGCTGCATGCCTAAGTAACATCCACATGAATGCCAGGTCCAAAATGTTCCCAGCAATTTATTTCCTCTGTCAGTGGTCATAATGTTTTATACACCGCCTGATTGGTGTATAAATCAGTTATAAAATATACCTTAGTAGATCAAGAGGTATATAAAGGTATATAAATTATAATGAATATGTTTATAAGATTGTTTCTGGGAAATAGTTTCATATTAGCTTTTTGGCGGCCTACCTCTGAAAACAAAATTGCTCTTCTTTGCTTGCACAAGAATAGCTTATCCCTACCCCTTATTTGAATGATGTTTTGAGGCAAAAATCTTGTCTTGTTTTTTCAGCTGTGCTCAGATCCCACATGCAAAAGACATTTTATCTCAGCGGATTGAATAAAGGTTATACATTTGTCAGTAATTGAAAATAAGAGAAACAAAATAGCCCTCATTATATCTATCTTGCAGTCCCATTGAGAGGGAATGGCATCCACTGTGCCACAGTCAACTCTTCCTGCCCATTTTAGTTCGGTTAAAAGACATGTTTCTCGCAAATGCACGGGGTTTGTTTGCTTGTTTAAAATAGTAAATGAAGTGTTTAAGGTAGTTTTTGGATCACATCTTGCAAATGCACATAGCCAGACGAGCCAGAATGATGCTCTGAAATTGTGCCCTGCTGTCATCCCTCAAAATTCCACTGCCCTCCTGGTGCATGATGGGGAGGATATCACTTTAACCAATGAAAGTAAAACCCCCATCTCAGAGCATTAACTTGTTTATCTCGCTGCTGGTGACGACAGAAAGAGGAAAAGTTTCAAGCTTGGCTGCTCATTGTGGGCCAGGGAGATAGAGGCAGAGACACGGCAAAACAAAAGGCAGCCAGAGAAATTTGCATGGTGCTCAATTATACATTAGCGAACATCACTTGGCAATCTGTTCATATCAATTTAATTGGATTTTAATACTGCCTGTGATCTTGTTTCCTAATTAACAGCAGCGGCTGGCAATAAAGCAGAAGCATGCACCCAGCAACACCTTTGATCCAGGCCATATGGACTTGCTTGGAGCTCATTGGTAGGGGGAGAGAAAAATATCAGTCACCTAAATATGGGCCTATGACAAGCCAGTGGAAAGGGGACATCAGTGTGTGTGTGCGTCCGGATGTGTGTGCATGATGTTGGTTCTCATCGTTGAGTCCATGCATGTGTGAATGTGTGTTTTTCTCACAGCATGTCTGTATTTGCTGCTCCCTATCTGTGTGTATGTGCACACAAGTGTGTATCTATTTGTCGGACATGCCCGCGTGTGTGTGAGTGAGTGTGCGCGTGTGTGCCTTCCAGGGGGGTGGAGGGATCAGCACAACCCCCAGATGGCGGATATCGCTCCTGCCTCGCGCCTTCATTGATTAATTTCTTCCCTGATTGGTTGTGATTACTGATAAATAAAACATGATCTGGGGATCAGATGCAAATCAGCTCGGGGGGGTTCAGGGGGGCTGTTGATTGCTTTTTCAAATCTGTTTATTTCTTGCCCCGCTGCCCTCGACTCTGGATTGGAGGGCAAAAGGAGGGCAGAACTTGTTTCTGCTGGAACACATGCTCACTCAGGACGGCCACTGTGATAATGTTGATCACATTTGATTCCTCTACGTCAGAATAAAGTTTCATCTATCTAGAAAAAAAACCAAAAAACATCCAGATGACATAGTGTGCAAATAACATCTCCAGAGGTCTTACAATGCATCTTTAGCCAGTTTTGGCTGACACAACTTATCAGTTGACCTGAATATTGAATGAAAAAGTCAATTTGACACAGGCATGAGCCGCAAGTCCCTGTTATTAATAACAATAATAATAATAATGAAAGTATAGGATAAAGGAAAATTGGTTCAAAAGCAATACATTTAGGAATGCTTATAATGTTCGGCAACACAGACAATAATACAGGAACATTTATCATTCTAACATCATAGGACTGATCTAGTGCTGGTGTAAACTTCTATTCTTTTCAAAAATCATCAATAAACCTTACAGAATGATGATTAAATGATAATTGATAATTTAGACAAAACTCGGCTTGTTCTAGACTTTCTGTTAAGTCCCGTTGGCTTCTAACTTTGCGACCTCACTTTAGACCTTAAGACCTGAGCTTGAACAGTTAATTTAAAGATCAGTCAAAGAATGTAGCTCAAAATCGGACATGCCAATGAATGAGCTTTAGCTAACATACATGCAGGAGTGAACAGGTTTTATGTTTTGCTGATGAGGAAGTAATAAGCACAATTTTAGGTTTGAGTTTAGTTTTATGTTTCTGTATGCCCTATGCAGCTGAATGCTCTATGTGTAGACAGGCATCAAGAAAATGTTTGCACACGCTCTGTTTTTATGTATTCATGAAGTTTTTTTTTTTTGATTTTTTACTTTTAAAAATCGTAATCGTAATGCTAACTAACTAAGTAATTTAAAAGTGTGCATTGCATGTACGTTGTCTGTGAAAAGCACCATTTACTGTAAATAAAGGTGACCCTGCCTCTTGCCCAATGATAGCTGGGATTGTCTCCAACCCCCTGTAACCCTATGCAAGATAAGCGGTAATGAATGACTGCTTTTCTTACTTAACCATGGTTCTATCACAAATACCTCATTGATTCAACTAACAGTATGTTAGTAACAGAACTCTTTATTATACAGCTTAGATGGTCAATTGTGATAATCTCTATTCAGTTTAGCTGATTTCTCAACTCTGTAGCCATTTATGCAAACATAAAACACCCACAGTTTTGCCTGAACTGTATAGACTTCAGATTATGTGTATCAGTCCACAGAGTCCTCTTGATTTCCCTATGCAAAATTTAGAGGTTTAATGTGACATTAGGGTCTCAGTTAAGAATCTTTATGCAAAGTCAATTAAGATGCCAGATGATGTGGAAGGAGAAAAGTGTGTTTGGGATGAGAGCAGCAAAAAACTTCAAACACAAACAAGAACTTTAACAAGTGCATCATTGCAAAGAATTCATTTTAAAGACAATGCATAAATCTACATCTAAATCTGAAATCTCTCCCTCAAAATGTCAGACTTACCATGCAGGCGTTCTACTCCTGAGAAAATAGTGCATTTTACATGATAAACAGTATCATTTTACAGAAGCCAGTATCTCTATACATGGATGTGAGGTTAAAATGCAAAGGAGAGGTCTTTTTTTCCTAGACACACCTGGTGAGTGGATATCAGGAAACTCCTCTTATTTCAGATAACATGGAACAATCAACAGCTAATGTCAGATGATGGGGAGGGGATATATATACAGATTAGAAACTTCAGTATCTTGCTGTAAATTATATTAGCGGATAACACACAAAGCTACGTTATATTTTTAATCAATCCAAACGGCTATCATCTAAAAGAGTAAAATGTTATTTCATTCATTCAGTCATTCTTGTGCTATCAGTACACATTTTGTGATTTTAGTGCATTATTTCGCACGTAATGAATCTTGATCGAGGACCAAACTATCGCTGTGCTAGTCCTAACCCCAATCATCTAGCATGCCATTTATAATGACTTGCCGAAAGCTTAAAATGTGTCACCATGGGATGCAAAATGTGCCTGAAGTGACATGATACTTAATGTATACTGTGACATTCCTACAGGAATAGCAGTGCATGAAAATGTAGTTCAGCTGGTTCAATTGTTTGGTCTTGGCTGAATCATCTATAGCACAGACTGCAGTGCAGCTGTGTACAATAGTTTATGGGCCACATATTTAGTGCCAGTATAGGGTTCCATTTTAATAGTTTTGAATAGAACAGTTTTTGATGTCGTGTAGGCAGTCGTGTATGTGGGATAAATCAGGTAGGCAGGTACATCATCTGCATAACAGTGGAAGGAGACACCATGCCTGCAGATGATGTAAGTTTATTCATACCAAAGTAAGCATGAATAAAGAAAAAACAATTGATCCTAAAACCAACCCCTGAGGAACACCATATTGCATATTACACACAAATGATATCAAACTTTTCACAGTAACATAAAACTTGCTGTCTAACATATATAAGAAGAACCAGTCAGGGTCTGTGCCTGATATTCCCGCCCAGTACCTCAGCCTGTTTAAAAGAATGCCATAATCATAACTGTAGTGTCTAGGAGTATCAGGACTGAGCTCATACCATTGTCAGCTGCCATTAAAGGGTCATTTGTGACTTCAAGCAAAGCAGTCTCTGTGTTAAGGTGCTTCCTAAAACCAGACTGAAAACTGAAAATATTTTGTTGGATTCAAGCACAGAGAGAAGGTGCTTGGAGACAAAATTAATCAGGGACACAGACAGAGAACTGTTAAAAAATTGACACCAAGGAGGGCCCAACAGAATGAATGACCTTAGCCGAAAATGTTGGAAGTATCACATGTAGAGGGTGGGATGTCACTGTCGGTATATGGGATACCGTTTCTAAAAGTTCAGTAATGATAATGGGGTAATACCAATTAAAAGTCTGAGGCTGTGGATGTATGAGCTCTGGGTATGTAGGGTCGGGAACAATAGAACTTTGTATGTGTAACCCAGGTGTGAAACCAGGTCACTGCTACCAAAATTAATAAGAAATGAAGAAATATATTAAAAAGTCATATTTAAATACCACTTGGAACACACACAACTAACCATCGGAACTCTGAGCACTGGACTGGACACAGCACGCAGTACTAGTATTTAACAAACCCTTTAATATCCTTTAAAGGTGCCATTTTCTCAAGATCATTGTGTACCTCACTGTGGAAGACAGTGTTCCATGTCTTTCATTGTGGCTATTTGTTGTGTAAGTTTGTTGTGATGGTGGACTGAGATTAAATTGACAAAAGAAGCTGATCTCGCTTCCTTAACCATTTCATTGAACTCAAAGTATGTGTCCTTCATGGGATTAAATTGAACAACCAGATCAGATTCCTTCCACCTGCGCTCTGCTTTTCTGCGCTCCCTCTCATGGCTGCGGATTTGTTTAGTTATTCAGGGCTGTCTTTTGACAGATGACATGGATCTATCCTTCAGTGGTGCAATAGAGTTTGGAGCAGGCAGACAGATAGAGTTGAACTGATTAGTTAAGTCATTTGTGTTGGAATGACCAGAAGAATTGAGGTAAAGGTTGTCAAAGGGAGTCAGAGAGAGAGAGGGGGTCTTGTGTGGGTAGGATTTAGGCTACTGAGCGTTGTGACCAGTGCAGTGACCAGCAGGTGTGCAGAGGTAATTAGTCCATGTTTAATTAGTCATGCGCATGTTGCGTTGAGAACTGCAAGAGAGACTTCGCGGCTAGGGTGCTTTCCATCTCTGCTAAGAAAACAACTCACTGATTGTAGCCAGGGACTAATAGAAAACAATCTGATGAATTATCCACTTCCATGGCGGAAGGTGGGTACTGGACCGGCGATAAAGACAGATCTTTTACAGGTCTTTAGCATCAACAGTGTCATTTCCACCCACCATTATGACAATGTTTTTAGTTCGGGGATTTTCACTGAGAATAGCCAGCTCCTGCTGAATGATGTCCAGTACTTTTTCCCCAGTAGCATCCATTTTAAAACTGATGTGTTGGGCAATGGATCACCACTGTGGTAGGTGAAGGTGGATGGAGGTCCTGGGCTGATGCTGAGGGAGCTGAGGGAGCTCATCTCGTAGGGGACCGCTTACCATCCCATTGCTCACAACTAGCCTTTCTGAAACTGGCAGGAGAAAGGCTCAGTGCTAGGCAGGGGGTAAAGTGCACCAGGTCGGGTTGTAAGGAGGGAGGTCGTTGTCGGCTGCAGTGATTCTAAGGTGACATAGGCAGCTGTCATGGACTATATGTCCATGGCTTCAAAATCAGGTCTAGGGATGAAGTGGGCAAACAGATAGTGACTGGTGGAAAATCCTTTGCGTCCAGTATGGACAACTTGATTGATAGCTGGAGTGCCGGAGGGGATTCTGGGTGCTGAAGAGACTTGCTCCCACGTTTTCCCTTATTGGCAGGGATCCACAGCTCACTCCGACTTGGAGTGGAACTTTTCAGGACACTAGCCTTTGTTTTAGCACCCAACTGAGTCCAATGATACGGCTGCAGTGTGAATACAGGAGACAGTTGTGTCTCGGGCTCGGGTAGTTTTTGTGGACCTAACGGGTCGCTTAGTCTTTGGTGGCATCAAATTAAATGTTACCAGCGAGTAGCTAAGCACATTGCATGAAAATACCAACAATATCAAGTGGTGTTAAACAGAAATATTGTGCTCTTTTGTACTGAGTATTACAGTGTTAGCTGTAAGGCCACAAAATGAAGGCTTATAAGATTTTATATTCCCTAGAGAAGAAAAAAAAGCTTGTTTTGTTACATGTTTTCTTTCTTTATTACTGACTTTTCAGGGAGTGTCATTTCAGACTTCCATCTTAATTAGAAAATGTTCTCTGTCTAAACATTTAACCGAAAAAAAAAGGGGCAACCATTGTCGTAGAATGAATGGAAGGCCCATGTTTTTCCTGGAGAAAACGTCAAAAAAAAAAAAAAAAAAAGCAAAAAACAACACGTAAAAGATTTTAGATTTTTTATAGACTTGGAATAAAAAAAAAAAAAGATTTCATTTTCAACAGTAAAAAACAAGAAGCAATATAGCCAAGCACATATGAAGTTAAAGAACAAGTGCATGTTGGTGTGTGTGTGTGTGTGTGTTTGGGAGTCTCATTGGATTAAAGGCCCATTGTACTGAGGTAAAAGCCCCGGGGACTTTCATTTGGGGACGATTTAGGGTCTTTTCTTTGCAAATGAAATTATTTCTTTCCACTGGAATGTGGGATTTTCATAAACACACTGTTTTCTCTCTATCAACTGTGTGCAGCTCCATCTTACTGTTTGCCATGCATACGCATTGTAATCATAGGTATGGCTGTAGCTCTTTGTTTTGGAGCCTCTCCATACAAGCTAGTGTCTTCAAGTGCCAATAGGAAATCTCACTCTTCTTTATCAATATGTAGATTAGAATATATTGAGTGCCTAAGCGCATGCCTGCATACAGCCTCTACTGGATCACTCATATGAAGATCCCATAAAAGCACTGGGAAGTATCCAGCTACACATCGTGGCTCAGCAGGTAGAGCGGGTTGTCCACGAAGCGGTGTTGATCCCCGGAATGTGCCACATGTCGAAGTGTCCTTGAGCAAGACACTGAACCCCCAGTTGCTCCCAGTGTGTGGCACTGGTGTGTGAATGTGTGCGTGCTTGTGTGAGTACCAATAGGTAGAAAAGCGCTATATAAAAGCAAGGCCATTTACCATTTACATCTACAGTCCAACCTTCACAGAAATTTAAATCATGGCTCCCAGTTTAGCTGCCATTGATTACCTCTGATATCTTGGCTCTGGCATCCTTTACCAAAGGTGTCTCCAAATGATTTGAAATAAATCACATCCAGAATGTCCAGAATTGGCTGCCCCAGCAATTTTAGCCAGAGAGCAGACTGTTTAATTCAAAACAAGTTTCCTGAACCCCAAAATTTCATCACAGGATCTGCATGCAACTCTGCACATGTTGGTGTCAATGCTGCACATGCCACCTCCACAGAAGGGTGCCTCTGCAAAAGGCCAGACATTTTGGAATATGTGCTCTGGACGGATGACTCTGCGATATGGTTGAATCATGTCACACGGAAGTTGAAGCACAGTGGGGGACAGGGATGCTTTGCTGCACCAGGGACCAGGAAGCTTCCTGTCATTGATACAACTACGACTTCTACATCGTGTCAAAGAGGAGGTGAGGGATGTGAAGTCATCTGCCCAAAATGAACCCAAAAACTAAATGAAATGGAACGTTATGGTTCAGTTTGGAATGACCAGTAAGTCTATAAAATTCTCTTTGTACTGACTAACACATCTTTTTCTATATGCATCTAATGATGTAGGGCGAGAGGTGGTTAGGACTGATGCCTAACAACAAGAATGTCCCGGGTCGACTGAGCCTTTGTGTGTGGAGTTTGTATGTTCTCCCTGTGTCTGGGTGGGTTCTCTCCGAGAACTCCGTCTTCCTCCCACCATCCAAAGACATGTTCATTAGGTTCATTGGTGATTCTAAATTGTCCGTAAGTGTGAATGTGTCTCTCTGTGATAACCCTGTGATACACTGGTGACCTGTCCAAGGTGTACCCCATCTCTTGCCCGATGACAGCTTGGATAGGCTCCAGCCCCCCTGTAACCCTTCACACCAAGCGGTTACAGAAGATGAATGAATGAATGAATCTAATGGTGTGTTTCCATGCACACTAACATTAATGGTTTTAAGTTTTCATGTTTTTTTTATTAAAACCAAGGCATTTTAGATGAAACTCTAGCTGGCGGGTGTATAAAGCCTATGCCCCTCTCTTTCGTCTTTGCTCCTGCAATTTAGTTTTATTAGTTTTGCAAGGTGCTTTGTGTTCATGTGGGGACATCTAGAGTTCTTGTTCCTGAACAGTTGTACATATGGGCAAGCCAAGCTGTGGACTGCCTACCTGCTTTACCACCACCCCCCACCTGAGCTAACATACTGTTTTCTGTTGAAGCACATTTGATTTTTTTAAGGTTTACATTTGAATAAGACAAGATAAAATAAAATAATCCTTTAATAAAATAAGATATTCCTTTAATTTTTACCACAGTGGGGAAATGTTCAGTTTTACAGCAGCATATAATGTAGTTAAGGAGGTTATCCGTGATATCTGTTTTATTAACCAGTTCTGGACATAAAAAAAAACATGTTATTGCATGTTATTCTACACTACATTAAGACTACATTATGTGTTTGTTTGTTGCTTATATTAGGAGTGTTAACCGATTAAAAGTGGGGAGGCACAATAGTGTGCAGTGGTTAGCATGGATGTTCTGGTTTCAGACCTTTATGTGGAGACTGTGAATGTTCTCCCTGTGCCTCCATGAGTTTTCTCCTCTGGCTTCTTTGTCCACAGAGCGTCCATTAGGTCAAGCGGTGATTCTTAATTGACCATAGGTAGACATGTGAGCGTGATGTTTGTGTTGTCCAGGATGTACCCAGCATCTTGCCTGCTGACATCTTGGATTAGCTCCAGCCTCCAAACCCTCTTGAGCAGGGGTGACTAACTTATTTTAGTTCAGGTGCCACTTAAAACCCAATTTGATATCTCCAGACCTTCCCCTTTCTTTTAGATCAAAGTACATTGCATTGTTCGCATTTAATGAATAATTCTTTTTCAAAAACCTTTATGAGTAACTTAAAATTTCTTCTGTCTGCTGCTAAAACAATGAACAAATTAGGGATAGCAGTTGCTTTTACTGAAACTGCAGTTAATGTCTTCTATGCTATTTTTGCACTGACTTTTGCAAATTCATTCCATGGACCAGATGAGACCCTGTGGTGGGACAGTTTTGGACTGTGGACCATATGTTTGACACATGTGGTTACAAATAACGGATGTATGAATGAAAGAATGGAAAGAAGGTACAACTCTCTTTTAAGTCAGTAGTTGTACATATAGCAAATATTTGCATTAATGGCTTTTGGACACTCCATAGGCTATAGTATTGGAAGTATTAATTTTAGTAAAAGAAGGTATTAAAACTATTAATTCAAACTAATTCAGCAGCTAATGTGGTAAATAAACAAAAAACTAAATTCAGCCAACAAAGTGTAACACCAAAGTCTGAAACGCAAGAGGATTTAGTACGAGACCAGAGGCATGATATGAACACACTACTACTAGTGTGGCAACCAATAAGGACAACTGATTCTCCACATGGCTTCAGCTGCAGAGAAAGTGAGTGTTAGACAGACAGCTAGAGATATTCTAGGTTATACCATAACACGGTCTGTAGGTATGTGTACATTTGTATGAGTTTTCCTGTTTGGGCTTTGCATTTTGGAATAGTCTCCTCTGTTTGGCAGAGCTATCCGTTGACCAAGGATCATTTCCTTATTTAGCCCTGTGCCCTAATACCCCTCCTTCTAGTTTGAAACCCAGTCTACATCTCTCCTCCATTAAAAAAAAAAAAAAAAAAAAAAAAAGTAAAATAACCCTGTTTGTCAGAAGATGTTATGGCTCTCTTTGCCTTTCTTCTCTTGCTCTCCCTCCAGTCCTTCTCTGCCACCCCTCCATCTCCACCTTTCCCCCTCCCTCTCGCTCTCTGCCTCTTTTCTCTTTATCAATGAATATACCACTCTTGACACTAAAGACTTAACATCAAATGAGCTTGGAAATCCATTTTCACACTTTTGGCTGCCCATTCCAAAGCTTTGTGGTTTTTTGTTTTTTTCTTCTATTTCAGATGAGGCGAATGGGAGTGTGGCTTACAGACGAAGAGTTGCCTTTGTTCATCTGCCCTCTGGCCCTCGGTGCCCGGGCTCCTGGTACCACCGGGAGACGGCTAGAGGAGATCAAACGTGCGGCAGCGAGGAGCGCCAGTACCTGGCCCCTAAAGATGCCCCCTGGCACTCACAATTAAATCAGCCAACTCGCAAAAAAATTCCTGGTACCGTCAATCAAAATAATTTACCCGGGCACGGTTGCTTTCTTAAAGGCGCACCGCTGCTTTCCTGACGGGGCCTGTCCACTTAATTTCAAAGCTCTTTATTCAAATCAGGGCTGAGGAGGAAGTGCCGGCAACCAGGATTCTTATCCTCTAGCCTGCAGTTGTCTTCAAAAATAATGTGAAGGGGGGGAGAGAAGGGAAAGAGATAGAAGAGAGAGAAAAGAGGCGCCCGGTAAGGCAGCGTGTCATTTGAATAATACGCTGGACACTTTCAATCTTCCACAACATAAGAGGGAAGGTTTTAACGCACAGGGTGCAAGGAAGCACACACAGTGCCCCTGGTCGCCTCGGTAGAAAGCAGTTAAAAAGACGTGTGTCGAAGTTAGATGGAGGTTAAAGTCGAAAGTTGTGGTGACCAAAGGAGTGGGCTAAATTCACAAACAACACCACCACTCCTCTGGGTTTCGTGTGAGTGTACATGTGTGGAATAGGTTGTTGTTGTTTCAGGTCCCTTGTTCATATAGAATCATGTAAATACAATGCAGCTGTGTGCTGCATTATACAAAATAAAACGTGAAAATGAACCGGGCCCAGTATTAAATGTGTCCATGTAAATTGTTCTCCCCCTTGCTTCTTCTTTTTTGCCTGTAAGGTGTTTTGTGATCCCTAATAAAAGCAGAGTTGATTGTTGAGTGATGACCAACAAACACCTCACAAAGGTATTGTACTCAGAAAATCAATTTTGCCCTCTCCCCATTTATATTACCTGCAATAAATGACAGATCTTTGCTATTCAGTGGCTCTCCTGCAGCCTTCTTTGTGCAATGGTAGGACTCTGGCCATTGTTCTATTATACTGTGTCCTCGTGGCATAAATCATAAAACGTCATCTACCTATACAGATGCTTTCGCTGAGAATCTTAGAAACAGCAGGGTGTATCTTAAAGGCTTTTATGTTGGCCTGACAGACATCAAGGTATTGTTACCTGATTTAGAAAAAAGTGGGTTTTCATGTTTTCTGTGTATTGTGTTTTTCTGCCTTCCCCTGACTGCTTGAGAACACGGAAGCTCAATGAGACTGTTGAGTTGGACGTGCAAGACAGTGAAGGGGGAAGCAGAGCTTGTACTGTATGTTCGTCTGAAACATGCCAAGTCAACATAAACATGCCTTGTCATCACTCTGCCTTGCACATAAGCCCCTTCAGCTGTGTGTTTTATAGTGTTTTAAGCCTGCAAGTGTGTCTGCCCATCCTGTGAAGAAGAGAAGGGAGAGATCCTAATTGATAAGAACATTCCATTTTGGTGGGAAAATACACAAAGACAGTAGATTGTCATTCACAATTGTAAATACAGTACAAATGGTAGTGTGCGGTAGATTAATCTGATCATTTTCAATTGGTCTGTCTTTCTTACCATTTGTGTCCTCTCTTTTTTTTCCCTTTTTCTTTTGAGGAAATAACAACGCAACCAAGGCTGCATTTTTCTTTTCCCTATGAGTCACTATCAAAAAAGAGAGATTCATCACTGACACAGAAAACAATGAAATCTGTGGCTCAGAGACTATTTTTTATCTAAATATACACTTAAATACATTTAACTGACCAAGAGGGGAGTATGCAGTGGCTTCCAATAAACCAAGATAAAGTACTGCAATGGTACTTTGATTTGAGCGTCTTGGAACTGAAAACAAAATGGACTCTTCTATAAATCATGATAACGTTGTGACTGCAGGGGGAAAAAAAGAAGGGGGTGGCTATGTGAATGCAATAAGAGATAAAAAGTAGGGCGTTAAAAAAGTGAACTCCATTGTCATGGTATGGAGAAAAAAAAAGAACTTTTTAAAGCAAGAGTGGTGTTTGTATACACTGTAAAGAGATCGGTATGTTTTTTGAGCTGGTGCCAAAAGCTCATCAAAGGTGAGTTATGAGTCTCGGAGTAGTGCAACCGGATCAGGCCCTAAGCAAGTACCCTGGGGCACCTCTTGGCACAGACATCTGAGCTGCTGGACAAGGTGGTGGGAAGAAAAACCTGTCTGTGGTCAAATAAAAGCCATCAATGTCAACCTGGCTTTGCTATTACAGGTGGGTGTACCTGAGTATGTGGGCCGTAATTATAGAGATGGAGGCATTTCAGAGATGGACAGTTTGGAAAATTTCCATTAGACCTTTTGACTATAGTAGTAAACATAATTAGCACTCTGTATTGTCAACTTTGCACAATTCATGCACTTAGTGGAAGACATGAAGAAGTAAAAAGCACCTAAAGGAATGTCCCCTTTGGGAGTAAAACTTGTAAAAGTCCGTTTATAATGACATATACACTATGAATGAAGAAACGCTGTTGGTATCAGTCAACCTTTATGGCAAGATCCTACACAGCGATGACTTGTGTGTATCTATATTTGTTCAGTGAAATTGTGTAAAGCCAGTATATCAGACCACTCAGGCTTTGTTCAATCAAACTTAAAACCTATTTTAAAATATTACAACTTTGCAAATAGCAGACAATCTTCATTAGAGGATGTTCACCTTCAAAACCTTCTTCTTGAAGATGTACGCATTATACTCTTTGTTATTATTTTAAAGAGTCATTCAGACTGAGTAAAGTGTCCCACAGTGCTTGCTTGAAGCATATTGCTGGGTTCATCTATGTATTTTAAGGGCTGGGCCTTACTGTGCAAAGTTGGAAAGTGTCTTGACATGAGATGTGATTTGGTGACATCATGAATGAAGTAGATGTTCAAGATGTGATTGCAAGTCTGTCCGTCGGTTCAACAGTATATTTTAAAGGCCAGCCAGCAGGGGGGCGGTGAGGTGTGCATGTTCTTATGTCAGGTGGAGATGGGGGGCATTAGATTGCATCCATCGGAGCTGAGGCCCACTGTGCCTTGATGCCTCAGAAAGGGCAGGGTTGCTGAAGCGTGCTACTAATTAACGCAGAGCCAAAACACTAGTGTGTGGCCGTTAACACAGAAAGAAATCTGTGTCTCCTTATTTTATTCATTCCACTTTACAAGGACTAAATCAAACACATTTAAGACACCTTGCTGAGCCAGTCACACACCAATCTATTGCAGCTGTGCGGATCAATAGCACTAATAACATTTGGGGTTTAATCATGCATGCACATAGGTTTTTGTCTCCCTTCAATCGGTGGAATGGAGTCGTAGCAGCTAATGCATTCACAGTCAGACCAACTGCCGTTTGACACAAAGGGGGGCGAGGGGGAGCTGGACTTGCTTGAGTAACCGTAATAATTGGAAAATGATTTTGATAGCCTGAAACAATCTAATATATTACAGAATTTTATTAAAATAATATCAAATCAAATTAACTGCTATTCCATAATGAATTAGGTAACAAGTTAGGCAGATATTAATCGCTATCCCCTCCCTTAGGCCAGAGCCGACTGGGAGAGAGGATGAGGGGGTGATGAGTGAGGGATGTGAGGAGAGATGATGGGAAAGAGGGATGGCAAGATAGAAGGGAGGGAGAATGGGGTTATTAACTTGGCACTTGCGGCTTGTTAGAACCCTGTATGGAAGGCAGCAAGTAAACTCCTAAGAGGTGTGGAATTTTTTGCTTATTATTTCCTCTTTCCGCATTTTTTTTTTTTTTTGAAAACCTGTGTAAGTCTTCGAGTTTTGCAGAAGATGCGCAACACAAGCCAAACAACCCTACTCCTCGTACAACATCCAAGACAAGCATTTTGTTGGCTGGTTGAAACAAGCCCCCTTAAATGGACCTGTAATTAGGCTCACTGTGGCTCCCCTTACTGGCATCTCTGTGGATGCCTATGGGGGCTTTGCAGGCCCTTCATCTGGGCTACGTAGTTCTTAATCAAGTCCAGGTCAGAGTCCTTTGAAATCATAATCAGATGCCTGGCTAGCTGAGCTGTGGCAGATATTTAATGTATCAGACCCATGCCTGCTCTCCTTTCGGCACAGCAAGTCGCTCCTTAATTCCATCATGCCAATCAATTGCTGTTCTTATGGACTCTGGGCCAGTAGAATAACCAGTGGCAGCACTCTGCACAAGCTTAACGCCACCGGCTCTGATATTACGGCTTGATGCAGTGTTTCACAGTCCCAACCACATGACTTCATGAAGAAATTACCTTAAGACTTTAAAGGGAGAGAAACGATGAACTCTTTGCCCCTCTTGCATTGCTGTGTCTGCAGGGATTAAAAGGAGGAGATAACTGAAAGAACGGCATTGCTGATGACGTTCTCAGCGGTGGCACAAGGCTGACGAACCCTTATCCCAAGCTACTGTAGCACTAATAGATGAGGCTTAACCTAGTCCAGAAGATCCAAGGGTTTTGTCAATTTAGGATCACTTTACCAGGATTTTGGCGGTGTGGCAGCATGGATTATCATTTGCGGCCCGTAGCACGACGGGGGTATCTGCCCCCCGAACCCATGATAATGGGGTCTGCTCTCCTAAAGAAGATAAGACTAGCTACTTATCGAAGACATTGCAGGTGTTCACAAAGTCAATTGCGGGTGAAAGGCGAACAACTAGTGGGGATTTCGACATTGTGCGAGACACTCTCCAGTTGAACCACCTTCCCAAAGAGGCTTGAGATACAGAAAGGAGTGAGGGAGGTGGGGAGGAGGAAGAGTCTTACACTGACAAGATTAAAAAGCCCCCAGTGAAGACATGCAGTATCACACGTCACAGAGATGAAGAATTTAGGCATGTCATCAAACGTCCTGGGGAGAGGAAAACCCAGCAAGTTTCCCCTAAGTAATAGGAGGAGGTGTTGAGTGGAGGCATTTGTTTAACCTGATATGTCCAAGTAGAAATCCCTCCGTTAACCATGCTTAAAAAAAATCTGAGGAGTTGTGAAAGAAGCATCACCCTTGACACGTACAAAAACCAGCCTCCACTCCCGGCCCTAGGAAAGATGCCAAAGAAATACAAAACACTGCACTTTTTTATTTTTAATTACTAATTATTTCAGAGAGGCTTTAATGGCTTTATTTGAGCTGTCACAGTCATCACAGAGAGAGACAGAGCAATGGAAATAGAGGAAGCGAGGGAGGCAGGATTAGGTTTCTCCTGGGGAAAGCAGGGAGGAGGGAGGACAGCTCGTTCCTGATCCAGGGGGTTTTCAGGCCAGGGGGGCGACAGCTGCACTGTCTTTAGCCTGGATTTGAATTTGAATTCTATCTAACGATGCAGTGCCGGCGAGGACTTGGCAGGGCAGTCTGCTAATCTCCCAGACACAAATGCCTGGGCTTTTCTTGTGTGCCCTCGCCGAGATTTGAGTAATTAAAGTTAAATTGAAGGGAATAAAAAATATCCTTCTTGTACCCGGGCTGTCTTGCTAATGCCAAGTGTGAATAGTCAGGTTTGTCCTCAGAACTATAATCCCCAACGCTATTTTTCTTCTCTGTCTCTCTCTCTCTTTTTCTCCTCTCTCTCCCCTCTCTCTCTCTAAAAACTGAGGTGCCGCCAAGTTTTCGCAAGCTCTAAAGACAGTGATAAGGCAAGGGCCACAGCCTTTCATCTTGCAGGCATCTTTAAGAAAAGGTGAAAGAAAAAAAGCGACAGGGATGTGTGTGTGTGCGGAAGGGGGTGTGATTGGGAGGGTAAGGAAAAGTGGAAATGGCCAACAGTTACAGAGCATCCATCATTTTGAAGGAATTGGCTGGAGGAGTCTGGACTTGTCGGAGTTAAGAGAGTTAAACGCGGAGACAGGCCTCCGTGGGAGCTGGTTAACCCTTCTCTGCTTTTGAGTTGGATATGTGGACTTCAAAGGGTAGTGGTACTTTCATTTCACTGCAGTTGAATTCTATAGAGATAATCCTCATAAGAGAATTAACTGCAGACAATTATATTATTAAATACTAAATTAGCGACAATGATATCTCCCCAAATTGGACTAAATCTCATTAAATGTGTCTTCAATCTCTTACTTGTCTATGTTTCAGCGCCGTACATGTAACTTCAGCTCTGTGTTTATGTGGGGAAACCTGCATCAGCTTGTGTAATTGCAAAGTAAGATTACATAAGATTTGATTCGATTATTAGGGCCAAACAATGTCCGCGCGGCCCACTTGCTATCCGTTTTCGATCTCATCTTGCTGTTTTTGCAAATGAAATAAGTTTGAGTATTGTTACAGGCTAACTTTGCATCTTTGTCACAAGATGGAGTACTAAGAAATTCCACCTGCCATTAAGGACAGTGGAAGGTGACTGAATGTTCTGAGAAACGAATATAAGATACTGTGTTAATTAAAAACTACTATTTCCAAACTCAAAAAATCAAATTCAACATTGAATAGATCTTTGACCTTTAACTGTTGGTTAAAGGTGGGTTAAAAAAGCACGATTTTAACTTTTTAGGATATCTTTTCAAGGTTTCACTGAAACCTCAGTCTTCAGCACATTGCTTAGCTTCAGTTTGAATGTGTAAAACACGGCTTTGTGTGACAGAATAAAAGAAAAAAACACAGAAGCTGCAATATGCACAGAACCTCTCACATTATTATAATTATAAGAAGAAATTATGCAGAGAAATATTCATACATGCAAAGTATCACAGTATGAAGAACACATATGGCAGATACAGAATTGGAATGGATATGCAGGTGCAATATTTTCAGATTTCCGTCCTTCCCTCCCTCTCTGTCTCTCCTCTCATGGAGTGTGAACCTCGCTCAGTCTGAGCCTCTGGTATCTTTGGTGATGGATCAGTCATTACAGCAGGGACTGGCGACGCAAACTCAGTCAATAGAGGAAGAATTAAGTTCTCCCGTGGCCATCTGTGTAATGATGAGGAGGAGGTGCTACCATATTAACCTGGGACCATGTGGACTGCTGCACTATGTGTGTATGTGTGCATACATAATGTTTGCAGATCAGTGCACGCTGCACAGTATGCATGGGATGTGTTGTAGGATCGGTGTGGGTGCAGGTCAAGTGACGTGTTTTCTTGGCCCTTTGTTTTGTCTGCTGACTCACAGGGTGAGTGCTTGAAGCTAATACTTCTGCAATGCTTCTCTTTCCTTCTTTCTTTCTCCATCTCTCTTGTCTGTTTTCCTTGTAATTGGGAAAGCTAGAACACAGCTCAAGACTTTAAAGCTATTCTTCCCTTTGTCATCCTTCCACCCGCTTCCATTTAGCTCAACACGAGTTTCCATTCCTTCTTCCCCCCCATTTCCTCCTACTCTTTTTACCTCTATAAATCACCTTCCTCAATGTTGGCCTTTTCAGATTTGTCATTTCCACATCTGTGTGTGTGGACGTTTTCGATTTGCATAACTCAAAATATTATCTTGATGCGTGTCACAGCTAGGGAGAAGACAATGTGAATGTTCCCTTTGCTAGTCAGACATAATATAAATGTACAATGAATGCAATTCTGGGAATGTGCAGCACCATTCGCCATTTTGCCAGTGCCCTGTTCTAGTTGAATAATGGCCAGAGGGGTGGAGCATGAGTGGATGGTTGGATCACTACACTGACAGCTAGTGACCTGTGCAGGCACCCGCCCATCACTCAAAGCCTCCTGGCATCAAATTATGCACAACTTTAAGCCTTGATATAATTGAAATGGTAACGTAACACAAAAATTTGCCACTGTACGGCTGAATTGTCATGAATGAGGAGATTGAAACTGTTGTGGCTGTTGGGTTTTAACCATAGAATGTATATAAATATGGACAACGTGTCCCTGCTTCCTTGCATTGGCCAACTGATGCTAGCTTCCTCCACCAGTTACAAAGGAATGTTGGATTATGCACTGTACTTATTTATCAGTTTATTTTTTCCCACTCTCACAGGCTTGGTTTCTTTAATGTCAAATAACTAAATAACTAACTTGCATTATTTGATGTGTACTTTAGTGTTTTAGTTTGACCCAAGCTCCATCCACTAAAACAGACGGGGTGGAGCTTATGACCTATAGTGCAGCCAGACACCAGGGGGACTAGTTTTGGCTTCACTTTTGAGGAGCTGTTCCATCATTCATCTTTATATAGGCTATGATTTTAACATGGAGGTCTTATGGGGATAAATGCAAATTTGGAGGCTGTCTCAAGTGGCTATCCAAGGAACTGCAGTTGATGGCACCTAGTTGATGGTGCTTGGTAACGTCACACACCTCACCATGATCTCTCAGAACAGACAGTGGTAGTTTTGGCTTGTTTGCCTCAACAGTTGGCCAGTCACAACATTTAATATTGGGATGACATCAGTGCCTCTATGAAATAAGGTCCTGATGTGATCTAGCTATCCAAGATTCCATGGATTATTAATTGGGTTATTAGCTACAGGTTACAAAAAGCTTGGACTGCCACTGCACTGGATAATTTGGACTGGGACATCAGACCTGGGATACGGCCTGGTGTGCACCTCCCAGTGTTGTAGCAGTGTAATTACAGAACAATGCTGACATGCATCTGGACATCGGTATAAAAACTTTTAAACCGAGCTTAAGGTTCCAGGTTCATTAGGTTGTTATAATCTGACTGGCAGAAGATTTGTTTGGCAGTACTACACTGATGCATTTACCTAATCTTAGAGACATGGAGGAATTCCACGGGTTTTGCATGTCGGTGTCTCCACGAATTGGGTAGCTCTGTGTCAGATATGAAATCATGGTAGAAAGCCTTGAGTATATATGCAGAGGGACCTTCTACTCATGTCTGATAAATATCATTAAGTGATGTCTCTTGTGTCCTGTGGTCTTGAAGCTATGAGCCTGAAGTGTAAAATCTGTGAGGTCACAAGACCTCAGTAGCTGCTTGTCATGTCTTCTAGTACGTTTGCTAGGTAATGCACTGTTATGTTTTCTCCCCCCGTATTTTCTGATCATTTTATAGGAGCGGAATGCTTTATTGGAGGGTTTCTCCCTTAAATTGCGTTTAAATGAATAAATGATAAATAATTTATTATAATAAATAAAGATATCATTCATGTTCAGAGGTCCTGAGTTCAAACGAGGTGTTTCAGCCTTTCGTTCTTGTAAGTCTCGTTTGTTCTTACACGGTGAATCTTCCTAAATGTGCTCTATCTAATAACAACAAACCAATACAGGCCACAGTGCACACTGAGGAAAAAAGAAATGGAAAGTACAGTCGGTAAGTTAAAAAAAATAACCAGATGTTATTGTTGGTGGCTCCTCTCTCTCTCTCTCTCTCTCTCTCTCTCTCTGTACCTGCCTGGACACTCACCTGACATGTCGGCTTGTATATTCAAGCCTGCAGACACAAATGAATGTCTAGATGTTATGACCTCATGTTGTTTTCCCTATATGTCAAACATTTCCATGTTTTCATGTTAGCTGTAAACCCACATCCACACGACAAAAGCATTCATGTGAGGCAGCAGTGAATACAAACGTATTAATTACTTAATTTCCACCAATACCATGGTTATACCGCTACTGAAATAGCTCTCCCTAACGGTCTGTAAAATCACACACAGAGTCAATGGGTATTTTTTTTTTGCCATGTGCACCCTGGATTACAGTTTGATATTGCAGCCAAGCCTGCCGTTGTGCAGTATTGATAGGCCCATACATCAAACCTCCTCCAGACAATCGCAGATGGCTAATTGGGACTTTTTACAACCTCCCAGTTTATGCAGAGATTTTGATATAAATTAACCACACAAGGCAGCGTCCCCTTTCATGAAGTTTTACTTGGACAGGATCTCATCTGATGAATACCTCCTTTTATTGGCGCAAAAGACCTCCAAGGCCTCAGTAAGATGGAATATTGTTTTTAATGCATACCTGTCTGTGGTAATTAATTACGGCTTGCTGTTTCGCCTGCAGTCAAACTTGGAAGAAAAATCTTCGCCTTCATCTCTCAGCTCTCCGTTTGTCTCTCTTTCTTCTTCTCCTCTTCTTGTTTCTCATTCGCCTGTTTTCCCTCCCCACGTATTTCCAGTCTTTGCCCCTCCCTCTATCTAGAGTCGGGCGTCTTAATTGCCAAAAAGCCTAAAACCGAGTGGGATTGAATGCACACAGACAGACAGACAGACAGACAGACAGACAGACAGACAGACAGACAGACAGACAGACACAGGGTTTAACAGTTCAGAGAGCTACCAACAGGCTGCACTCTTACCAGACTGACATGTAGCACATAGACAATAAGTCATTCAACCCTGCTGTCAGATGAAAGCCATAAATTAGTTTCTTCACATTAACAGCCTGTGGTTGCACTGGTACTGCTGCTGCTACTGAATGCTGCTGCAATGTATATTTGCTGTATTTTGTATACAAAAAAGTTGTGAAGGTCATGTTTCTTGACTTTTCCGGTGCATTCGACACTGTCCACCCCCTACTGCTGGGAGACGTTTTAATAGAGATGGGAGTGGACTCACTATTCACTTCCTGGACTGCAGAATATCTCACTGCTAGACCTCAGTATTCAGGTTGGGGACCTGCATATCCGGAACTTCCGTCAGCAGCAATGACGCACCACAGGGGGCTGTGCTCTCCCCGTACACACACAGACTTCAAGTACAACACAGAGTTATGTCATATGCAGAATTTCTTAGCTGACACTGCAATTGTGGGATGTGTGAACCACCTTCTGATCAGTACAGCTAAAACCAAGGAACTGGTAGAGGAATTCCAGAGGACCAGGCACCACTTGAAGCATGTAACCACCAACCAACAGTGTGGATGTGTGGTGTTGGTTCAGACTTATAAGTACCTGAGTCTACAGCTGGATCACAACTAACGTAGACTCAGTGTACAAAAAAGGTCAGATTACTTCAGGAGACTATGGTCATTTAATATCTACCAGACTGTCGTTGCCAGTTTCCTCTTCTACGTTGTAGTGTGCTGGGGAGGCAGCACTAAGAAGAAGGACATCTCACGGCTGGACAAAGTGACTGCGTTTACATGGTCTTTATCCTGATTTTGAGGCTTATCCCGGCTTTGAGCATATCCAGGATATGGTGTTTACATGGCACACAGAGAAACCTGGTTATTCACACCCCCGTATACATGATTAATACCAGAAACCTGTTTTCCGATCACTGCATCTTATCTGCGCATGCGTGTATTACGTCTTTTACGTCTTTTGTTTAGAGATGTTTACAGATTGCCAGCGTCACATAGCTTTTCCGGTGTTTTCTGCCATCTAAACACATCGATATGTTTAGAGCTTTCATTACTTTAAGGGAAAATTCAGTCTCTTCGTCGCTCCAAAAGTGAGAAGTTCTCGTTGCCGCCATGTTGTTTGTATTTCTAGTGCGTCACTTGGCGTCACTTGTGCCTGCGCAGACAGTGGGCAGCTATCAGAAATCGGGATAAGGTGTATACATGCTCCAGTATCCCGGCTTCTACTCAGTAGAGGGTTTCTTGAAATCGGGAAATGGGCATATCCCAATTTCTGAATTCGGGGTATGGTGTTTACATAGACAAACACAAAGATACTTCAAAAACCCGATCGTCAGGATACTAAAGACCATGTAAATGCAGTCAGTGATACAGAAGGCGGACTCTGTGGTAGGAGCAGAGCTGGCATCCCTGACATCAGTGGCAGAGACAAGGACCTTGAACAAAATCCGGACCATTATGAAGAATGTCCACCACCCTCTACACGACACCATAGTCAGGCAGAGAAGCTCGTTCAGTAACAGACTGCTGTCTGTCCTGCTCCATGGACAGGTTGAGGGGGGCCATATGACAACGCCTCCCTATGAGGAAACAACTGCACAGTATATAACTTAAATATCTTTCATATCTGTTTCTATGTGATGAAGCTACTAGTACAGCTACACCAAATTTAATTATACATTTTATACATTGTTCCTCACATTTATTTTATTTTTGACCCCTTTTGACGACTGTAATTCCTCCTGTTTCTGTGTAATGATGCTACTGGACACCCATAATGAAAATCTTATTTGCTTGTACATTATGGAGAGAAATATCTTTAAGTTGGTCTCCGATCTTAAAACGTTGAAGTACTTTCTCCTGCTGTAAAGGCATGTAGCAGTAAACATTTATTCAAGTGCCTTTCATTAGACGGGTATTGTGTAAGTAAGTTCAATCTTCAGTGGTTTTATTATTTTTTTTTCTTGATTCATTGTTTAGCTTTATTGTCTCTGAAATGTGTTGTTCGTGGTTCTGGCTACGCAATTTAGAATCTGCATAAAACTAGTATTCATTACAGTAGATAAAGTAAAAAAACTTTTTTTTAAATAAAATAAGATTAACAATAATATCTTATATGTATTTATTCAGCTGTTATTTTTCTGTAGTTTTCTCCCTACAGTAGTAGTTCCATGTATGGGGCCTTTGGCGCAACACAGGCATGAGCATCTGTTTCCTTGCTGTTTTCTTGCTGAAAACAGACTGTGCTGCGAACACTCACGCCTCACATCACTGTGTTTTTCTTTATCAGGATGTGATGTCCCGATACCGTTGATTCATAGTTTAACACCAGGTGTGAACAGGGCTTAGCCTCTGTCCACTTATCTCTAACATCAATGGCATCCCTCCGGCCAAAATCGCCTGCCTACTGTGCTTTCTCATCCCAGCTGCCATCAAACAAACACACACACCCATACACACAGACTGTAACTCAGTGATGTTCTGCTTTTCTCTGGCTCATTGGACATTTTCCAGGTAGTTACACTTCACATTTTCAATAAAACCTCCCACCCCATTTTAACCTCAGAGCCAAAACGCTTTTGCCCCAATGAAGATTTCAAGAGAACAAATGTGTGCATAAACATGAACTCATGTATGTATGTATTCAATATCTGCAATCACAATGGTATTTCAGTCATTCATGTCATAATAAAGTGCTACGCAAGCAGCACAATTGTATTAATTAAATTTAAACTTAATAAACTTAAACCTCACTGGAAAATTAAAAGATTCCCAGAATTAGGAAACATTTCTTTAAATATAATAGGTGTATATGAGGGTTGTAGCCAAAAAACTGAATCAAGGATCAAAATCAAGGATCACTGAGCCAGATCACATATGGCATATAGGGAGTGCATAATACAACAGACACTGATATTAATTCGTCCTCCCCAACCATCCAAGAGCTGTCTATATACCTGTTGTTACATAGCCATTTTAACATTATTTGTCAGCTCAGATTTAGCTGTCTCAGACCGGACTGAAGGCTATGGTGTCTTTGGTCTGTTTACTGTTTCTGATCTCATGATCATTACTTTTGGATGATGGTCCATGAACTATATAAAAACATGTACAAACCTTGTGTGACTTCATTTGTAAGTTTCCAGAAGAGTGGTTTTGAAGCTCTGTGTGGCTCTAGGGACCAACACCTAACAGTACTGGCAATCCCGAAATGGGTAAAAAGCAGGTGGATGATATTTAGGCACATGCTACTCACTGAAAGTGACTGTGGACTTAATTATTGTTAAATACAGTTTAAACTGAAGAACTGAAACTGAAAAAACACCCTCTGTACAGCTGACATAGATAGGAAATGGAGACCAATACTATTGTTTCCACCAATGTTCAAATATGTGTAACATGGATGGGGATAGGTTTGGATGGTGCCCACTGAGAAACACTAAATGTTTCACTTAGTAAAATACACACTCTTATGTTTAACTGACAGTGTCATTATATGCTGGCGGCATGTGGGTCACAGCCTGCAAGATACATTGCATGATGGGATGGGAAGTGCTGGGGTGTCCATGCCAACGTTTTATTGACAATCTCACAACAACTTAAATCTTAATGAGATCTTTTTATGTATTTCTCAACCTCTAACAGGATTGTGAGTCATGCTGTTAACGCGCTGACATCCAATATATGCCTTGTTTGTAAGTCATTATTGAAATAATATTAATCTTACCCCAGACTTGCATTATTAAGACCAGAATAATTGAAAATATTCATATGTACCAGTGTAATTTTCATCTGCATAATCAGCTGTGTTGATTACTGTGATCCCAGCCATATGCAAGGATAAGGCTACTTTTAACGGTAAAGGGATTTAATATGTTGGATTAGCGCTAAGGCAAGGATCTATGGCAAATTACAAAACATCTCTTAATATTTCTTCATTTGTGGAAAATTGAACTGCAGGGATCTTTTTGCACTAATGCGACAAGCATGTGATGGAAAGTTTCAGGGTGTTAGTCGGTCAAGGCAACAACAAACAAGTGTATGTGTCAGTGCTTGATTTAATCCTTGATTTTAATTTGCTAATCGTTATTCAAATTAGATTCTCAGAGAAGAAAAGGGGGATATATTACGAATCTATTTTGAGTGTATTAATAATCGTCTACATTCTTGGACAAAGCATGGAGCCTCATAATTTGCGTACAGGCTGACATGAATACATAGCGCAGAGTGTTGGGAGCATACGTGCTTTTAACAGGTTTTCTTTCTCTTTCCCAAGAGCAAAACTATAGCCGATGCTCGCCTGGAAGAGGGGCAACTATCAAAGTTTATATCTTTTCTTTAAATTAAGTAAACTTGGTCCACCTGGGCCCATAAATCCAGTGTGGAGTCCTGGAGCAGAGTTCCTTTTCTTCCCCTCTCTTCCCCTCTGGTCAGTGGATTTACCGCGGGAGTAATAACTGTCAGGCCAAATGCCTGGTAAAGTGGCGGACAGCAGCAAGTGGAGGGGGAGTATTTATCACGGTATTGACTTTGTGACTGCTGTGTCGTGAACTCTTTTGTCATAAACTGGAGCAGCGCTGCAGATCGATCTGAGGAAAACTGCTGTCAGCCCGACTCCCAGCGAGCATTGCTTTTCCTACAGCCACTTAGAGGGCTGATAAATGCCCCCGCCCTTCTGCCCCCCGCCTGCTGCAGCAACGAGAGCATGGCCGGAGAATCTTACACACACACTCGCAAAGAGAGCATCGTCCTTCCTACTTTCAGACACATAAACCAGAGTTCCCACTTTTGCACGTGCTGGTAGAAGAAGAAAAAATCGAGTACATTTAAAGAATGTTGAAGCAGGAAACAAATCAGAGGCTGGTTAAAAAGGCCTGGTTCTGGTCAAACAGTTGGACTGATATTAATATGGTTTATACATGTTAAACACTTCAATACACAAACAAACAAGTTTTACATAATATACATCTTGTGACTACATGAGCTGCAACACAGCTGGAAGCTGGAGACACCCATTCCTCAGGAAGACTTGATGTGATAATTTGTATGTAATTAGTTCTACCTTGAAAAATACTGTTCAGTGAGACATCTCAAGTAACGCTTAACCAACTACAAGTCGTTTCATAAATAAACCATGCCGGAGTTTTAAAATACGTAATTCACAGTGAAAGTGTTATTCTAATTATACATCATACAGTCTACATCTACAGACACCAAAATTTACAAGAATGTTGCAATGAATTTAGAATTTAGATGAACTCATATTAACCTGGAACATTAACTGAATACAGTAGGAAAACCTAAACTAGTTTTCATTAGTATTCATTACCAATAATCTTTAGCTTTAGCACGTCATCATCATTGCAGCAACAATGTCACACTTACACCGATCAGGCATAACATTATGTCCACTGACAGGAGAAGTAAATAACATTGACCATCTTGTGACAATACAACGTCCTGCTGGGAAACTTATGGACCTGGTATTCATGTGGATGTTACTTAGACATGTAGCACCCACCTAGACCAGACCAGACACCCCCACCCCATAGGCTAATGTTAATAATGTGGATTATTAATGGGTGTCACTCATTCAGCACTAAAACTGCTCACATTGAGAATGAAGTTCGGGATTAAACAGTTGCTTGTTATTGTAGTTACGTTACTGTAATGAACCTACAGAATATTTATGGATATGAATAAGGATACAGATAATCTGGATACTGCAGGTCAGGAACATTGTCCACGCTGGCTGTTTCAGTACCTGATAACAGCACACCTGGGGCATGATGAGGGTCCGTGATATATAATCTGTTGAGTTTTGCTTTGTTTTAATGTGTACAGTCAACTCTGACTGCCTGAAATGAGCGCTGGCTCCATTCATATTTTCCTTAGAGTTTGGTTGCCAATATGGTCATGTCAACAAAAAAATCATGTGACACCCAGAGCTCTAGCTTGTGACCTCTTACGTCGTTCATTTTTGCAAATATGATCAAATGACTGAAATCAGGGTAAACTGTCAGGTGGTTTATTTTAAGCCAAAGTTAATGATGAAGGATATTTTTGTTGTGGGTCATGTGTAACTTTATTGCAATTTAATTCAAATTACTGGCTTCTAATTTTATTTCCATAACCGCTGTGTTACCATGACTGTACAGGGTTGTGTTAGGTCTCTTATTATATATTTAATATCAGAGCAAAGATACAGTTAAACAAAAAAGGGTACAGGTTACAATATTTTAACGGTCCTTTATTTTGTGTGAATAAGGTATCCTCTGACAAATGTTCAGGCTGCATGGCACATGACAGAAAAATAACAAAACAAGCCATGGCCTCTCACAGTATGTTTAACAGTGCTTGGCACTTCTTTAAAATGTCCAGTGTTTTGGTTCACTGCAGCCCCACCTGTCGAAAAGATGAACTTGATTGTGATATTTATGGAGAAGTTCGGTATAATGCATACATGAATTTCCCCTGGGATTAATAAAGTATCTATCTATCTATCTATCTATCTATCTATCTATCTATCTATCTATCTATCTATCTATCTATCTATATATATCTATCTATCTATCTATCTATCTATCTATCTACATGAGTCCAGAGAGGGTGCAGGAGTACTGTCCATCATACTTTCTGCCTCAAAGGTTCTCCATCTTGTCACTCCCGCCTTCATGTTTGTTCTGGGGTTTCAGACCAGGTGTTGTAAAGCTCCCTGAGACAGTTTGTTTTGTTATTGATGCTGTATAAATAAAACTGAATTGAACTGAAGTGAATCTTAAAAGAGGCTGGACCAAAATGAAGTGGAGAGGAGAGGATTATATCTTTACATAAACTGTACAAAACCAGTGCAATGTGAAATTAATATGTACATAACCCGATTCTTCAGTTGAAATATCCAAGATGGATTGATGAAGATGATAATTCCTGTTTCCTCCATGTATGCCTAAAGAATACAGAGAGAATCTAACAAATTAAGTGATTACACAAAGACAGATCAAAAACATCACTTTTGTGTCTGTCATACCTGATGTTCTCTGAAAGAACTGGTCAGTGCTCCATCAACTTGCTTACGTCAGGTTCAGACTTCAACACCTCTTCAACAGGAGTAGCTAAACAAACATTATATGCAGTGTATAGACAGGGGAAAAATTTTTTAGGATGTCAACGCTGGGCTAACTTCACTGAAACATAGTTTTATCTTTCCCAAAAAGACAGCCTCAGAGAGATTATTTGTGCACTCAAATAACAACATACCACTCACATACCAAGTGAGTTTTACTTGCACTCTACTACATTGCACTACACACTTCACTTGAATATTGCAATAAACAAATTATATTAAGGCCCTCTGATAGACCGGTGACCTGTCCAGGGTGTACCCCATCTCTCGTCCAGCGACAGCTGGAATAGGCTCCAGGCCCCTGCGAGCCTCTAGAGGACGAGCAGTTACAGAAAATAAATAAATGGATGAATTATATTATAATAGGTAATGAGAGCATTATTCATAAGGAATTAAAGGATAAGTAATGACTATTCAGAAGTTTAATTACAACCAAAATCAGGATTTACAGAGTAAGACAAGAAATATAACCCTAATAACCCTAGAGACTAGACACATACAAAAACTCTACAAAATCCAGTCTGACATCTAAAACGAGAGCCTAATCTTATTTTGATAGCTGAGAGTGATGAAACACCTGTAGTTACTTTGAATATTAGATTTTGGTGGGAATGTAAGCTATACAGTCTCCAGATGGAGAGTTTTCCCTGTTTCTGCTGGCCAGGTAGCTAATGTAAACAGTTTCATTGTCTTCTTTGCAACCCAGCTCATTTTAGACCAGTCCAGTTTCAATGTATCTTTGAAACCAATCAAGTATTTCGTGAGCAGTTTCACGTCTCGTGCTGAGTGACTAATTACTGTATTCTTCACCACAACCATCTGCATATTCATAAACACAACCACTCTTCAATTTGGTAGAAGTGGAAAAACGGTCTGCATGGCTGGAGGATGGTGCATTCTACAAAGGCAATAACAGCCTTGGGCTGAAGGTCAGTGAAGAGACCAGAACATGACAAAACAAATTTCCTCTTCTTTTCAGGAGCATTATAATGAGAACCAATACAGTGACAATAGAAACAAGGAAATCATTTGCAAAACAATACAACGCAGCAGAGACACTTTGATGTTGTCTGTCATTGGGCTTTTTTTGAAAGAAGAAAAGCACCTGAGATGCTCTGAAACATGTTTCACAGACTTACAACTTATCAGTCTTCCGTGCTTTCTCCATGTCTGTCAAGTGTTATGTATAGCAAGGAAAATACATGCTGTATACTGCTAAACACATCAGCTTAATGCCTAGAAGGTATTCTTGTGAGAAATTATGACTCTAGTGTTCCTTGGAATATTCACTATGTGTGACACTATGCGTGCCATTACTGATGAAAAGTTTTTGATTGTTTTATTTATTTTTTTACCACTTAATTTTAATTGTTTGAATGAATAACAGAAACCTCTGTTAATTCCTTCTAAATCTGGTTTGGGGTTTATACTTGTAAACTCATAAAGATATCTCAATAATGCCCATGGCTGGTTCCAATTCAAAGATCACACTCATCCGTAAATGGCCCATGTTTCAGGCCCTCCAGTTACACAGTTATGTTTTGGGAGTTGACTTATGTGAACATGATGTACAAAGGCATCTCATATTAATACATGTTTTGCATCAACCCCAAGACTTGGCAGAAGATGCAGAGGCATCAGATTACACAGTTCGTTCCTTGTTTTCCTTCTTTCCTCTCTGCTTTATTTAGTTTATTTCTATTTTCTGTTATGTTTTTCTCTCAGCTACGCTAACTTTTCTCTACATCTTTGTTGTTCATGTTTCCCACCCTTCAAACCTCTCTTCCTTTCCTTTCCTTTCCTTTCCTTTCCTTTCCTGCAGGTCTTTGGTTGAGATGAATGGGAAATCAATAGTGTCTATGTTGATATCTAGAAGCAGACTGAATCTAAAACACTCTGCTGATGGACAACGATAGCCACTGTGTGTGTGGGGTGTGCGTGTGTGTGTGTTCATGAACACTTGTCCTTGACCATGACCCTGCTGCCTTTCTCTTTGGGTCCTGGTTGGAGGGGTCAGAGGATGAGGGTCAAGTCAAGGCTGCTCCCCTGGGAGTCTGGAGAGGGTTGTAAAGCAAGCATAACCTTTGAGCTGCCCCACTGGCAGGTCAGACGGATGGAGGAATGCGGGGATTAATGTAGCAGTGTGGAGCGAGGAGGAGGTGAAGACGGGGTCAGTTTACCTGCCTGTCATACTGTCTTTTTTTTCTGAATCTTACTTTGTCATGAGTTTATAGCAATGCTGGAAGGGCCAGGGTTTCGGTTGTATTTGCTGTGTCAACTTACCTCATATGTCAGTTAATCTTCTAGTAAAGAACTGGATTGATCTGACCATTTCTGATCTGAAAAAGAGTTTCGGATGGCTGTGGCGGTGGTATCATTTATGAAGTTTTGGACTGCGGGATGCAGAGTTATTTCTTCACTTGTGTGCATTAATCTGTTAAATAGCAGAGAGTGAGGTTTAGGGCATGCTGAATTGACATTTGCCTACATACGATAGCACAATGTCCCCACTGTGGGACCAATAAAGGTTTTTCTCATTCTTAAACCTGTGAACTTTTCCACTGGTTCTTTCAGAATTGATCACGCTGTTTTCCTTTCTTAGAGATGTGTGTACTCACTTGTGTTGCAGCGGTCACATGTGGCGTTCATAGACCCTCTGATGATTCCCATCTATAACTGACAGCCTCTCTTCTTCTCTGTGTTGCTCACTCTCAGTATTCTGTGTCCACCACTCGAGGTCTGATGACCTCTCAAACCGAACCGTGTCAGCTATAAATAATTGACTGAAAATAATTATTTGAATAAAGTGAGCAGCCATTTGTAAAGACTTTGTTTTACTCTTCTCTGCAGTATTTTACTGTCTGCTGCTGATACTGAGCTGCTTCCTCAAGTCATAATCTAATGTCACTTGTGTGTTATCACATTTTGATGTCATCCTCTGGGTAATCCTCTCAGTTTCTGTGGTGCTGATGCCTGATGTTAAACAGAAAGATACAATAGATGTGTGATCTGATGCTGGGGTGCTGGGGTTACCTTCTAGGCCACTATTTGCTCATACAGTATTCATATACATGTAAATGGTGTGGTGTAATTAGAGAAGCTAGATATGGTCCATTGATATGATGATGATGAGTACATAAACCCAAAATCCAACAAAGCAACCTGTAGTTAGACATTTTATTTGACAGCCAGGGGATCTCTAAAAATGCCCACAGTGACCATCCAAGATGGTAACAGACTATAAAGAACTCACGACCGCCACTTTAAAACTGGACTGATTTATTCTGTAAGCCGTGTTCCAACATGATTTAACAAAGGACAAAGTGTATATCTCCAATACAGCCTCCTGCCGAGAATTATAGAGATATCACCACGCCCAGCATAAAAGATGACAAGTCCCCCTTTCCACACTTCATCAATGGAGCTGACCTTTACAGACAGCCCCTTGCTGAGTGATTAAAGCCAAGTCTCAACACGGATTGTAGGGATCGTGGAAATAAAGCTGTCCAGATGGGGAGGGAGAGGAGACGACCTCCTGCAGCTTGGATTCCATCGTCACTTCCATCAGTTGCTTTCCAGCGCGCTGTCGCCACATACCGGCATTCAGGTGACTATTTCTCATACGGTAAAGTGAATAAAGACCTTTGATACTCAGCTGGTGTTTACTGCAGCAGTGTTACATAGCACCCATTTTCCCCTAAAATGTGCCATGTGATAACTGTAAAGATTATTTATCTGACTTTACTACGATGCTAAGTATTCAGTTTCAGCAAATACAGAACTGACACACAATTTCTGTTGCTGCTTCTGACTTAATGTTTTCCGCAACACATAAAAATCTCTCGATACGTACTTTGCTACGCAGCCATGTAAGGTTGTTTAGTGTGCTTGCATAATTGCAGTGGACTTTGACTCAGAGTTCCAGGTGTGAAAGGATGTTGTTTTCTAATCTCATCCCATTTGCAATTTCAGTACGAGGTGAGAAATTATTAGAGGTCTGTAAAAGAAAAGGTACCAAGCGGTTGTGTGCAGAGGTCCGCTGCAGGGGCAAAGCTGCAAGGTTGTAATTCACACTTCATTCCTGTTAAACCTCTTGATAATCCCAGAGTGCCTTTCCTTGGCCCCAGTCCAAAGCACTCTGTAACAAACAGACAAAATAAAAAATGGTAGATGAATACCAGCAGAGGAGTGTCACAGGGGTGAGAGATTTATAATGTGAATGGTACAAACTCCCTCATAAATCAGCGCAAAAGGCTTTCAGGTAGGGGAGCTGGCATTTATGCAAGAGAGCGAGGGAGAGGGAGAGAGAGAGAGAGAGAGAGAGAGAAGGAAAGATTTGAATGAAGAGGTGTGGTGAGGTGCAACTGTGTTGTACATATAGTTCTAATGATCACACACACACACAGAGTCACACTGAGGCTCATACACATCTTGGGGAAAAATACACCCTCTGTGATTAAATGTACTGGGACACATAAATGAAATGGTTCCTGTAAACACACTCAGTTAAAGGGTCATTTTATCAATTTTGCAAAACATTGAGACAATACTAGCTTTAAGTCATCATGCTGACATAAAAATACGATCTGTTTAGATGATTCACAGTTGTATTTGAGCATTTTAATATTTGCTTGTTAGGTACGATATAAATTTGACGTATTTGGTCACAAGCCACAGTGCTGGACTGGGAGTCAAATGTTCTGAGGCAATATTAGCAGCTGGGTTAAGTGAGCTAGCCCAGATTTTGTCCAGCCATGTCTTCTAGCTCTGGCTGAGGGTTCCCAATATGCTGAGTTTCCTTCTCCATGCAGTCCAGTACAGAATGTTCACCATAGGTTCATGGGCTACGGTGGGTGGTAGGCTGTAGAAATATGTGCCTTGGAGCTGACTACATAAGCCAGTTTAGTAAAGGACTGTAAAGGAATTATTAAGAGAGCTAGTGATGAGAAGTTCTGCTCTTTCAGACTCGGCTCTGTTGGCGCGGTTCCCTCTGAGCCTTCCAAATGGCTCCCAAATGGTTCTTCATTTAGTTTCACTCAGGATCTTCTATTCCATGAAGCGCCTTATTTGTGTGCCTTTTTTTCGTTACAAAAAAATACAGTTTCTATTTTGCATTTTAATCAAAGCTTTAAATGAACCACAGCACACAAATCAAATAAATAAAGGCCACAATCTTAACATTGGATGTTAAGTTTTTGCTCATTTCTTCACTTATTCCCAATGCACTTGCATTTAAATCTGGCTACCCCATCTCTCTGTCGCTGTGCGTGTACCGAGCCTGGACCACTACAGGAGTGAGGTTTTTGCTTTAAGTTTCCACAGCTTTAAAAAGTGGCAGGGTTTTCTTTGATGATAACTGAGATGCACTTTAATTCAGTGGGGATGAACTGAAATCATATGATTGCAAATGAGGTGCACACATGACAAACATAAGTGATGAGCTAGAGACACTGAGGAGGCGGGTGTTTGTTTCACAGCTCCAGTATGATTATTATATGTTTTAAGAGTGGAGAAATACACCTTTGTTTTAATCTGACAATCTTTCAGTCAGTCCTGTGATTTGTCAGCAACAATGGACTCAAACTGCACACAGGCAAGGCAACATTTTCACAGTGTTTTGGATAGACTGTAATCATTCCCAGCTGCGATCCCTTGCTACTAAAATACCTGAAAATTAAGAAAAGAAGTAAAGCAAGATCCAGGTTGCTGTGCCTCTCTCTCACTTTTTGTACTTCCATGTTGCATCAATTTGATCCTTTGCTATAAGGTCACATAAAAAGAGTTTTCTTAGCGATTGCAGGCCAGCTGTAAATACTTGAATAAACACACACTTTGTTGTGGTCTGCTCTGATGCTGGCTGTTAGTGCTTTTTTCAAACATACTCTCATTAAACTGGAGTGCACTCCCTGAAAGCTGCTCTTTGGACCTGCTAAGTGATGCAGGTGGCTTGCTTTAATATGCTGGAAAATGTATTTTTCCCCCCTCTTATAAACCCTTATTAACGCCTGCTAAATATTAAAGTGTTTTTCTTGGTGAACATTTGCTGTTTGTGTCTTTAAAAGGTCTGAAGAAAGCCGGTGTAGCTGGAAATCTTGTCTTGAGTGTTTCATGATCCTTTTCAGCAGAAACGCTGCTCTCAGGGTCATTGTTGCCGAAGAGAAGCTCTACAGTGAAACACCTGTACTGCATACCTGTACACCTTTTGGAAATGCAGCCGACTGGTTATGAGAAATAAGAATCATCTAAGAACTAATGTGAGCTTCAGATCAGGAATAAACATAAATGTCTATATCCTTATTTCCATGTATATACTATGTACGTGTTTACGTACTTCAAAAATTTGTAGTCACTGAAGTTTTCCATCTTCAATGGAAGGTATCAATTGTGATTGTTTAAGGCTCTTGAGTTTTGGGTATCATGATCAGGTAGTTTTACCCATTGCTCCCAAGTGTTACACCTGTGACAAAGAATTTTTTATTTTGTAGTGACACCAAGTAAAAGGGATGAAAAGCACAAAATTAATAAAAATATTTCTTGTGTGCAATTACACCTGTTACAACCGGCCTAGGGGAAACCACTACGTAACATAAAAGATGACTCCATTTTCCTTTTTTCCGTGCTCCCAAGAAGAACTCGAGCTCTGTAAACTTGCAGTACAAAAAAACTTTGTATTTGCCATTATAAAGTATCCTCAGGGTGAGCATGGCCAAGACAACAAACAAACAACTAGTCATCATCATTTCTAACTGCCCTATCAAAAAAGTCTGAAATAAAATACAGGAGACCTTCCCAGACTCCCTAGCCAAAAACAAGAGAAAACAGAAAACAAGACTGGCTTCTCTCCAGTACTTAGCGGGACTGCAGTTGTAAGATAAAACTCATAAGTACCCAATAATCTCAGAACAGAGAATGGTTCAGCTGTACGCATGGTTGTAGGAGAAAAGAGAGCGTGACCGGCTTCTTTTAAACGGGACTTCATCAGCTCTCCTCCAATCATGGTCCAGTCTACAGGAAGCTGACAAACACAACACGAAATCAGCAACCCCTGCAGGCAGGGAGGGAGCACAGTACCACGGGCAGGTAACACATATGACTCATAGGCATAGCATTTCCATCATTCCTATTTCTCCCACACTATGTGAACTGTCACAGTGGCAAAAGTGACCAACTAAGGCCTTGCCCACATATGAAGTGATGTACTCATCGCCCAGTACTTTGCACCTGACAGTTGGTTGCTAGTTGCAACCAGTTGCTAGTTTGTGTGTCACTTACAGAACTACTTATTGAGATCAGCTGACCTTGGTATCCAACCACTTTATGTCACCAAATGTTTTAGTCTGTCATCACTTCAGCTCACTGGAATCGTTTCCCGCTGTCACATTGTGTGTGTGTGTGTGTATGCCCTTAACGGAGCAAAGATAATCTTTATGTTAGTAATGAATAGAGAGTATATTACACAATTTGTCTGCATCTCACTAAAGATGTTACTGTTTTGTTCGTTATTTTGTTTTGTTGTTAGATTCCAACTTAACTATGATCTGCTAATTATCTATGCCAACACAAGACCTACTCACACTTGTGATCTCTTCAGTCTCTCACTGTCACTGAGGCTGCCGGGTCTCACTGTCTGAGGATCAAGGGCAAGCAAAATTACTGTCTTCCTCTGAAACCTTGTTCCCCAGGAAAATGAACTATTAGCGAGATTCTCAATTTCAGACAGGCTGACTGAGAGAGATGGAAAGTTGCATTCGGATAGCAAGACAAAAACACTAAACTAAAAACTAAATGATTTCCATTACTAAATACACTACTTTTATAAGGTAAGGTACACAGTCTCACTGTGCTTCTGTTGACTAAATCAACTTCTCTAATGTGCCATTGTCTTGCATGTAAACTTCCTGTATACAAGTATTAATCATAGTTAGCCCATACATCCTACATTCTGACCACATGAACAAACTTGTTAGCAGGAATATTCGACTTTTGAACATTTGCCAGAGAAAGCCGAGGGGGATGGATGTGGAAGGAGGGTGAAACAGAGTAGAGGATAGATATCTCTTAGCCGGAGAGAGGAAGAGCAGTGAGAGGCTAACACTAATCCACTTATTAAGGCAACAACTGCAAGCCTGGAACCAGCGCCAGATATTAATACCTAATCATGAGTTAATTAAAGGAGGGTTAGTTAGCACCTAATCCGCTGCGATGGGGGTTGATAGTGGCAGGGAGCGACAGAGTGTCCTGAGGGGGTAATGAAGGGGTGGGGAGGGGTGAGTGGTACTAATACTAAGTCCTAACACCTGGTCTGTGTTCTGGAGATACAATTAACTTTAAGGTGCCAATGTTGCATTCATTTTTTAAAACCATGTGATACAGAATGCATTAACACATTTGGTATTTCCAAGTGTGAGAGATGATAAATGTGTGAGGTGTGAATACGTGATCTTAAATGTGAAATACAAAAAGCAGAACACGTCGACCTTCTCACCACATCCCTTGCCTCTGCATATACATTCTCCTACACTTAAAGCATGTGATAGCATCTACCTGTGAAGCATGTGTGTTGGGTTTGTTAAAATTATAATTAAAAAATATATATATATATATATTAAACTGTAGCACATGGCTGAAGGTAACCCAAACCTGAATCGTACAGACCCAACTGTTGCCATAATTAAGACATGAACTGCATTCTCACTGACTTCGGTTTTAGTATTGCGTTTATACTTGCCAGTGTAATTTTGTCAAGACATGTTCTACTTAAGCTAAGAAGTAATTTTTGAAGGTGGGACCCACAACATATCACCAACAACACAAAGTGCTAAAAAGACTGAACTGCATCAAGTGCAAGAGTTCTTGTTGTTAATATTTGACCAGCTCTTGTTTTTTGTGTTATTACTCATCAACGCTAATAATCACTTAACTTTAGAAAGTAACTTCAGTAAAGTGACCAACTTTAAATGCATCTCATGCATCTTTGACTTCTAAGTCATGCTATTCTTAGCGGTCAGCAACATTTACTAAAGTAGAGGTAGAGTTACAAATGGTCTTAACTGAAATGTAGATGCCTTATGTGTAAGTTTTATGTTTTCCCCAATAGAATATTGGTAAAGTTGAAATCAGCAAGGCAGCAAGCGGGTATCAACCTCTGCCCATCTTCTGCACTGCTGCAGTTTTTTCTACTGTTTAATCCTGATTCTGACTGATGGATAGTGATTCTAAGAGAAGGTCAAAGCCATCGGGTACCCAGTTTTGAAGATAGTTTTACATTGTATACATTATAAAAATATTTTGTATCTTTTGTGACTTCTGGCTTCTATAGTGAGGTTCTCTGAGTGAATGAGTTGACACTTTCTGGATGATTCATGCCCTGAAGTGCTGACGATGGAGGACTTGACTGCAGGTCTACAAAACAAACGTCATGGGGTCACCTGGAAGCAGACCTTCTCCCTCTGTAGCAGCTATCAGTATAAAGATAAGTATAAAGTCTTTAGGCTGGGTGACGTGGTCATTGTAGAAGAATACGATGCTTTTTCAGAATGAAAAGAAGTGATGCCAGAGACACATTTCCATTTTACATCAATTGTGACTCTGTCATGGAGTGAGGGGGTGCTTGCTGTAATTGAGAGCAGATTGGAAAGGATGGATTTTCCTTGGGGTATTATGTATATACCCCAAGGAAAGTGGTAGTTGAGGTGGCCGAAAAGCACTAGCAGCTGCCGCTTTGTGCATCTGTCTGCTAGCAGATACTCTAAGAGCAGCAGATAAATGTGTTCTATTTTTTCTTGGGGAAAATATGCCTGAAATGAGGTAGAGTCCAAGGTGATGACTAGGCCATAAGGTTTTTTCTTCTGAGAGTGGAATGCCAAGTTCTCAGAAGGCTTGGTGAGTATGGATGATGGATTAGGATTCAACAATAGGCTTTCAAAAGGGAGTCAAAAATCAGGGCTGTTTCTGCAGCCAAAAGTAAGGCATACAGTGAGGTAATATGCTTCTTTCCAGAAAACACCATAGTAGCGCCGGATGTCTGGATGGATTGGCAAGACTTTGAAAGCACTGTTGATGTCTGCTTTGAAGAACCATGACCTGCCAAGTGAATGAGAGTGATGGCATGGATTATGGTTTTATTCAGCATTGAGAAATCTGGAGCTGGAATGATGCTGTTGATGCTTTAGTTGTGTGTGCCATGGGAAGAAGATAGGTTGATGACTAAGCTCTTTTTGCCTGAGCATTTTCCAGTGTCTATGTACATGGGGGTTGATTTAAAAGACTGAGTATGAAAGGTTCTTAAATGGGCCTCTCATAAATCCCACTTATGCCTCTCTGGCTAGCACTGGCTAAGGTTTGGAAAAAAAGTTGTCAAACTGTCTATCAGAGAGCTGGGTGATTTGCTTTGACATGTGTGCCAAGGTGTTTCGGTAGTCATTCCATTGGTGTGATGGGATTATTTGGGCAGCCCATACAGATAAAGTTGTTGCACACCACCCTCTCTGGTAAATAATTGGTTGTCCTTGTTTATCAACATGCTTGGTGGTAGGAGCTTTAACTAAAGGGTGTATGTACCTGGGTTTGTAAAAGCCTGTCCAGCTGAAACGTAAGACCATATTGAGAATTACTGAAATGATGATTATCAAGCTCAGACATTTGATAAAGGTTTGCCAAGCAAATTTGCTCTTAGTAGAGAGAGAGGGCAAAGGAAATTTGTGTGGGACTGAGATCTTTTGAATGGGAATAAACTAAATTAACTGAGCTGTATTAAGTCTTGGCTAGTGTGCAGTTCTCTGTTATAGCCAACAAGGTATGGCTGAAGGAGCTGGGCTAGATCAACATAATTACTGATTCAGAATTAGAGAAACACATGAGTTAGATGGATAAAGATGACCAGGGATGGTGCTGCTTCAGTGAAGGTGTAAAATTCTTACATACTGTATTACTGGGGGTGTAACGGTACACACAAGGGGTTGGTTGTGTGCAGTTTGTCCACGAATCAGAGGGTTAGCTGTTCGATACCCGGAATGCTGAAGTGTTAAGCAAGACACTGAACCCCAAGTTGCTCCCAGTGCGTGGTTTGTGTGAGCGTTTACAAGTCACGGTTAGGTACATACTTCAGGGGGATCACAGTTTGGTACGGGTTCAGCCCACACTTGTATAAGACCAGCTTTTTTTCATTTAATTTGAACAGACACCAGTTGACTGAAAAACTAAAAGTCTAGTCTCTGATATTGTCTTGGATCAATAAGGGGGCTACTAACATTGTTTGTGAGAAAGCTAACTAAGGAGGAGAGCGGTTGAGTTGTTCATGTCTGAAATGTCTGTCCAAGTTGGTGTCGGAGGCCTTGTTGAAAAGTTTGGGTGTGATCTGATTGTAGTGGGAATACATGGCTGGAGGTTAATTGCTGCTAGATACAAACTGTATTGACAGAGTTAACCAGGTATAGGTAAACTTGACTGGAATCACAGTAGTAGTTGAGGTGTGGCCCTGCTCCTGAACCTAATTGCCTGTTCATACCTTACATTAAGAGACCATCTGAATCCCATCACGTAAAAGACAGATGTGAACACCCCTAGGATGCACTGAGATGTTCTGGGTTGCATGTGTCTGCATTCCTTTGGTAGTGTGAATGCAATGTGTAGCAATAAAGACTATATTCAACAGGGATGCTCTTGTATCGCAGAGTTTGCTTCAATCATTCAGAATGACTGCCTAAAAAGGAAAAATCATGGTAAGTGATGTTTGTTCATTAGTAATGAAAGTCTTTAAAAATATTCTGTCCTTGTAGGTGTTAAATAACAGAAAAATAAATAAGAAATTAAAAGATTTAATATGAGTGCACAAGTGTGATTCTGTGTTACTGATGCACTCATGTTGATCTAAAAATTTATAAATACGTAACTTAATGTCGCATGTTAAGTTACATAGTTCCTCATTTACGATGCCACAGTCATGACGCACACACTTAAAATAGCACTGTTCTCAGTTCTGGAGCAGCTGTAGAGATCCATTAGAGACAGCAGCTGTTACAGTATTCTACTGCGCCCCCCAATGATGTTGGGGTTTATTTGCATACAGAGCACAAAACTGAGATGGGATCTGGAGACACTTTTGGAGACGCATGTAAACGTACCTAAAGCTGGTCACTTCCAACCCAGATAAGATCTTAATGCAAGGTTGGAATGGGGTCTTAGAACTAGTTAACTTAATTTTTCATAGTTCAAGATAAGTATTTGACAGACCATTCTGGTCCTAATTTGCATTTTTACACAAGACCTTTCACAGGCTTAACACAGGCCTCTTTCACACCTCTACTCTCTTCTGCATTTGTCCCCCACTCTCTTTTCCCTCTGTCCTTTCTTTTCCATTAGTCCCCTCTCCCCCTCTGTTACAGCCCTCCCCCCTTGGCTTTTTTACCTTTTTACCTCTCATCTCCTCCTCCTGTCTTCCTGTTGGATGTGTGTTTTAGAGGAAGTGTCAAATGATCACCCCTCAACTCCCCCTTGTGGCACTGTTGTCATTCATCACCACACACACACAAACACACACCAAGGTACAGCACATAAAGCCAGAGAGAGTTGTACAGACACTCTCCCCTCCATTGTAATGAGGATGTTGAGCAATAAAAGAGGAGTTGCCGGTTGCAATAGCTAGAGTGTGGGCATTAGCATTTGAAAGGAGCTGAATTAGCCATCACGCCACAATCTGCAGTAAATGACTCTGGATGTCGGGCTAACATGGCTTTTATCGAGGGACAGATTTACAGCAGAGGAAAAACAGGAAGGTGCGGCAGCAGAAAGCGAAGCAAAGGCTTCAGAGTCTAAACACTATTCAAATTGAGCAGCAGCCAGAAAGTACATGGCACCCACAGTCACATGTTTCTATATTCTCTTCTTTCAAAACAATCCCCGATGGACTAGGACTTGATGTTACGTTTAATATAAAACATGTTCCTCCCAAAAGTAGTTCCTTGAACCCAGTCTACTAACTTATTAGCTCAGAAGAATAACTAGAGAATCGAGGAGGGAGATATATATCCTGGAGGAAAGAAAAGAATGGAGGGATGGAGGCACAATGAGGGTGATAAAACTAGAGAGAGATGGGTCAATGAACCTCGGCTACAGAAAGGTCACAGAGGGAGAGGGTAAACAGATGGAAATTCAGTGATGGCAGCCATCCAAAGGCCAATTTTTTTTCTTCTCTCTCGTCTTCATTTTCCTGCTCTCCCTTAAGGTTGAGATTAATTTGCCTGTTATCTCCCTCTCTCTCCCTCTCTCCCTCTCTCTCTGTTGCGAATAAATCAGTGATATTAATTACATGCATACTCATGCCGAATGGCTTGTGCAGTGTCAAATACACAGTGCAAACGTACAAATATGCTCAGAGTGTAAATGAACAGAGGGGTCGTGACAAACCAACAACAAAGCCAATGATATCAATAATGTGTGTGTTTTATGTATACATATTGTACGCATGGCTGCACTTGCTGTTATATAGATTCTGTTTCACACCTCACACATCGCAAAGGGCAAGTACAGGTGAACCAATAGATTCACACTAAATATATAAATAGAATTATAAATGGAGGGATAAAAGCCCCAAGGGAAAATAGGGATATATTACATGAATATAATTAAAATATTAAGTAATGGACTTAGAACAGTGGCGTGGCGGTTAGCACTGATGCCTCACAGCAAGAAAGTTCCCGGTTCAAATCCACCTTTTTGTGTGCAGTTTGCATGTTCTCCCTGTGTCATCCCACTGCCAAGACATGCTGGTTAGGTTAACCGGTGATTCTAAATTGGTCACAAGACAAGCGGTTACAGAAAATAAATAAATGAATGAATAGGTAATGAACTATTGCACGTCAGCATATTATGTAAATAAGTACTGTATGCTTGTTTTGCATTTCTACAGCAGTAACATAGAGGATTTATATGTACTGTATATATAAGCACGATCCATAAGCGGATTCCCCCCCCCCCACCCATTTTTATTTGTCTTTTTTTTTAACTATCTTACACTTATTTTTCTTTTTACAAGTGTTTTTCAACAAACTGTGACTAAGCAATTTCCCTTGTGGATCAATCAAGGCCATACTCTAAGTCTAAGTCTAAGATTCAGTACCACAAAGAGCGTAAGACCCTCTTATATTTTACCAATTTATCGTGAGTGTACTTCTATCCATCCATCCATCCATCCGCAGTGAATGTCTGTCCATTCTCAGATCACAGAGGCGGGAATGATGCAGCCCGAGACTGATGGGAGAGGAGGGGAAGGAGGAGGTATGGATTGCTGGTCATTAGCTGTAGCCCAGGATTAGCCTGAGCAGAGCGGCTAGCTGCAGCTCGGATGAGGCTAATTAGATCTGTCTATCTGAACACATCCATCTTCTGCTCATCCCTCCTCCCTTGCTTCCCCCTCTCCAAATAAATTGCTCTTTATTACTCTATCATTCAGGTTATTGCCTATGAAATAATGAGACACTCCTGGTCAGGGCCAGCATAATTGATTTTTTTTTCTTTTTTCTTTTGTGTGTGTGTGTATGAGAGAGAGAGATGGAGAAAGTGTGCACGTTATTATTAGCTAGCCAGGGATTAAGGAGATTATTAGCTAGTGGGAATGATAGACAAAAAACAATACAAGTACAGGAGATATTCACAGCAATTTATTTATTTTTTTTAATATATTTTTCTCAATAAAACTGCCAACCTTCTCACTCAAACGCACGTGTACAATACAGAGTTGGACTATGCATACAGTGCAAGTGGTTTCTTTAATGGTGTGGACATGATGGGTTGCCCGTGTGGGTTGGTTGAAATACAAACTCCTCAAATATCAATATCCTTCTACTGATTCTTTACTCTTCTCCCGCCATCTCCCTCTCTCCCTCTCCCTCTCTCTCTCTCTCACACACACACACACACACACACGCTCAGATCACAGACGATACACAAGGGCTGAGGAGGAAGGAGGGGCCGCTGTATAAATGTTTCATTCCTCCTGAATGGCAGGTTAAGTGAGGATACGATAATACCGCCGACAGTAATGGCAACTTTAATTTCCTTTTCCTATTGTGGAGATTTATGTGGAGAAATTAAATTCCAGCAGCTCGCAGGCCTCAATAATCATTATTCAGTACGGAGAGTGAAAAGAAAAGGGGAACTGTTTTCATGGTCACAATATATAAAAGAAGCAGGTTAAGCACCAGGGGAAAGAGAAGGTAATCTGTGAGGGCTTAATAAACACAAAAGACATTATACAGATGTTAAAAAAGTCTCAGAGCTTTGAGTAATATTGAGGGCTATCATAAGCTCAGACATAGTGGCCAAGTGACTCGCGAAGCTGAGTCTTCCAGCTCCTACCTGAGCTGATAGAGAGCTGGTTTCATTCTCTTTGACTTGATTTTTTTTTGCAGGAAGCACATTGAACTTAAAGAAAAAACATTACATCTGTTATTAAGGACTGAAGATATTAACCTCTTTGGTTTGTGGACCCTCAAAAAGAGCGAACATAAATACACACACACACCAGTGTTAGGTATTTCATTGATTTTAAGGTCTTTTTAAGAAACAAAAGAATTAAGAGTAAGGGAAAAAAAGTTCTTATAAACAACTTAATGCCACAGTGTGAGCACTTAATCTGGTGTCCAATCTGTTGCTGAAATAATACAACATAAAAAAGCAGTACGTATTGGCTGTGTAGGACTTGCCACCTTTTGCCTCGACTGGCGCTGCTGTTCAGCATTTGGCCTCAAGCAGTTATAGTCAGCGCTGTTTCTGACCGTGAGTGCTCTGCGGTGATGAAGGAGTTGTGGGTCCGACGCCGTGCTGTGCCGTGCCTACAGGGGGTTAAACTGCTGCATTCAGCTTGGCTGCTCATCCCTCATTTATTAAAACCAAACCTTATCAGATGACAAGCGTCATTGAAGTTTGACATTGATAGAATAATCTCCACTCACAGCAGCTGCCTGGCTGTGTGTGAGAGAAAGAGAGAGGAAGCGGAAGGATAGAGAGAGAGAGAGTTTGAATATTTCATACAACAGCTCATAAACAGAAAGTCCAACAAATGTAGGGTCAATAAATAATAATGAAAAGGAAAGTATATTATCAGATCAGTGTGGCTGCATTCAGGCAGCACTGGCAGAAATCCAAAAGGAGCAAAACCTGCGATTTGTAGTGTTGAGTATTTGATGATTCTTTAGTTTCTACTGCAAGGAAAACCTTAACCCCTGTATTCAACCCATCCATAGCCCACCCACACATGTTAGGACCACCTGGAGCAGGGATGCCATGTACAGAGTCCAGGATTACTTTGTAGGTCTGGTGCCTTGCTCAAGGGAAACGCAGCCTTGGGTTTCTATGGGAAAAACAATTACACAGGAAAAAAAGCATAAATGTGCATTCAGCTGGTGTCCACATTATATTTTATTTCATATTTGACAAGATGTTGTCACTTTTATTCCTGATACTTCTGACATCTAAGAGGTTTCCTAGCATTTCTAATGATCATTTGCTCAAACAAAATATGACCTCAGCTGCAATATAAGGAAAGGTGATGTTTGCACTGAATGCCAATGCTAACATTCTGACATGCTTACAATGACAAGGTTTGTTTAACAATCTTCACTGGTATAGTTTAGAATATCACGTGCCCACACTGGCTAAAAAGAACTATGGCTCATGGTCGCTAGTTGAGGTTGGTGGAGATGGAACTGGTTTGGGAGGTAATAGTTCATAAAGTCATGACCAATACTAAGGATTTAGAATCTGCATTGTTTCAGTGCTTTAACAATAAGAGCAACACTTCTATGAGACACAGATCACCTGAGGGCATGGTCAAAGCAACAGTAAATATACTGGACCACTAGACTAACTTACATAACTTACAGCATACTACTGATACTACTGATGATAGATATTAAAACAGAAAGTTTAAATCCCCTCAAACATGTTTGAGTTTTACACTAGTTTATCTTTTTGCTTAGTTTCTCTCTCTGCAAAGTAATCAGTGAGTTCCTCTTCTATGGTTTATTTTTCTCCCTTGTTTGGCTTGAGTTGTAGTTTGTGTAAGGTTGAGAAAGTCTGATTAAGACTCCAAGATTGAGAGCAGGATAAAGGACAGTTTGAAAAGAGAAAGGGAAAATGTCCCTTAATATTCATTAGCAATGAATTACAGTGAGACTCTGAGAACATGTCACCATGAACACTGGAATGTAATTTAAGAGATGATTTAAGTGTTGTTCCAGGGAAACTATCCAGAATCTATGTAGGCTATCTGTTTACAAGATAAGTGTTTACAAGTTCTCAGTAGCTGGTAGCAAATTTCTCTCTTACTTCATTCAACAGAGAGTCGACTCTAACGGGGGAGGAGTGGTGGTGGTGGTGAATGTCTTATAACTGTAAATGTCTATGACTCAAACGTTTCAGTAATATCAAGGCTTTAACACTATACATAATTACGAGTGACATGTGGCCGCTCTCTCAGGTTGTGAGTTGTCTGTCTAGGTGTCACCTGCCATCCGTGTTACACTCATGCTCCACCTCTTTATGTAGTTTTCAGTTAGCCTTGAGTTAGGCATAGTCAGGCACACAGCCAGAGGCACCTGCCTGGCATAAGCACACTTTATTTTTACCAGAATATTAGTCCTGCAACATGCCTGTTAGATTTTCATTATGGGCCGTGTTTCAAATGTAATACACATGTTCAAACTAATTCAATTCCACATGACATGTATAACTATGCCACTGTTACTCGTCTATCACCACATAAATCTGTGAAGGTTCTCAGTCATCCAGGTCATGGTAATCCAAGAAGTTTCAAAAAAGGCAACCGAACTTGTAGATTTTAAGAGAAGATGTTTCACCACTCATCCGAGTAGCTTCTTCAGTTCTAGGGGACTGGTGGAAGTCTGAGGTTTAAACCTCAGACTAGAACTGAAGAAGCTACTGAAACGTCTTCTCTAAAAATCCTCAAGTCCAGTTGCCTTTTTTGGAACTTCTTGGATCATCACATAAAGCCTACCTAAATGACTTGACTGGTCCAGTTGACCTGTGCTGAAGCATGATCAGTTCCCAGTGGAGGGGTTCCAGACCAACTTTTCACCTCAACAATTTTCTATACAGTTGTACATGTACATATGTCAGTCACCTTAAGCAGCTTAGATGTTGAGTGCTGTCCTTGAAATACCTCAGAAGGTGCAAATTGTATTCTGTAAGTCACACATTTTGATTTATTCAAAATTGTCCACAATTGTCCAGTACTTGAGCGTTTTTGTTTCTTGGCCTAAGTATTAGATAGACTAACCATGGCAGACTGACTATTTTCACTCTTGCCATCGATCACATTATTGTACAGTGTGTTTGTTCTTTTTGAAGTAAATTTAGAGAGCTAATGCAAGCTCACTGCAAGGAAGTTTTATTTGCAGCTTCTGTGCAGATGTCCCCGAAGAGGGATTCTTTGTGGATTTACCACGCCCAGTGTTCTCTGATTAAGAATTGCCAAGCATCCTAACACCTCACGTGTTGTACCTGTTAATGGGATATGTGGGCTACCCTCTCCTTGTGAAACCCAACACTTCATCGTCAAACGCAGCTGTAGGGTGTAAACCACATCAGTGGTGACAAAAGTACCCACACTGTCAAAGAGGCAGGAGCGTGGGGCTCTGACCCGATAACATGACACTGTTGTGTGTTTTTGTACATCACACCTTTTGTGAGAGCTAATGACATAAGGAGGGGAAGAGTGGAAATTAGCCTCTTCTATAAATACATGCATGAGGGAAGAGGTGGTAACATGCTAAGACCAAGCTCTAACCATGTTTCTATCAATGTGCCATCAGACTGGAGGTGGTCAAACCAAGCCCGCCTTATTAATTACTCTTCTTCCTGGACAAACTCATTTCAGAAACTTTGGTGAATTGAAGGAAGATTCTCTGTCAAGACCTCCTATTCTTTCTAACTTCTTACAGTGGTAACACACTGGCCAAAACATGACCATGAGTGTGGATGCGGGCATGCTGCGGAGTTTTTGGTGTCTGCATACATCTGGATGGGTGACGTAGCACTCAAGCAAACAGCTATTCATACTCAAGACATGGTGAACAAGAAACAAAGCCAGGGTCCTCTCTCACATAGCAGGTGTGAATGGCTTCTGAGAGCAGCTCATTTGAAAGGCAGTTAACACCACAGTAGACAGAAATAGGTTTAATTCAGCAACTGACATAATCTTGTGGGCTACTGCTGAACTTTTACACCACTGCATCATGAAAAAAAATAAAGATTGTACCAAACTACATAGTGTATTGTGTATTTTAAGGAACTCTGAACCCCCAAATACTCAAACATCCAACTGCTGGAACAGTTTGCCGAGCAGCAAACTAAACCAACTATATACTGCCTGTCTACTTGTTATGATGAGAATTATTTTCAGGAACCGAGTCTGTCACAGAGTTATCCTTTTCCCAAATGTCTGGTTGAGTTATGTAAAAAGGTACAGGCTTCAAGCTTACCAGCACAATTGATTCCCATGTTCAGTTTCCAAACACATGGGCCAAAGACCTCTAGAAATGAATTTGAAAGCCTTTTACTGCACACATCCTGTGTTATCAGTCCATAACCTTAAACAGGTCACTGACTAATGAGGCTCTATATTTCCTTCCACAGTAACATCTGTGATGTGACCCACATCAGAGATTGACACCTTTTTTTTTTTCTTTTTTTCTTTCTGCTGCTCTCGTTCAACTGACTCCTCACCCTATCGCCCGTGGTTTTTATCTTAACTGACGTTTTGGAAACATCGTCACTGGCTCACTTTCGCCGCAATCATCAGATTTGCTTTAACACCTTGGGGCCCACTAAGTAACCACCCACTCAGTGATGTAAACACTAATCAGCAGCACTGAGACACATTCAGACACATGTACACTCACACCAAGTCAAAACCATTTTGTCACCTGCTAATACCACAAAGAGGACGTTAGCCAACAGCAGCTCTGATACTCATCAAGCTTACAGCCTCACTAACCACACGCACACACATATTTGAATTCCATCACACATAGATTAGATGTACACACATGATTTTGCTCTTTCTTTCTCCATGTTTCATGCAGATATGATTCTATATGAATATGACTGGTTTTATTTACTTAGTTAATTTCTTTTCCCGCTTGCAGAGGCCAGTGTCAAGATGAGTCAAATTAAGACAGAAACTGAAAAAGTCTGCACTGAAATGAGCTCTAGTTTCAAGTCCACCACCTTTAAAACACATTTGCAGCTTGAGGACACATTTTGCCTAGGCCTTCTCTGAAATGACACCACGGTGGGAGTTTCTTTTAGACTATGTGAAGCTTTAGCCTGCAGGAGTCTCCTGGATTAAAGACCTTGAACAATTTAGTGCTCATTTCATTTATCTCCTTTGTGCCCTGATTACCTTTTCTAAAACAGTCCTCTGGTTCTTGATTTGAAATGATCAAGAGATTGACAACTTCTGACAAATCTTTCAATTGACTGCATAATGTACCTTGAATTCCACGTGTCCAGTCATTCTGCTGATCCTCCTAAGCAGACATGCTGAGTGGGTATTAGAGCGGTGCTAAAGGACAAAGTCCATGACCTCTGCACAGTTCAGCAGCACGCTCCGCTGCTTTGCTGTTTCATGTATACGAAATGTGATGCCCATTTAAATATTTACAGGATGGTCAGCTTCTGCTCTAATTGGCAAACCAGTGTGTCTGCACACACACACACAAATATGCATGTACATGCACACATGCATCCACACACAGAGTGTATTGTGGCTGGTTTTGCAGTGCCATTGTCTGGAGACCTCTTCATCCATGAATGTTTGATTGATATATATTTTCAAAGGAAAAATGTTTCCTTCCATAATTCAGCGGCAAGCCTAACGATGTGAGGAGGGTGACCGGGAGGAGAGAACAGCATCCATTTGCAAATCTCTATCATTTATAGACCTCCATGCTCAAATGCCAACTTTTGTCTTTGTGTGTGTGTGTGTGTGTGTGTGTGTGTGTGTATTTGGAAAGTATTTCTGCTTAGATTCCACGCAACATGATGCCAGATAAATGTGTGGACTGCAAAAAGCTGGCACCCGGCAACTTTCGTTAAATCTCTTACCGCTGCTTGTGTTCAGCTGATGTCTTGTAAATGCATGTTAAGAGAGACACACAGAACGTGGAAGCCCCCTCTTGTTGTCTTGGCTTGGCACTGTGCTGAGAGCAGAACATTTAAAGGGCAGACACACTGTTTCAGGAGTATACATCTGGAGAACTAAACGAAAATCACACAATATGTATTAAAAAAAAACAGATACTACTGTCCATTCTCTGATGACACAATACACAATATTAGGCAGGTGGTCTTAATATTATGTTGTTAAATAATTTTCAAGGCTCTTGATAATATAATAATATTGTATTTATCTATTTACTTATAGCCATACTAAAGACTGCAATACACGTTATCAGCCTGCCCTGGTATTGACTACCATGCTGGAGACTATAAATTATAAAATAATTCTTTCATTTATCCTAATTTAATTTACCCCACAGTGGGGAAATGAACTGGCATTACACGCTGCTCTCTCGAATATCAGCCACAAAACTCATGACGGATTACTACGGGCCAAAATTTGACCCCGGCATTGTCACAGACACCCTGCATACACCTTAGTTGTTTGAGGCATTCAGACAGTCCAGACACATTGATCTACATCAGAGGGATTTTTAATCAGCTACTTTATCCCGGGGATGTGGATGGCTGCGGTGCCGGCCGCTTCAGGCCAGGCTGCGGTCCCCAGGGCCTGGCCATCCAGTCAGCTCATTGTTACGTTTCATATTCCTCCATCTACACATATACACAGAGACACACACACGCACCTCCAGAGACAAGTACCTCCATAGCTCATACACCCTGTCTGCTGCATATACATGGGATATAGATAACAGAGAATCTGTGGGGGTAGTCGTACTTGTATTTCCATCTTGTGCCACATTATCGCACTTCTACTCCACTGAAATTCAGAGGAAAATATTGTACTTGTGTAGTTACTAGATGGGCAGATACAGATTTTGCACATAAAAACATACAATATAATACCTCATTATCTATTCTTAAATAAATTGTTTAAATGCCGATATGGTATATTTGATTGGATACCATCAAAGTTAAATATATATATAAAAAAGCTTCTGGTGCCATTCTAGCAGTGAGATAAAATGGACTGATGGAGTTGGTTTTGTGGAAGTGTAGACCTTACTGAATAAAGGATGTGAGCTTGTGTTTTTTTTTTTTTTTTAATTAGAAACTAGACCATTGTTTGTGTAACATCATGTTATTATGAATTTGTATCAGTGTCATCCAGGCTTGCTGTCCTTTCTACTATCATTACAAAAAAAACCTAGAAAACTACTAAAAATCAACTAAAAAGAAAATACTGTTTTGGGAATCTCTGCAGAGGTAAGATGTAAATGGTAAATGGTAAATGGCCTTGCTTTTATATAGCGCTTTTCTACCTATTGGTACTGAATGCGTTTTTACAGTCAGAGACACATCTACCCATTCACTCACACAAGCACGCACACATTCACACACCAGTGCCACGCACTGGGAGCAACTGGGGGTTTAGTGTCTTGCTCAAGGACGCTTCGACATGTGGCACATTCCGGGGATAGAACCGCTAACCCTCTGGTTCGTGGACAACCCGCTCTACCTACTGAGCCACAGTCGCCTGAACTGCAAATGGCCCCGAGCTGGAAATGTAAAAAACTAAGGGAAAATAGATGAATGAAAGAAAGAAATAATATCCAGGTTTGTTGGATGGCAGTGGTGGGAAACCCTTACTTACTGAAGGCAGCGTTCTTCTCTGACCATGATCGGACTTCACTGACCATATTCAAACTGTTGTTTGTTTCGACAAAGACTGACGACTTTGTATTAAATACGAGGAGAGAAAAGGAGACTTCCCTGTTCCCTCCCCGGCAGTTTTTCCAGCATTCCCTGATGAATGGGAGTGGAACATCAGGAGGGCTGGAAGAGAGAAAGAGGACTGTAGACTGACCAAAAAAAGGAGGAAACAAGGCGGCTACTACTACTGAAAGCAAGACAGAGTGGCGTGACAGTGATTGATGTCTGAGCGCTCTCGCTGATTCGCTGATTAAACCCATCAATCTATATGCAGAAGAGATGTCCAATGCAAATAGGCCCAATCAGGCAGGACAAAATGGTTTTGTCAGGAAGTTATGGTAATAAGAGCATGCCTACCGGTGTAGGTAAGGAAAAGAGAACGCAGAGAGCAGCCAGAGATCCGAAGCTGTGATGCTCCAAATTAGGAGATTACATGCTTGCAGCTCCCCTCTGTTTGGTCCTGCTCCGACGCCCAGATTGTTCTGCCATGCTTTCTTTTTATCATTTAGCGGTCAAAGCCCAGTGGCAGCGTATGCTACGCTACATAATGCAATTGCCCCCACCTCTTCAGTGCCAGCAGAAGGGGCCTACCTCTGGAATTAGGAGGTCATCGCAAGTTATTCTCTGACAGATAGTGGAATTATGAGTCGCATGTGACCTTTCTCATTCAGTCACATAACTGAAAGGCCTTGTGTCTGTCTCCGGGAGTGGATTTCTAATGTTGAACCACAGCAGCGGAGTTTCACGCCACCTGAGCAGCCTGACCTGCCAGCAGCTCATTTGAATAAAAGCAGAAAGGAAGGTAGAAAAAAAAGAAAGAAAAAAAGAAAGAAAAAGAGCACATTTGTTGTCAGAGAAAATGCATTTCTCTTAAGAGCAAGGAGAAAAAAAAGTGGATCACTTCTGCAGACACTAAGCCATTAATTCCAGGGTCCTGATTTTTGTTGTTGTTGTTGTTGTTGTTTTGTGTTTTTTTCACCTTACTTCTTTTGTTGCCCTTGTGTGCAAAGCCTGACCATTTCAATATCTCAGCCCATCTAATAACAGTCATTCCTCTGTGGATTCTCTCTGTCTCATCTCACTTCCTAGGCCCTTGTGTGTGTGTGTGTGTGTGTGTGTGTTTGCGCGTGTGTGCACGCATGTGTGTGTTCCATGGCCTTTATCTCTCTCTCTCTTTTCGCTCTCTCTCCCCTCCAGCCAACTGCGATCCGAATCAGTTTAATTAAGTAACAAATTCTGTTGGCATAGTAACAGCCCAGCTAATTTATCATGGGAAATAGTCTGTGGGACACACAGGTTGCTTGGCAACAGCCAATGGTAGCATGAGATGTGGCAGTGACAAATTGCGCAGGATGCAGATGCGTGTGACAGCGTGTTGCTGTCTTTGAGTGGCGTCAAGAAAAGTGTGTGTGTGTGTGTGAGTATGTTGCATGTGCCTGGAGAAGTAGCGCTTAACAGTTACTCTAAATGTTAGAAGAAAAAAAAGTGCAAATCGGAATTCCATTTTTTTTTTCCTATTAAATGTTGGTTATTTGTACCTGTAACAACATTGCTGAGACATTTAGACATGTGATCTTGGACTTCTGTGAGAAAGGTCACAAAACACACACATTATTTTGGGGGATCTTAGACTTCAAAGGTTGGGAATTTCTCACCTAAACTAATCTTAAAAATCAAATCAATAGCGTATATCAGATATCAAACACTAAAAACATGGGGAACCAATGAATGAATCACTAAATAATGATTATTTCAAATAATTCAAGAGGTGCCAGATACAAGTGTGGCATGTGTTGTTTGGTTGTTTTTCCGTTTTTGCTGAACTTACCAAATGTTGTAATTTTTTCATCCTATTCATTGCAAATAAACAGAGACAGATAGAAGATATTTCTGTTTCCTGTGTTTTTCATGTTTTTTCCCCCCATGTCAGAAAAGACAGCTGTTCACATTAACAGTAGACACACAGTGGATGTAAAAGCTTTCATGAACTGGCTATATGTTGACTCCCTGCTGTGTTACAGCAATCACTGACAGTACAGCAGCAACACTGACATTTATTCATAAGAAAATGTCACTGATTATTACTTTAAAAGTTGCTGCAAATGTGGCTGAGCCAGAGTGATAACAACTCACGTGCTTGTAAATGGTGAAACCCATAGCCTTAAGTGTATTTGTACAATCCACTTTTCTCCCTTTTTATATTCTTTACTTGACGGTTGCGGCCGGTGGATTTATTAATTTCCATATGCACTTCTGTTGCTCTATTAAAGTGTTCTTGTGTAACAGTGTTCAACAATCTATCAGACAAACTGATGGCAACATCTGCCACTGTCAGATGTCCCAACGATGTGATGTGGTCTGGCTTGCAGGAGATCCACTATTCTGACAGTAACTATATCATATTTGATTGAATGTTGCTTGATTCGGGTCATTACTCATCAGTGCATTCCTTTTCTGTCTAGAACTATTTCATTGGATGAATGGAAGCACACATGGTGGGTCAGGCAAATAAGCTCGTATCTTGCTCAAACTTGATACTTGAAACTTGAGTTTACCTATCCGCTTATGAATAAATCCAGCCAGGTAACAGGAGTATTTTGTTAAGTACATTTTGGGGCATATTATGTCTTTATTGGACAGTGAGACAAAATTACAGGAGAGAAATACAGGGAAATAAATTTGAATGTTGCAGCAGGTCGGTGCTTTAAACCTGGGCCACCATTGAAGCTAACCCCCTTGATGTCCCTTTGTTCATCTAGGGCCAGTATCTAGATTTTGTAGCAGCTGTGTAAAGGTATTTTATTATATGTTGCTAGACCTTCCCGTGCTCTCTTATCTCCGAATAGCCTTGTTTTCAGTGTGGTTACAAACCCTCTGCTGCCTACTTCGACTGGTTCCGACCTTCCTGCCAAGCACAATGGCTACGAGCTTTGAGTGCCTTAGCTTCTTGGGCTCACAGGCCTCCTCCACTGCATGGCAACTGTAAGCTCAAGTATTTTAACTAGCTGGAGTCAAGACAACCACAGGAGGCACAAGGTGTGTTCTGAAGATGGCTGAACAGATTTCAGCTCAAAAGAAGAACCTCTGGATTAGGTTTGTCGCAGTCTTCCATCTGAACCCTTCACCAACCAGTGTCTGGTTTGGTTTCCAGCCTGACCCTCACCTTCAAATGGGGCTTGTCTTGTGGCCCACCAGGATGTGTTGATGAAGATGGTCAGAAAGAAAATATAATGTCCTCTCAGTAACACTTGCCAAGATGCTTGAGATATGGTTGGAAATCACGGCCAACCTTAATGAAAAGGTTTCTCTAAGTGTCTCTATTTCCCACAGCTTCTCTAGCTTTCTTTTCTGCTTTCTATCCCTTTCAACTCAGCCGTAGCCCTTACACCCACAAAGACTTCGGAATGGTCTGTTGTACTTTCATTCCTAATAAGATGAAATGAGATAGTAGCTGTAGCTTTTAATCTTTTTACCTATCAACACATTCTTCTAATACAAACCAATAAATATTACAACATGCTAATATTTATTGGTATGCTAAAATGCACTAAAGACAAACATATGTCGCCATTTGACCTTTGACCCTGTCAAGTAATATCTGGTTTGTGAGTGTCTGTGTTGATTGGCATGATGTTTTGACTGTACAGTCATCTGTAGTTTACTGCAATCATCATCTATTTCGATCTTCACGCCACAGTTAAAGAGCCTGGATATCATTCCCATTTACTGTAATGTCAAGACACAAATCCTGAAGAGAAGAGTACAGCTCTGACAGGGATCCAGGTCTTAACAGCTCCAGTTTTTCATGACAATTGTCACACAGAGAGTGTGGGGCCATTTCCATTTGCAACAAAGATGTTTGGTGTAATGCATATCCTTGATATGTTGTCTCTCTCCAGTGCACAGTCCTATCACAAACCACAGCGGCCCTAATGAATGGCGCACCCACCGGACTATGTGGTTACATGATGAAAGTTATTCATCACATTTGAATTATTCTAATCAATTTGCTGTCAGGCTAACTGCTGTGGCCGTTACAGTGACACCGCCGTCAAGCACCGTTTGGTTGCAGCTCGGCGCTGCCCATGAAATTTATACTTTCCATAAGTACTCATAAAACCTTCACAGCATGACTGAGCGGGGAGAGTCACCCCCACCCTGACAGCATCCCCGCCCAGACATCCTAGTCAAGACGACAGCTGCAGACAACAAAGTCACTCACAGACAAATAGACAAGATTATGTACAGAGCTCTGCAATAGCAGGAAAACAGCTTGCAAACACAATAAAGAGCAGTAGGCTTCATTTTTTCTTTTCCAGCATACAAATAAAGACACTTAAGAAGGAGCGGGTGAGAGATCTCAGCTGATGATTGCGATGTGACACAAGGCTGTTCCTCACGCAGGCCTCGCTCCTAGCAGCTGAAAGCATCCACTACCCTGAGTTCCTTCCTACATTTAACGTTGAGAATAAAAGCTGCTTTAACCCAAAACAACAAGCCAGTTAATCCCACCCTGAATGCTATAATCACCCAGTGAATATGGAAAACCTCGTCTTCCAACAGGCCAGAGGCACGGGGATGAATACAAACTGCTTACCGTTTTCTGCCGTCAGCTCCATGCGGCTTTTATCATCAGATCATGCAATAAGAGGTCCAGACTCATTACAGCAGGGTTTGTGTGTTCTCTTTCAAACGTGTTCTTTATTATTTAATATGCTGCAAATTTAACTTCATGCTCTAATGTTTGCACAAGTGGCATTCACGTTACCGTAAAACTGCAACGATCTTCTGAAATTTGAACCAGTTAATGTCCTGTCCACACAGAGACGCTTTTTGGTTTAAATGCAGATGTTTTGCATCGTTTTCATCGTCCACACGTATCCTGGAAACGCATTGCCCTAAAACACACTTTTCTGAAACCTGGTCCCAGTGGGAAAATTCGCAAATGCAGCTCTTGCGTTTTTGTGTGGATGGTGGACGCAGTCTTCCACCTCCCGCGAGATAGCATTTCTCCTTGAGTTTGGTTTCTTCTAAAGCTGATTTGTAAACAGTGCTCAAGCTTTATGCATGCTCCGCCTCTTCCTCTCCATTTTTGGTGAATTTCTGAAACTGAAACAGCGCCACCTATAGGCCTGGAATATGAATAGGGTTGGGTATCGAGAATCGAGAATCGATTGGAACCGGGACTAGCTTTGCGATTTCCCGGAATCGTTTAAAAGTTTAATTTTCGATTCCTAGTTTCGATTCCCAATCCGCTGACCGGAAGAAGAAACCGCTGAACACCAACGAAGAAGCGTCCACCGGAAGTATTGGCTTAACCGAACGTCTATTTGAACATGGATAACGTGCGTCGGAGATATACAGTCAATGGTCGGAGGTCGAAAGTGTGGCTTCACTTTTCTAAACAAAATGTCTCGGCAAATGCAACATCTGCAATAAGATTGTTTCGTGCATAGGAGGGTGTACGGAGTTCATGGAGTACAAATAAATGTGTGCCCCGTCTTTGGTGCGCTGCGCCGGCCGTCCTCCGCTGCCTCTTCCTCCGGCTCTAGCTCCGACCCCCATTCTGGCACCGCAGTGACTACACTGCAGTCCGAAACAATACATATACATTAAATAATATGTCTTGCACCAACATTAACATCTTGCGGCAGCTAACAAATTAGCCCACATATTTTTTTTTCATAGACAATTTACGACCTGAGATTGCGAACGTTAGCCAGGCTGATGACTCCACGACTCCGCGATGAGTCTACTCCGTTCACCATAGCGGCAAGAAGATACAGTACAGGAGCACAGTATCATGTTTAAGTACCTGCAGCATCATACACTCATGTGCAAATGTGTTTTCATGAGATTTTCAAAAATAAAGCTTGCAAGTGAAGTGTACCCCTGTGAAAATATTTTCATAAATTATAATATTTCAGTTCATAGATTTGATATTTATATTGTAGTTGAAAACAGCCCTGTGAGAAATTCATAGGCAAAAAGGATACAAAGGAAAAAGTTCATAGAATTAAAATTGATGGACTTTTCAGACTATTTCCTTCAGAAAGACCGCTGGCTAGCTATCTCATTTAAAATATCCTAAACTTTTTTTGACCCTGCCTTTTAAAAGAATCGGAATCGAGAATCGTTAGGAATCGGAATCGAAACAAGGAATCGGAATCGGAATCGTTCAAATTCAAACGATACCCAACCCTAAATATGAAGCAGCGTTTTGAGTCGTGCTGAGATGGATCCGTGTGGACACAGATATTCCTGAAACGATGCCAGGGAAAACAGAGGGAGAAAAGATCGCTTTGGTACGTGTGGATGAGGCCTAAGTCAAGTTCAAGCTTAACTCCAATGTTGTGAAGGCAGTAAAATAATGATACATAACATTTACCTATAACTTTGAATGGTTCTAATTTTTCCTATGCAATGTGGAGCAACCAGAAATAAAAAACAGCTACTAAAAAAGAACAACAACGAATGTTGGTGACAGGTCTCTGATAAAATCTTCTAGTGTGTAGTATAGTTTGTTTAGACTATGTAGCTTTCAGACTGTCTTCAGCTTCAACTGAACAAAAGATCTGACTTGATCTCAATTTCATATTGTCCAATTCTGCATGATCTGGACAAACAGCTACTACTACAATCTATGCAGAGAAACTGAGGGTGGCCTTCATTTTAGTAGCTGCTTAAAAACAGCTTTGTCCCATTAAATCATTAACCTCATTTGATTGCACATCAGATTGAGGAGCGTCATAGTAAAAGGACCAAGACCAAAATAGGTGTCCCTGCTTTCATCCAAAGTGAAGGAGGTAACCTCCCACCCTCTACAACCACCACCTCCCCCAAAGGTGAAATAAGACTGTCACTCTGATGCGTTGGCTCACTCTTGATGAGCTTGGGAATAAATATGCAAAAAAGGGGGCTTTGCAGCGGAGAAAGAAGGGAGAGGAAAAAAAGAAGCAATCAAGGATAGCCGCGGTCCCCGGCTGGACTATAAATCTCTGTCTGTTTCAATCGTCGCTGTGGCCGAAACAGTGTAAAATTCGAGTGGGGATGTCATCAATTTCTGTTAGCGCCTCTGTCCCTTTCTGTGCCGGTCGGCGAGCGGCTGTGATGGATTGATTTTGTCACTTGTGCTCAGTTCACAGTATGTTAACATGGAAGGGCAGAGTTGGGTTATGGAGAGAGGGTTATTAGTGGCTTGGCTGTGACTGGACTTTTCTCCCTCTCTCTCTCTCCCTGTCTTCACATGAAGGTCTCCCACTCTTTCTCCCATCTCTGTCACTCTACCTTATGCTCAATATACCCGCTCCCTCATTCATCACCCCTCATTCCATTCCACATCTGCATCCCCCTTTATCTCTGCATAGCTCCACCAATCCCCTCTTATCTCTGCTTACCTCAGCCTATCTCAACCAACTGTCAACTTGTTTCTCTCCCTTCACCTACATATGTCAACTCATTCAAACTATATCTATCTATTCCTATCTTCTAGTCTACTTCCACCAGCCTCTCTTTCCACTTCAGACATTAACCAAATAAATTAAGTCTTTTCCCATTTCTCCATGAAGCATTCTACACTATACTATAAGCATTGGAACCCTAACCCTAACCTGGGTTCTGGTCCTAGTTTAGAAAAATCCTATCTTCTCTCATTGTACTACCTTCTGTAAGTCAATATGATAGTCCAAGCACAAATTCATAGACATAGTGCTGATAAAAAAGAAATGTCGACAAAGGTAGGTCTAGTACAGACAGCATTTTCTGGATGGAGTCCAGCATACTCAGAAATGTCTGAGGCAGTTTTCAGATGCATTTGATGTGTTATATTATTAGGGAGTCCAAGCCTTCTACAGTCAACTGCTTGATAGTTTCATATGAGACATATTGTCTCATCCAAGGCAAGGTGGAAGAGCCCGTGACGTCAAAGCCAGTATGTTGCTTTGTCCATTCCATGTCCAACATTTCTATTCTATTACACTTGCTGTTCCAGAAAAACTTAAAAGCTGTTTTGTAGTTATTATGCGTGATCTCCAACAATTGGTCTGCTCATGGAAAAAACACACAGATTTGTCACAAAGTTGTTCTGTCTCTTCATCTCCAGCAATCAATTATTCGGCACTTAACTCCTGGTTATATGCAGGCACCATGGCCACAGTAGATAATGTTTAGATGATAGGCTAGATCAGGGGTGCCCAGTACATCGGTCGCGATCCACCGGTAGATCGCAAAGGTAGCGCAGGTAGATCTTGTGCCATTAAAAAAAAAAAAAAGCTTTAGATGTTATTCTATCATCTGTCCTCACTATAGCATTTTGAAACTTGGTTGGCATACAGTGCAATGAAGGATTGACTGGCAGCCAGTCTGAGATCTCCCAATGCATGAGTGGCCAAAACATGCTTGCTGCTGCAAAACTCTAGTGAGCCCAGTAGTCAGATTGCATTGTAAAAGTAGTCCGCAAGCCAAAACAGGCCTAAATGACAACCTGGATATCTTATTAGCTAAAACTGAAACTGAATCTGACACTTGTAAACTGAAGGTCAAAGCCTCTCTAACCACTGTGCCACAACTCCCTCCTAAAGGATCTAGAAACAAAAATAAAAATCCAACTCGTAATAAGCATTTGGAGTGACAGTGATTGCTCAACTTCATAAAAAACCTAAAATATATTTGTTCCTCCCTCTAGTCAGTCCTCTGAGAGAACAAAGTCCTCTTTATATCCAGGAAGTCTATGAAGCATAAATGAATCTTCTCGATTTTGTTTGGTGGAAATCCAGAAAATGTCTAATGTTGAGCAACAGAAAGAAGTTTTTACAATGTATTAGACACAAAACTCAGATAGAGAGCATCAATATACAGAGCCATTACTTCATTGTCAACAAAACTGAAACCTGACCTTCTTTACTTGTTCACCCCAGATCATTTTCAGGCAAGTGCCATAAACATTTGCTTACACAATGCACAATTGCATTTTATGATACCAAGAGCTGAACTTTTCTACATGCAGGTCTATCAGAACTGGGTTAAAAAACAGTCTATTTAGTGCCACACTTAAAACAAGCTTCCCTGTTTGAACTAATCCTGAGATCAAAGTTTTAAAAAATGAAATACTTATGGCCCTTGGAAACATTGATTTGCCCCATCTTGTGAGTTTGGAACCAGAGTCTGAGCAGTACTCTGAGAGTGGAGCAACACTACAATGATGTGCCTACACTTCCACTCTGCTCTACTTCCACCAGATACAACAGAACAGTGATCCTCACTATTTTTTTCACAAGAGCCATATTGGCAGTGCAAAATCAAAAGGCGAGCCACTTTTACGACAACATACAAATTGGACATCCCACAAAAAATAAATAACACGGCCAATACATTTTCATTTAAGACCAGATTTACTTTAATGAGCTCGTTTCTGTCTCTTTTTTATTAAAAAACGGTCCATTTTGTGTTTTACGCTAGCTAGCGGAGCTTACGTCGCCTGCCTGCAAACGTGCATTGCGGTCAAGTTTTGTAAACAATGCCACATGGCCACCTTCATTCGCGCTTTCCGTGCTTCAGCCGTGTGAAATGTATTACAACTTATCGCCACGAGATGGCAGTTTAAGTAGCATTGCCGGTAAATAGTGGATTGCAATTAAAGGCAAGTGGCAGTGTGATACTGTAAGCTACCATGCGAGCCGCCAATTATAGCTTGACGAGCCGCATGTGGCTCGCGAGCTGCGCAATGAGTAACTGTGCAATAGAAATTTTGGATTGTACTGCTCTTGTTTATGTACTTATTCCTACTCTCGCGTTCCTACGGGACTGCTTCTTGGAGCAGTTGTCAGTGGCGACTGTCAATCATCATGATGTCACATGCTGTTTTTATAGCGTTGAATAACTAAAATGAAAAATGCAAAATGCAAAAATGCAGTTAAAATGCCCATACAGGAGGAGTGGCTTACAGACAGCCACTGGGGGAGCTCCACATGCTTTGGGTTCACTTTTGAGGAGCTGCGATGACGTTTTTTTACAGTCTATAATTCTGACCAATCATTGTGTAATGTCCAATGCAATATAGTTAGGGCAAATATACAAGAAAGACCTGGTTAATTTAATGTAGAAATAGTGACGGTGGTTTAGTAGGTAGGTCAGGTTGTCCAAGAACTGGACTGGACTCCAGGTTGCTCCCTGTGCTTAGCACTGGTGTGTGAATTTGTCAGTGTTTTTTTGTAAACAAATGGTTAGATTTGTCACTGTGACTGTAACACAGTTTGACTACCAATACAAACAGTAACACTATGTAAATACTGGACCATTTACCATTTGACGCCACTTGACCCCTTGACCCCTCTTATCCCTCTGCAGGATTTTTATCCCTCAGCTTTATTCCCTTGAATAAGGTAAGTTAATAAACTTCCTTGCAAATACTAATGTGTGGACTTGTTAGTGAAATGTGGTTTATCTACAGATGAAACCCAGTATTGATCTTTCCCATCGTCTGAATTGACAACATGCTGTGAAATTCAACATGGCACCACATTAGTTTTAACCGCAAACTTCATTGTGAGTGTCGGTGGTAAATGTCAGTATTAGGGCAGGGGTGTTGTAAGTCAAGGCAGCTGCCGTAGCAGCAGCAATAGTAGGAGTATATTTCACTGATACCGATCTCATGCTTTCTGACAGTAATGGTACTTATGGTAATGTCCTCTGTGAACCAGACATGGCCCTGTGCGTCCGCAGACATCGCGCACAGCTTCCAGACACTGTACTGATTTAAAGGCACAGAGTTAAAGGCCTGAATTGCTGGATATTGAGATTTTAAAATTTAAATTGTGAAATGCTGCCAATGAAACACTCATGAGACTTGAGAAAAATACACCAGATGACAACACACTCAGTATATGAGCTGATATAGTAAAAACCCTATTGCCTCAAAGACTGTTGACGTTAGATGATTGTGAAATATTCTTTTATAAAGTCCGTTTTGCATGACCAGACATTGTAACAAAATAGCTAGGTTTAAACAAATAAAACATCTTGTCAAATGTAGAAGATCATAGCCATGATTGTAAAAATGTTAACTATTGTCTTCCACACTTTCACACAAGTAATTTCATTCATTTCCTGTAACCGCTTGTCCTCTGGAGGGTCGCAAACTTAGAGCCTTCTTGCTGTGAGGCATCAGTGCTATCCACCACACCACTGTGCCACCCACACTGAAGAATAAGATTTGTAATTTCAGAGTATGCAATGCTGCTAAGTCAAACATTTGGTGATATGGTGCTGGAAGTGATGTGATATGTGTATCGCTTTTGCCAATAAATAAATAAATAGATAAAAAAGGCTGTGAATGCCAAAAAGTTTGGTAAAGGATTTCAAAAAGTCTTCAGACGCAAAAGACAGCCTAACAGAAGCCATTTTACAGCCTGGAAGTCACACTCACAGACTAGTGGTGGTGGTAAACTCGGTTCATTTTATGGACCCTGGTTAGTCTGAGTCACTCATTAAAGTTATACAGTTCACCTGAGTCACTTGAGTCAAAAGTCTGGAAAGAAAGGAGTCTAATCATACAATTCTTACTATTTTATGCTAAAATAAATGTCTCCAAAAATTCCCAAATTTCTGACAACATGACATTATTAGCCAAGAAAAAGACAAAAAATATATGCTTGTCCACAGCAGCAGTATTTGGACCAAAGACATACTGTATTTCAAAAGGAGAACATCATACTAACTGTGAAGCATGGTTATAGGAATCTTATTTAATCTGCACGTCACGTCTCTGGGGCCTCAGGTACTGGGCAGCTTGGAGTCTTTCAACTATGAATTCTACTTCATGTCAAAAGGTGAGGCCATCTGTCTTAAAGCTCCAATTGAACTGAAATTTTCAGCAGAACAATGACCTTAAGTATCCTGGCAAACCCATCAAAGAATGGCTCAAAAATAAAAACAATGGGGGGTTATGTAATGGCCTATATGGAAAAAGAGCAAAGATCTGAATCCCACTGAAATGTTGTAGGGGCTTTATAAGGTGCAATACATGTGAGAGGGCCCCCACTTGACTTTCATCTCCATAAATGTTGCATGGAAGAAACTTTCAGCAGGCCAGTGTCAAACTAGTGGACAGTTATGCAAAACGCCTGCTGAAAACCACTTCTACAACAGAGGAAACTAGTAAACTAGCAAATAGTTGAGTATTGAAAAGGATTTTTTTTTTCCAAATTTCAAAAAGTCAACTATTTCCAGTTTTCTTGATGGTGTCTAATGAATTCTAAATAATAATAAACTATAATCACAAAATGGAGGCAGTAGTGCACAACGATTTAAAAAAAAAAAAAATCCCCCCATCTTCTTCAACAGCTGAGGTGTGCTCACTTGTTATATCTCTTTAGTTGTTGTCACAGGAGCTAATTTTGGTTCCATTCCCTGAGTTAAGATCTTTCCATCCAACACTGATGCACCTCCTATGTAGCACCCTAGTCACTACCACATGGTGTAGGACTCTTTATCCGGTGTCCTTCTTTACATCTGGGTCAAATAAATAAATAAAAAATCTTATAAATAAACATAATAAAGATAATAAATGTTAGCAATGGGCTCTAAAGGGTTGGTCCCTTCACTTTGACCCGTTCAGATACACATCCCACCGTCCAAAGCTTGCTCTGTGCTTGCTTTCTAAATATCAATGACTGCCGCTCACAGATGATCCTACTTTTAATTCAGCCCTGATGTGAGCTCCTGTCATTCACTCCATTGTAATGTGAACACTTTAATTCGTCCTTGACAACACTAGGTTTTCATTTTCTTTTATTGTATTCCTTCACAACATCACTGACCTGCAGATCTCAGCCTGCTTTTTGTTAAGACTCAAGGTTAACAGCAATTAACAACAAGGAAACAAACAGCATTGTTTGCCTTCCCTCTGTCAAATTTGAATCGGTTTAGCCAGTACTTGACTTGTGAAACAACAACAACAACATGGAGCCTAATATTCCAGTTAGAAATGATTTAAAAGCCCAAATAAAAGTATAATAATGAATAAAAGTGTTTCCTTTAAACACCACATTCAGATTAAAAAACTCCTTAAAGTATCTGTAGGTCTTTTTTTGTGTCCATACCCTCTATATTGTCATATGTTCCTAGATGAATTGTTTCCCTGCAAAGTCTTCTATACAAAGTCTTATACAATTCAACATTATTTAACACACAGATGGGAGGAAAATAAGAAATAATGACTTAACTGGTCAACCACATGCCAAAGAGTTGAGGAAGAAAAATGCCTGATATATCACTTTTACTCCTGTCACACGGTTATTCCTATTAAATGAGCAGGTGCATATTAACATCGGCCCATATAATTTAATTTCCCATGCAAACAGTTGACACAGACCATTTTAACCTGAATGATTTCAAACAGACTGAAAAAAAAACTCTCCTTGTAACAGCAGCTAATGACAAGAGTGATGGGTAGAGAGAACCGAACTGCGTTCCTAAATCAACTTTCTTCAGAGTACCTTCCTGAGTCTCTTACCGCACCACATCCATCTGTCCTCATCAGCCAAACACAGACAGACGCCTCCCCTCCTCTCTTGTTTCCTTCTCTGTTTTTGAATATGTGTTTTCTGTTTATTATTAGCTGACTCGGTGCTTCATCATCCCGTGAAAATTCATATCTGGTGAACATAAGGGGCAGAAACAGTAGGGAATCAATCTTTTGTGCTTGGGCAGATAAACACAAGACACAATCAGAGGGAAGGAAGAATGACAGAGGGAGGGAGAATCGAGAACAGAGGAGAAGAAGGCCTCATCCCCTCATCCCGGACTTGATGGATAGCAGGAGTAAAAGTGTTGGGATGGTATTATGTAAATTAAGGAGGCATCCTCGCATGGCCTTGATGATTATAGGAAGATGTGAATGATGTTAGTGGGTCCCCAGGCGTTCTGCCAGGGCCTCGTTATTCCCCTTCCTTACAACTGCCCCAGGTGTGAATTCAGTGTAACCCCCTAGACGCCCCTCCCCTCAGCTCCTCCCTGCTACCACCCATACCCATTCACTCCCACGGCGGCACCCAACCCCCAAAAAGAGAGAGGAAGAAAAAGAAAAATAACTTACCACAAGACATCTGTTTCATTTACTTAACAAATTAACTGTCAGGGAATGTGCCCCCAGTGCCTCTAATAGGCAGCCGGGAGGTGGACAGGGAAAACAGCGACAGGGTTGGACACTGAGTGAAGGAGAAACAGGAGGAGGAGGAGGAGGTTGGGTTGAGGGCATCTGTACCCCCATCCCGACCGTCCTCCTCCTCTTCCTCCTCTTCCCCGTCTTCATCTGTTAGCTGAAGCTTCCCTGAGGTGTATGAACAAGTGACGGAGCCGTGCTGTGATAAAGTGTGACACTGAATATGGGTTTCTTCTCTACCAGTGATTTGAATTCCACACTAGTGATTCAACCATTGGCAAATTAAGGAGCTTTTCCATTCGTTGTTGTACATACCCCAGCGTCTGGAAAAGCCTTTGTAGGAAAATGTGAACTGCTGAACAGGAAGTGAGTGATGTGTTTAACTTTAGTTTGTATAATGCTGCATTCAGTGTCACCTGGGATCCCTTACCATCTAATCACAGACTAGGTCAAATGAAGAAAACACAACTAGACCAGTTCCCTCCTCAGCAAATTGCATAAGGTTTCTTAACCCCAACAACCAAGTACGTACTAGTCATATTGTAGTCACCATGTCCTGTCCACAGTATGCATGTGTCCAAAAGGAAATACTTGCCCACTCTTTTCTGGGCGGTTGGAAGCAGTTCTTCAGATGACTGGTGCTTTGAACAGCCAGTGAAATTCTTTAAATGATAACATGTTGATTCAGTGAGCAGGTCTGAATTTGCACCAGGTCAGTGTGTGCAAATCAAGCTACTGTACCTCCATACCATTATCCTCTGAGTTTGGTTTTATAACAGCCCTAGGTTATGACAGTACAGTGAAGCATATAAGAGTTGTAGGCTTTATTCTAGTTAAGTTTAATTTTTTAAACACCTAGACTTACGTTACAGACATTTGTAAAATTATTATTTCTACTGGTAAGTCTTCATCCTGTGAAGCCAAAACACTAAAGGCTGAGTAGAGTTAGACCGTTAAGTTTTCCAATAAGTTTAAAATAATAATATTCAGGCAGAAATATGCAAATCAACAGGATCAGTCTGTTCCAGCTTCTATTACCTTGTGCAGTTGCAGTGTTCTGACCTTTTACAAGAGACCGTACAGTAACCATGTATGTCAGTGGCCTTGTATTTATATAGATGTTTTCTAATTATTGACTTTCAAAGCACTTTACAGTCTACCCATTCATTCACACAGCTCTGGGTTCAGTGTCTTGGTCAAGGATGCTTTGGCATGTGATCCTCAGTTTCTACCAGGAACCAAACAACTAACCCTCTGGTTCATGGTCAGCTCACTTTTCCCAGAGAAAAATACAAGAGCAGCTTTCAGTTTACGTCAGTTTACTTTCAGTGTTTAAGGGTGATTGTGCAGGAATGGCAATGGGTTAAAAACACTACACAATTAATTAAAAATGTAATTAAAATAAAAAAAAAGAAGAAGACGAAACCCACAACAGCTGGAGAGATATTAAATGTATGGGTGGGCTAACAAGTTATGGCTCGCAACCTTTGGTCATATTCAAAAGGAAGAATTGGTATTTCTAACAGCACTGAGGGGTAGCTGTGCTGTGAGCATGAGCGTAGACTAAAAACAAAAACATCACAATGCACACTTACACAACAGCCGTAGAGACGAGCTTCAAAGGCTGCAGAAATATGTAAATCAGCATGCAAGCATGAATCTACTTGACAGGGTTTTGTCTTCTCGCCTCATATGTTACCTGTTCTCAGTGCATGCTTTATGCATGTGGGGAAGAATATAAAGGGAGGGGGCTATTTTGCATTTTTTTGGCAGTCTATCTCAGTCCTCAAAGTTTCCTTTACGATAACGAAAAACCATTAGCTGCTGTCAAACAGCCACGAAGAGAGATTATTTTTTTTATTGAAATAAGATTAAAATGATAAGTTTGACTGAGGGTTCCACCTGATAAAATATTTCAGCTCATAAGCGCAGTGTGGGCACAGGGATTAGAAGGGAAAAGGGGAAAGGGGGGTAAAGCAGAGGAGAGAGACACACAGAGAGGGAGAAATTCATAATGTATAATAAAACAAAAGGTGTCATGGGAAATAACAGTGATATTAAAATTAGAGTAAGGTGGGATCTATATGAAAAATGCAGATTTGAAAATGTAAATGATGATGAGGGAGATGAGAACAGATATGGAAAAGTGATAGTGTGTGGAAGAAAGGAGAACTGTTCAGGGCCTTGGAGAGATGCTTTGTGTCAGAGTGTGACTTTATGGAGGAGCTCGACAAGAACAATGGTCACAGATGACAAAGAAGGAGATACGATGAGGGTCAAATCATGTGGACAGTTCTAACATACATATGTGCTATGTGAAATATATCCTTCATGTCAAATAACTATTACATGTCATGTACTGAACCTTACACACTTTTTGTGACAGCCCTATAATACAGGTTTGGTTGGGTTTATGTGCAAAAACTTGATAAGAGGGGAGAACGTGTTTCATTTACAATAGGCGCTTTGATCCTTTCATGGAATGACTGTGGTTTGGGACAAAATAAATATGTCCTTAAAGTTAACTTACATTACAAGTTAACCCGTTTGACCTGAAACAGGAAGTGTTGTGGTCTCTCGTGCGATGTTTAATTTTTGGGTCCTGCAGGTTGAGGGGAGGGGCCTCTGTGGATCATACCACAGATTCTTGATCAGTTTGGTATCTAGTGAATTTGGAGGCCAGGTCAACGCCTTTTGTTGAGTTGTTCCTAAACCGTTTTTGTGTGCGTCTGTGTCAGGCTGCATCCTGCTGGGGATGGCTGCTGCCATCAAGGAGTGTCACTGGGTGGGGGGTGCCTGGTCAGGTCTAGGTGGGTGCTAAATGTCAAAGTAACATCCATTGGACATTGAACTGTCACAAGATGGTCAACGTTATTTATTATATATTTACTTCTAGTGTCAGTGGTTCTAATGTTGTGGCGGGCGATACGTGTGTATGTTCAGAAACATGATTAAATGATTGTGATACATATGGCATACTGGATGTGTACCACGACTATCATGATGTATATACTGTAATAAATGCTCACTGATATAGTGAATGCAGCTTAGTGTAACATCAGTTGAACTGCATTGCGTTAGTTCTGAACATTGGCAGTGGTTGTCATTTTAGGCTGCAAAACTGCTTAATAAGAACATCACTCTTAGGAGTATACACCGTTGCCCATAAATTTGGAATAAAATATGCTTTATCTCTTCTCATGAAATGATTGTGACAATGTGATGTATATAAATAGGAATAAAAAGAGGGATGTGTCTGAAAACAAAATTATTCCAACTTTATGGGCAACAGTGTATCATGTTGTTAGTTTCTCAATATATACCATGGATTGTCAACAGTGAAATAGTTTAGTCTGTTTTCATGCAGTGTGATTGATGAGTAACCAACAAAGGACAGACATACTGTTCTATGTCAGCATTTCTGACCTTGGCACATACAGCATCTTCGCTATTGATTGACATGCAGCATTTTGCACTCTGCATGTCTCTATAGGAATATGTCATCATTTACACAGCTGTAGATTACATTGACCAGACCTCAGCTTGCCACCACAGGTGACCCCCTCCTTTATGTCCTCCTCGGGAAGAGTACAGAGATCCCCTTTAGTGAAAGGGGAAGGAAGGGTAAAAGGAGCCCCTCTTTGATATGAGCCTCCCTGAGGGGCTCTCTTGCTACTAAAGAATGTTAGAAGTTCAAGTTCCAGCCACTAGCCCCTGAAAGCTGACCTGGTCTGCCACATGTCCTCTGTTCCAAGCCAGCCAAGGACAAGGGCAGGCAAATGGGAATGCACAACCAGCTAATACACAAAGGAGAAATGTTTGAAAAGGTCTCCTGACATTGAAAGTCACATAAAAGATATAAGCGCAAGACCATGATGTGCTTTTTATATTTGTATGTTTTAAAAGAGAGCAGGGCCTCCAGGAAATCACACTACTTGAATCTCAGAGCAATGCTTAAACGTAGGTATGTTTAAGCTGTGAGAATATGAGCCAACAATAACGCAATGATTGTATTATACCTTAATAAAAACCTTATACATTTAAGAATATCATTATAGGTTCTTATATAATAAAATGTAGGTAAACACTGGTGAAACACTTTCATGGATTCAACAAATATTGATAAATGGAGACTGAAAATGAAACCAGTCTGTGTTTGGGGGAAATATTAAAGAAATTTGTCATAGATTTCTATGTTTTTAACATTAAATGACTGGGAACGGCTGTGGTTAAACCTGATGGAAAAGGGATTGCAGGCCTGTAAATGTTTCTTTCAATGCATAATACAGCCTGCTGGCTCCAGAGGAAAATTGCCTTGTCCTTGATAAATCAATAAAAATGACTGATGTGATTGATGTCTAATGACTTACACTAGACTGCCCATGTAGCCTTTCAGCCTAAAAACAGTGTCGGATCATGGACATTTTGTTGTTCCAAAGTGGTCTGAAACCAGCTGTGGGCCCTGGTGAACCTCTGTTTAGAGATTATGTGTCCTTAGCAGATTGCTGTGCTTATTTCGAACCTTCACTCACCCTTCATAATACATAATAACAATAATAATAAAAATCATTTTAACCCAGAGGGCTAACGATTTGATCTCTGGCACATGGACCACATGCCAAAGTCTTTTAGTAAGACACTGACCTGAGTTGCTCCCAGTCCATAGCACTGGTGTTTGTAAGTAATAATAATAGTAATAACTGTAACCCTTAATTGTCCCACAATGGAGTCATTTCAGTTCCTGCTGTTTGACCCATCCATTTGTTCACACAGTAGTGTGTACAGTTGGAGCAGCGGTCTAAGGACTGCATCTGGGGAGCAATGTAAATGTGTATGTTTGTGTTAACGAGTGGGCAAATGTGACTGTAAAGCACTTTGAGAAACAATAGATAGAAAGGGGCTATATACACACAAGCCATTTACCATCAGTAAGTGTTTTTCTTTCTTCTTATTGTTTATTTAATCTATGGGAAGGCTCATAGCTCCTAATAGGTTATGGCACTGCTGCTGACGTTACCATACTGGATACAATGTCATCTTGTGCGTTAAGATGACTGATGAGAAATTTAAGAACAGATTGTCCAAGACATTTAAAAAAAAGGTAAGTTATCGTCTAAGAAATGTTAATTTTATTAGTCTGAAAGAAATATCAAACATTAGGTTGCTCTGAGTTATCACTGCAAACATAGTGATGCTTCTGTCTCTGTCAAAGGACCTGATATCTACCTGACATCTACCTCACATAGAGACATAGTTTGAAATAAAGGCAAGTTTGTTATCCCAACATAATCAAAACAAATTCCTCCAATTACAGGTGAGTATCTGGTTGCTAACAGACGCTACTCATGTGAGTTTCTGGTGTGCACCACACACTAATAAAAACCTTAACTCCCCACCAGTCCATTTGAATGGAAGAAGCAACTTGGATAAATGGCAAAACGTCTTCGAGAAAACCCAGCAAATCCAGTTTCAGCTTTGTTGTTTGGATATACCGTCACCTGGATGACTGAGAACCTTCATAGACACAGAGACAAAGTGGGTTTTCCTGTAAAAAAAAAAAAAAAAACACTGTGGAGAAAACCTGGCAATTAATTATCACATGTCACGGTACCCTCACTGTCCATCAAAATTACTTAATGAACCTTGTTAACCTCAGTTCAACATTAGTAGTAGTAGACAAAACGGACAGTCACACAGCTCTGCAAAACCACTTAGATGACAACGACGCTTCAGCCATTAGCAGTGAGCAGCAGCCAGTCTGGGCTTTTTACCACACAGGGGCTCTACACAAGTGCTCTTAACTGCTCTCCTTCTTCTAGATAAAAAGCAACTCTATTTTTTGCCCATTAGCACTGGCATTAAGAGCTATTATTGGCCTTAACGGCGATAAGTATCCACTCCCACGTCACCCGTCATTACCATTATTATTCTGAGTCGAACTTGAAAGGACACAAGGACGTTTGACAGGCGCTACAGCCACCGCTTGTTTGGCTGCTCCTCTGGAAGGGAAATGGGGAGAAAGGAGAGAAAGGGAGGGGATACTTAGCTGTTTAGCTCTGGCATGGTAATGGAGAGGAAAGAAGGTGTTTGTGTGGGCAGAGCAGACACTGAGAGAACCGATTTAGCGATAAAATTCTCTTGACCTGGAGATGATGGATATTTTTCACCCTTAATCCACTGTAAGACTTCAGTATGAAGCTTTGTTCCTTATTGCGGTTAGTAGGGACATAACTGTAAATTACAGTATCTGTGAGAAATTTGGGATTATTGAGGCTGATATGCAGTTTCATTTGACCAAGCCACAGACAATGTCAAGGCAGGGTGTGGTAGACCAACGATAGATGCCCTAACGATCCCTAAGTCCTCAGAGGACCTCAAAAACACTTGAAAGAATAAATGGCCCGTCTCGTTTTACCACATCCCCAATATGTGAAGATATTGCTGAATGGGCAGGGAGCTGTGACTAGGATGGCACAGGGGCTGGCCTCACCTGTAATGGCATATCTCAGCCTCTCTCTATCGATCAGCTCTGCCCCTGAACACTCGTCTAGGCTCCGGGCCGTGGGCCGCTGGGGCGGTGGCCGTGGATCTCATTGCCACGATGCCCTTGGTGAAGGCCGGTGTCCAGTGACAAGCAGCAGAATGGAGTGAGTGAGCGAGTGGAGGGAGTTGTAATGATGGAAGTGCAGTACACACTGGATCTCATCTGTCGACCAGCACACACACACACACCTCTTCACTACGTATACTTCCAAACTGTATTATGTTAACAATTTTTAACGTCTGCTTATGGATGTAAAGGTCAGCTCCAGAGTTAGAGATAGAGATTCAAAACTCAATGGCCTAGTTTGTAATATGTACCTCCTGTAGTAAAACACCTACAAATAATCAAATGTTCAAGTCTTCAGTTAGAAAAAATGTCTCTTAATAGTATTATTTTTATCTGAAGTTATGATATAATTCTTCAAATTCTTACCATTTTAATGTGAAGAATCTCCAAACATAAACAAATAACTTGTCTTGCCTCACATTTCTACTGGAATGTCATTGATGGTTATATTGTATCTGTGATTATTTCCTGAAACAATAAATACAATACAATACAATAAAAGAGATTAAATGGGAATTGTGTAAATTTACTCTACTTAAGGTCTATAACTGGTAATTATTATAAATGTTCAACATTTGAATTTACCATCAGAAATATTTGGGTGATGTTGTAAGAATTCTGAGATTTCTTGTGATTAATCTTTTAGAATAATAATTTTGTTGTCATTGTTGCATTGTATAACACATAACGCATCATAGAAGATTCCATAGTTTGATGTAATTGCAAGATTGAATATTCGTCTCGGTACCAGCATACAATATAACATATAAAGTTTTCAAATTTCATTTAATGACAAAATCAAATGTAGTTCAATGATTCCAGATGTCAGTATTGGAGAAATGAGTGCAGATCAAGGTGCTCGCCACTGTGAATATGAAAGTAGGAGTACAAGAACAAGCACACACACACCCTTGAGGATCGAGAACAGTATCTTTTCAGAGAATCAAGATATCTGTACATGAGCACATGCATAAAAATGCACAGTGTGTCTGCTCCCTGAAGTAGTGCTGTGTAAATCCTCAGTGTCTGTCTGTACTCCCTGGTGACCCTGTCTTGCCGCTCCTCACTTCTTTTTTTTTTTTTTGACACATCAGATGAATAAGAGGGTGGAATTGGTGGGAGGAGGTGGAGACAAGCCAGTCATCCTATCGGGCGCCGCGTTTCTCACTCGGTTAACACCTCGCTGGAGAAACAGGATGCCAGGCTTGGACGCACCAACCCCACCACCACCCCCATCACTTCATACAGCTAAACACACTCTAAATGTATTTGCAACACTGCACCCTTTTTATAAGTGTTTCCTGACCTTTAATCTGTTTTGACTAAGGCTTAGCTGTACTACACTGTCCACACTTTACTGATCAGCTCGCATGTATTTAAATGTCTTCTGTGTAGTTTTTCTCAGCTCTACATTTGTAACCATGCCATGTTGATCTTTTGTCTATTTGTTCTTGGCGCCTGCTTCAGTTGTTGCTGAAAGCTGCCTGATAAGAAGACCTTTAAAGAATAAGTCAATTTGTCCAAATGGTCAACTTAGAAGTAACAAGAACACAGCAACATTTAAAATTTTCCGCAGGACGTAAGTGGTTTCAGAACTTTGGGATAATAATGTAGGCCATTCTCAGTGAGAGTCAGCAAGGTCTCGACGAAGACACTGGTGATGGACAATCACAGGATTCTTTACATGGTAAAAAAACAAAAACTCCTTCACAACATTCAGCCAAGAGAAAGACAGTCCATGAGAGTAATCATTGGGATTATTCAAGTCAGCAGTGGTCGAGTCATGTCACCTGAAGAGCATGCATTTCAAGACAAAACTAAAAGCAGAAATTCACATGAACAACAACTGAAGGCAGCTGTAGTTAAGGCCTGGCACAAAATCACAAAGGAAGACACCTATTTGTTAGCGACACCTGTGGGTTCCAGACTTAAGGTAGTGGCTATCTGCAAAGAACTTATGACAGGGCAAATACATTTGAGTTACTGATGTGTCCTTCATGAACAAGCCGGCTCTAAGAGCGGATTCTTAGCAAATGTAGCAAATGAGAAGAGCTGAAGCTTCAGTTGCTCCTGTGAACCCATGCTGGCAGGGGTGGAACCGGATTATGATGGGCACACCATGTGGCCAATCACATAGGAAGACAGATTCAGATTCTGAATTTGAAGAGTAACAAAAATACATAGAAATAAGGCTTTTATAGAAAAAGCAAATGAAAACTTGCTTACCAACACACAATCCATTCCCAATCACTAAATTAAGATAAAATAGTAGGCTCCAAGTGAAACTAAATGAAGAACCATTTGGGAACCAGTTGGGAGGCATACCGGCTGGCTATTCTAAGGGAGCCGAGCTAAAGAGCCGAATCTTTGAAAAGAGCTAAACTTCCTATCATTAATTTTAGTCCCTGAAAATAGGGGATTGTGTATACATTCTTAATGTTTATAATCCCTAAGCATTTCATATTATATTTTAGTTTAACTGCTCGAAAATTTGTCCAAATATTTCTTGACAGGAGAATCTCATATACCAATGGGGATAGTCATTTACAAACCTGGGAACTGTTGCACCAGGCCTTAATAATTATTACTTAAAAGTTATTCTCCTTTGTTCAGAAAATAAAAAGCATGTTGCAATGAGAATAGGATCATTTTAAAAATGTGCCAAGATACAAGAGTACGTCACACCTATTCTAGAACTCTGGTTGTTTATGAGTCTCCCAACAGGATCTGGTAAACACATTATGTTTTTAATGAACAATATTAACTCATAGCTCATCATGCAAAATGCAAGCAAATGTAAAAAGGGTGTGAAATATGTAACTTATCATGAACCAACGCAGAAATAAGGTTTAAAGCGTGACATTTGGCACACTGACGGTCGGTCAGTGAACATAAATACAGTGAACTGGCTTTGCAGTGAGTCCATCTGTAACTTTGTGGCCTCATCACAGGTGAAGGGTTGTCATAGTTGGCCTTCACTGGATTTATCGGCTTCTTTGATGTTGGTTTGGTGGGTATATGGTCAGCAGTATCTCCATGCTACAAGTTTATCCAAGTAGTTCTGTAGGTTGACAAAACAATTAAACAGAGAAACTTACAGATGACGAGGGATGTTGAGGGATGACGACCATCCCTCAACACTACTGTTACATGGCACAGTGAGCATCTACAGTATTATGTAACAATAATGTTCTGTTTTTAGGTCAATTAGTTTCTTCATGAACTTAAGTTCACACAGTGTGCAAAATTCAAAGTAAAAAAGCCAGGGATGATAGCCTCCACCTCTCTGAATAACACGTTTTCCTTTCCTACCTCGCCAGTCGATGCATAAAGTTAATGTGATTGTTTCAGGGCCTCATGTGTGGCAACAATTAATGTGGGTTGCAGTGTTATTATACTTCACGCTGGTACCAATTATGTTGGAGAAAGGTGTTATTTAGATCAATCTCATAAAATCTGAATATCAGTCTCATAAAATCCTGATAGATAATCAAATTAATGACTAAACCCAGCATTTCCACATCCATCGTTATTAAGTTTGAAAGCATTTAAGTATAGGTGAGTATAGTGACAAATGTTCAACATATGCATGGCAGTTTGCGTGTATGTTATAACTATAGAAGCTATATATTCCCAGTTAGTTACTGAGGCCTAAAGATGAACATAATTCAGATCTGCCTTTGTTTCTCTGTTAGCGGCTGATCATGTCTGTTGTTGGTGAGACAGCTGGGAAGAGGTGTGATTCCAACAAAGAATCCGATCACTCCTTTGTTCTCCATGCAGAGTTAACAGCTTGGTGCTAAAGCTTAGTTCATACTCCCGCAATGGGTCTAAGGCCTCGTCCACACGTACGAAAACGATCTTTTTCCTATCCGTTTTCGCTGGCACGGTTTCAAAAATATCCGCGTCCAGACTGATCCGTCTTAACGCGTCTCAAAACGCTACTTCATATCCCAGGTCTATAGGCGGCGCTGTTTCAGTTTCAGAAATTCACCAAAAACGGAGAGGAAGAGGTGGCGCATGCGCATGAAGCTTGAGCGCTGTTTACAAATCGGCTTTAGAAGAAACCAAACTCAAGGAAAAATTTGATTTTGCCCTAGTAAACATAATAGGCTCAATATCTTCTCCAGTAGTAACGCAAGCATGTAGTCCGCCATTGTTGTTGATGTTGTTATGAGACGTTTCGCGAGATATAAGAAGTGGAAGGCTGCTCGAGGGGTGCGGCGATGGTGGCGATGACGTCATCGTTTTCCAAAATATCCAGTTTCCCTGTCCAGACGGATTCACAAAAAGTGCGTTTTCGAATTTATCCACCCTGGGACCCGGTTTCAAAAAAGTGCGTTTTAGGGCTATGCGTTTACGGGATTCGTCTGGATGATAGGCCAAAATAAATAAAAACATTTGCATTTACGCAAAATTGCATTTTCGTGTGGATGGCCCCTAAGTGGAGCCTACACTGTAGGGGACTACACCGGAGAAAGCATTTCCTGTATACCTGTGCACTGGTGTGTCAGCATTGTTCTGTAATCACACAACTAATACGCTAGACAACGACTAGTCAGCTGTGCTGAGTTTCTCAATGTACTTCACACAATGGTGAGGAAGATGACACAAAAACAGAGAACAATGGAGGAGCTGGCAATTACTCTCATTCAGTGTGTTCAGCTACATGAAGCAATTTGCTCTTTAGTTTAGTATTCAGCCTAAAGAAGCATGTCAGAGTTTGAACTATCAGAAGACCGTATGTATGACCATACAATTGATAATTCCCTTATTAACACCGTCCCCAGGCCACATATTTTCAATCGACTTTGCCCATCCCTAGCACAAGCATACCACTGCCATTCTTGTCTGCGCCCTGGTTACATCATGCACTGATTACGATAATTCTGTTGTTTTTGGTCTACCATCCAAATATCTGCATTAACTGTGATGGGTCCAAAATGCCGCAGCTTGTATCATCACTTAAACGCCCTTCATCATAGCTCCACTGGCTTCCTATAAAATCTCACCCTGAGTACAAGGTCCCGTTACTTAACTGCAAGACTCTTCATAACCAACCCATACTCTGAAATCCTCCTCAGCTATCCACTCCATTGCACCAAGTGCCCAATTGTCCACCAGGCGGCTTTTGATTTTTAATGGAGTGTTTGTTTTATTCTTATGATGTTTTATACATTTCTATTTTATGTGAGGTGACCTTGAGTGCTTCAAAAAATTAACCACAAATAAAATGTATTATTATTATTTGTTATGATGATGATCATTCCCATGATATGGATGCTGTGATGATGATGATGTGACACAATGATTTTAAGTTTAAAATGATGGGAGAGGTCACGATGAATAAAGTTAATGATTTGATGAAGATGGTGACAATAAACGTGAAAGAGAAGAAGATGATGGTGGTGGTGACGAGGAGCTCACTGTTAATGTTCATGATCAGGGTTGGCTGTCACAGATTTTTCAGTTGTGTTTTCCCTCTGCTCTCACCATAATCACAGCAATCACTCAGCCTTTGTTCTACGCCATGTAAAACAATGAGCTCTGATTGTTCAGAACAGTCAAAACACCCACATTTACTCTATATACACATATAGCAGACATTCAGTCATAAACAAGACATCAACACTTCTCACATGGATACGGTAGATGGAGACTTTTCCACTCGCTCATTGAATCTACTCTTCAGCGTGTTTCCATCTTTCTTTTAGTGCTCATGGCCAAGGTATTTTCCTTAAATGGTCCAATTTTCATTCATCAAGCTGATGCATTCATGTATTAAGTGGAGCAAATAAGTAGTGAGTGAACATGAGTCTGGTAGATCCAATGGCAAGTGACCACCTTAAACTACAGGTGTGAGCATTAAAGACGTGTTTCAGATCTGAACAAGAACACATTTGGAAGTGGTCTAGGCCACTTGTGACTACATTCCTTTAGTAGTGTGAGCACACAATGGGTCCTGGCCACATTGAAGGACCGCCTACTCAGCTGGCGTGCTCTTGCATAGGAGTAGAGTTTTGAAACACACAACAAATAGTGCTGTTCAGGCCTCCGAAACAGTGGTAAATATCTATTGAATGCGGCAGCTGTTTGCATAGTGTTCTGTTGCACCTCAAATAATGACTACTTGCATAGAGGGCACAAAACTGACAGCACTGAGACAGTACTTCCTCCATTAATGGTGTTCACTCTACTATTCAAATCTCAGATGCTGCTCACAGTCTTGACACAAGAGGCTGAGTACAGGAGCATGGTGGACGGCTTTGTGGAGGGATGTGAACTATATTATCTGCAACTCAGCATCACAACAACAAGAAGAAAGGAAAGGGAAACTACTGAGATGGCTTGTTATCGCTTGCAGGCCATCAGCAGCAATCTGGAGTTGTATCTGTTGACGGAAACCACTGAGGTACACTGTAGAGAGCCACAAGAGTTCCTCGCTGCTACTGTCCATCAGTCTGTATAAACCTTTCCCCTTTTGAAGAAAATGTAAAACTTTTACAACTCTGATAACTATGATAACATAACATTCATTCATTCATTGATCATTTTCAATATAATCCAAAATATTTCACAGGCAAGAACCTCATCTTAAGTGATCAATTACACTAATGAAAAAAAAAATGGTTGCAGCCCTTGAGATGATTCATCCGATCAAACCACTTACCCTCTGGTACGTGGGCCAGCTCCGGCCATTTTGCAGTATCTGTGCATACCTCTAGAAAGGCTTAAGTTAGGCAAATATTGTGAGCATGCCAAACAATCTATAGTATGACTGAGGAAAGTCATTTAGTTTGGGTTAGGATAAGAGTGTGGTTATGTTAGGACGTGAGGTCCATTTTCCTACGGACATTTTGGACACCTGCCTACCACTCTAACTACCACAGCCTCTCCTGTGTTATGTACATATGCTACACACTGCCTTCTCATTTGACATTGAATGCTGGACATCAGTTGAGAAGGGCAAAAACTGCCTAATCAAGCAGACCCCAGGCCCTCTGGGCTGTATGTCTAAATTTAACATCGTGGCCAGAAGATGGCCCCAAAAAAACTATTTCACTTTGTGTGGCATAAAGTCACAAATTCCTATCCTCAGTAGCATACCGGGCTGGTAAAAAAGTTATACTAAGGTCTGGTAAAGCTGGAAAAGTCAACTGTACACACTGGCTGCCACAAATGCAGGCATGGAAGAAGGAAAGGGGGGGAGGAGAAGAGGAAGGCGGGAGGGTAGGAGGGAGAAAATGGCACTTGATTGGTGACAAAAGATAACAAGAAGTGGCTGCAGGGAGCCTCCAGAACTCAGAGTGGTGTGAATAGACCCCATCTGGTTCCTTCACAAAATGCTGAGGAGACGCAGATAATAGGACGCACACACACTCTTATATACACACTCTCTCTCCCCAACTTGTTCTCTTTCCGTCTCTCTCTCATCGCTCGGCCTGACCAGTCCCGGGTGGCCTCATCGCCTGGTCCAGGATCCCCCAAAGAGCTCTCGCCCGTCGTCTCTGAGCGTACACTTCAGCTAGACCAATTTAACGTGAGAAAACGTGAGGAGGGCGAGACGCACTGTCCATCTGTGGCTGGTTGTCATGTGTGGGGAGGGGAGACCATGAAGGAGACACATTCCCTCCCCTTGTTCGTTCGTCTTTACATAGCATTTGTTTAGAAAAAGTCATAAATAACTGCAGGCATCTTTTCAGATGGACTCAAGAAATGATTCCCGGGCCTCTGACTGAATTTACTTGTGTCCCTGTGAATGACTCCTGAACAGCAATGTCCTAAAAATAAGGCTTCACATTACATATGAATTTGAAAACCTATAAAGCCTCTTCGTGCTATTTATATGGACCTTTCCTTTGAAGTCAAAAATACCACAGTCAAACAGAGATATTGCATAATAAAGGGCTGTCTTTTTTTCACGTGACCTTAAGTCATTATGACTTTTGGTGTATTTTGGACTCTGCAAAGAGGGTTAATTACATTGCTCTCTTAAAATAAAGTTGTCCCATTATAGAATCAGAATATTGCTTAAATATTATATTAATTATTGATTCATGTAAAACACAAAAAATATGTATTGCAAATACAACGTGGATGTGGGTTAATGTAAAACAAAGCAAAAAAAAAAATGCAAATTACAACCTAAAAACTTTAAGAACATAAGCCAAAACTGACAGGAAACCAGTCAGTCTATGTATGTAACAGTGTATGTTTAAAGACTTACACTCACTATAGCTAAGTCATCTTCCATCTCATTTGTTAATGGTGATATTTCAGTCCAACGTCTTCACGGAACTGCAGGATCATTTGAGTGCATATCAGTTTGAATTAGTAATAATACTCTCTTCTTTATATGTAGATATCCAGACCCGAGTCATAAAGGGGAAGCCACAACAAATCTGGTACAGTGCAGCTTTAAACACACAAAATAAACACCTGAGAGAGAAATCTATGTGGAGACCCTCAGGGGAAATCAGACGGTGGGACCAACACTAACCGGGGCAATATGAACTGTGGCAAACACGCTCGTGATAATAGCAATAGTCTGCGTTCGAAGTGTGTGACCTGAGTGTGTTTGCCTGATCAAGCTCCTATTGTGCCTTTTGGATTGATGACAGCTGAATACCTAAGGGAGGTGTATGAATATGTAAAATACACTAGTGAGTGTCGCAGTCTCATTGGCTATGCAGCCGTACGACACACACACACACACACACACACATTCTGAAACATATGGTTTTGTTGCTACTGCCTGTAGAGGTGATGTGGCAAGGGGACTGCAGTGCTTTCCGCTCAGGACAGGGACATGAGAAAAGTGTTGCGAGTGTGTATGTGTGTGAAGAGGGATGCCACTCTGTGAAGATTATTTAGTGCCCACACCCCACCTCCTACCCACCGTGTTTAATAATTCAGGGCCTCCCCTCATCGCTCTCATTATAAATATTTCAGCCTCTGTGGCAGGGAAGGCTCGTCTCGTGCGACAACCGGGAGATATGTTCTCAATGAGAGGTGTCGTGTGTGTGTGGGTGTGCGTGTGTGTGTGAGAGAGAGAGACATGTGCACATACACAGAAAGAACTTCTTGTTTCTGACTCTGTATGTTTACATGCCATTTTACTCTTTTAGCACTAGTATCATCATCACAGGGGTGTATGTACAGCACATATAGGGAGAAAACATCCACCCTGAAAGGAACCGAAGGCCACTGTGCTATCCTTCAATTGTCTAATCAGCCCAGCTGCCAGAGGCTAAAAGCACCTGAGTGCTAATTCATGGCTCTATTCATACACGCACACATAAGCAAGCATGGAGGGATGATGCTAATTCTCTCTCCCTCCCTGTCAAGCTTTAAAGCTCCTGACAAAACATCAGTGTCACATTTGGACAATGTCCACCGGTGTGGATGGAAATCTGCCAGTGATTAGTGGTAAATAAAATTGAGGCTTAACTATAACAAGTTTTGCGTCTACCAGTGAGTCATCGCATGGCCCATAACCACTATTATAAACAGAAGATGGTGAGGAATTTGCTAATTTACAGAATATGAGAGTCTTGCCTCACACTGTGGCTCTGTAGGCATAGGTGTGTGTCCACGTACCAGAGGGTAAGCAGTTCAACGCCTGGTACACAGACCACAAGACACTGACGGAAGTGTCCTTGAGCAAGACAATGAACTCCCAGTCTTGGTGTATCAGTGTGTGTGCTTGTGTGAATGTATGAGTAGATGTTGTGACTGTAAAGTGCTTTGAGTACCAATAAGTAAAACGTTACATAACACTACATACCATCACTTCTTTCTCTTCTTGTTTTTACTACTACTATCAGTGAGGCCAAAAAGTGGGCAGGTACTAAAATCAAAAAGAAAGGCAAACTTCTGAGCTACAATGTGGGAAACGAGTATTTAAAATGCGTTTTTAAGTACTGCTTTTGCATGTATTTGTCAAGATCGTAAATCACATGTCAAAAGTGAATTACACACAAAGACAACAAACAAGGCGAATGAAGAAAACAAGTAAAGACAACAAACTAAGTTTAAGAACTCAAGTTTCTTACGAAATTGTCTTTATCTTTAGTGCACAACGGTTGAATTCATTACATTCAACTTCACATCAAACAGACATCTATTTTAGAACCAGTTCAGTTGTTCATTTCTCACTTACATCCCGTTAATAATACTGTTTAATTGATGATAACTCCAAAAGATTTATGGTACATCTAATACAAACTGTCAAAAGAACATCGACCTTAACTAATAGGTTAATCTTCTGTCTACCTGCTGCTGCTTCTTCTTGCTCTCATCAATTAGTCTTTTTCATCACATTTGTTATTTCTAACGATGTCAACGTAGGCTTCTGTATGAAAGTATGGTTAAATGTTTCAGTCATATACGTGTCACAAGTGCTTTACACAGATAATGCTAGGCTGATTTGCACACAAGAACAGACAAGTTAATTAAGCGCATTTATTCAGAAAGTCTCTTGGAGATCAAGACCTATTGTGTGAGACCTGAGATGCATGTATATATAACATCACAACAATTAAAATCCTTCACTCGCCCATAATTAATTGAAACTTTCACAGATGATATGAGAAATATGAGCCTTTTCAAGTGACTCCAGTGCCTCCAGTTTCAAGCTGTGATGCAGGTCACTCCAGTGGTAAGGTACATGTGTGGGAATGCATCTTAACATGGTTAAAAACGTTGAACCCATCAAGAATACCTTGCGTTTGGTAGCTTAGCAGCTTTAAAGCATTCCAAACAATGATACGTATGTGCTGATGCCTTTTAGATGCCAGAATGGATATACAAGAGAAATGTTTGTTAGAAGTTATGTAAATGCATCTTAAGCAAATCTCCGCATAATTATAATGATACACCACAAGCAAGACTGGTGAGCAGCCACTATAAGTCACCTGGTTGAGTGAACACCCCATAAACTGATGCTGTGCCCCTCCCTGCATGTAGCCAGCTCTCTCCCCATCACTTCCTGTCTCTCTCCAACTATAACAACTAAAATATAACTTAGCTAACCTTATCTTTTTGTGGAGCTTGTTCCAAAGTTTAGAAGCTCATTTTATGTGGACCCCAAAACACTAAAGAAAGGTAACTGACCTTTTCTTGTTTCTTGAAGACATTTCACTAGTCATCCAAGTAACTTCTTCTAGAATGAGTGAAAGAAAAACATCTCTACAAGTCCAGTTGCCTTTCTTTAGCATTTTTTGGATATACCATTACCTGGATGACTGAGAACCTTCACAGACATTTTATGTGGACTGCAACAAAAACCTCCCCTGTGGACCTCAGCCAAAGGTTGTATGGGGTTAGCAACAGTTATCAAATGACGCTCATACAGCACTAATAAAGAAGGGGGTTACTATCAGTGCTGAACAGGAAAGAGATGCGTGTGTCTTTGAAAGAGTTTCCAGCTGATGTCCACGTGGACACAGATGAGATCAGTCAGACAAAGAGATAGAGAGAATTAGAGGTTGTGGAGCTCTCTCTTCCTTTCATTCCCTCTCACTCTCCTTTTACTTATTTTTATCATCCGTCTTTATAGAGCACATTTAAATGACATTGCCTGGCGGTGCGATATTTTGTGTGTGCGAGGGGTTCCATTTAAATAAGGAATGAGACAAAAGTAGACAAGCCTCTCCAGACGTGATGCAGAGGCAGCGTCCCAGCCAGCTGAGAAGATGAAAGAATTTTTCCTTTCGCTCTTTGTGTTACTTTTAACACTCGCATTACTAACAGAAACGTTTTCCAACATATGCCAGTGTGAAACAGCAGATGTCCAACAAGCACTGCGATGCCCATACCTGATACACTACACGGCCAAAATACTATACGGACATTTCCACGTCTGCTCGTGGTTTGGAATGGGCTGCTTGCTTAGTGAGAAGATGCCATATTGCGACTGCATTCAGTGTCTCAGTCATTAGTGTGCTTTAACAAACAACAAGAAAACAGGAGGGGATCCATACAGAGGCCTGTTCCCATAATACTGTTGCAGTATCAGTTTCATTATTCAATAAAGTACTTTGACTGTGCAGCTTCCATTAGCAACACTATTCAGGGCATTGGTAATTAGTGTCACCTCTGCTGCATAGTTAGTGCATTTGTTCTTTGCTAAGGGGAAAATACTGATCTGGACATTTTGGATATACACTTTTCATGTGATGTACTACCAAAATAATTTGTGTCCGGAATAGGTCAAATCCCTGCAGCCAGGTTAACATCTCCTAGAAAGACTGATATCAGGGTTGTACTTAATTTTGATTGGAAAGTTCATGTTTTTGGCTACTTCAGAAACTTGGACATGGTGGTGAACACTGTAAATGTTTCTGTGCCCGTAAAAGGGTCATATTTTTCCAGATTGGAAATTTGCAAACCCACCCTCATCTGAAAATGTTCCCGTTCTGCTGTCTCGCATTACAGGGAAGTATTTTATGTAGTTGCCCTCTCTTTTCTTTGTTTTCCCGGGATGTTATCGCTTTAGCAATTGTGTGAGCCACTGGAGTGAGTGATTGTTGAGTATGGCTCCTGGGTTTGTTGTTGAGGGAAACAAAGGATTTTATTTGATTTGATTTTTCTCCTTCAGAGAGATGCACTGAAAGGCTTTTCCTCAGACCACAACTGCCCTCTATCATGCTCGAAAGGGATATGCCCCCGCGACAAACAAAACAGATAGATCACTGCAAATGATCTCTGTGTGTGAGACAAACACATGGGGGCACATGTTAGTCTGTATTTGAGTGTGTTCTTTAGCATTGTTTGAGCCTAATTTGTGTGTGTGTGTGTGTGTGCATGTGGCTGGGGACAGATCTGTCCTCTAGCTGGCAGATGCCCAATACAGCACAGCTGGGCCCCAGCCGCAGGAGGGGTCATGGGGGCCCAAGATTTCCCCCTAGCCCCTCAAGGCTTTTTTAGACTTTGCTTTCAGCAGCAGTGCGTGCAACACACACACACACACACACATTCATAAAAATAAAAAGAAACACACATACACACATGCACGGTGATGAACACAAACATTTTGCTCATACAAAGCCCCTTCAAGCCAGCTATCACAGTGTTTGAAGTGGTCTCCTGCTCCCACACACCCCGTGATGTCTCATTGTCTAATAATTGATGACTGCATCCGTCGTATGATCCTCTCTGCTTGAGCATGTAGAGGTCAAGTGGCTAGTTACCACTGGTAGTCAAACATTTCTGCCAGCTGATGGAACTCACCAAGTCCAGTGTACTGATAGACAATAAAATTTACAAAAGGATGACGCTTGTTTTTGCTGTAAAGTTGGTTTTGAACCACTCATTTGTGAACTGATTGTGGTCCAGCAAAGGACTAAAAAGTAGCAGTGACATACGCGTCATCTGAGCACTGTGGAGTTGAACTTGTTAACAAGAAGTTGGTTGTGTGACTGTCCAGTCATAGCAGACGTATCTTTTTTTTCTCTGTGTTGGATTGAGATGTGCTCCATTAGTTGGAGTCTGGCATGTTACTAGGCTTCAACAAGACAGTTCATGCAGTTCAACTGACTTCTCTCAAATCTTTAGTCAGTGAGCTCTGTGAAGAAAGTAACACAAACGCTTCCCGTGTCATTTATCAGACGCTTTCTTTTTTTTCTTTTTTTTATTGAAGTACTGAAATAGTGACTGGATGATGAGAAAATCATGTTCATCAGCTGCAGGGGGTGCAAGCACAATAGATCCAATCCGCCTCGCTGTCGGCTTGGGTCTCATCTTGACAGCTTGATATTCATTAAGGACCGTTTGTCCAGTCCTGTCAAAGTGAAGGGAGTTGAGGAGAACAATCATGAAATGTGTTTACCTGGCCTAAAGTTGCGTTGTTCCCTTATGCTGAGAGTGTGCTTGTCTGATCATGAATGTTGTCTGGTTTCACTTTATTGAATAGATCCTACACATGAGCCAAAGTGTGGAGAGATGTGATTTACTGTGCTACAAGAGATTGAGACTCCAAAGAATTTCTCTACAAATTTCCATTTTTAAGCTTAATCTGGGTAGAATGATGATACTTGTTCACACTTGGGGAAGTTTAAAGTGAGCCAACATCTTCTTTTAGAGTACCAAAAGTCACACACTGCAGATTTATACGGCTCATTTTTAAGAAAGGCTGTTATTTGTGATTGAGGAAATATGGTGGACACTGCTTTGGACTCTGTCCCTCACAAATAAATAAATAAGTACAGTATAAGTATACAGTATGCATACCCTCCTGCTGTACCTTATGTACACGGTTTCAACCCTCTTTTGACAATAATCGGTATATATGATGTGTTTACTTTGTGTAAATAACAGAAATATGATGGTCACCAGCCTCATTCCTCTACTTTTTTTTTTTTTTCCGATGAGACACCACAAGCCTATGTGTGCAAAGGACAAGCAGAGACAGGTAAATTGATACAAATTTGACTTCAATCACAGACGTTATGTTGGCGGGCTCTTCACATACACACTTCACATACGCATACACACAAATATGACATTCCAATGTCACCTGGAGCTATTAGACTCGGCTTTGATGGCACGACAACTCAGGAATGGCAGTATTGACCGCTCACACACAAGGTGGAATCTCTCAATATGTCACAATCTACTTAGCTGTCTTGGAGTTGCTTACAAACAGGCATTGATTGAATGATCCCAGTTTACCAAGACAAAATGGAGTGGCTTGTTTCATGAACATACAGGCAAAGGCACAACCGCGCCGTACATGCATCTTTATTAAGCAGGCGGCGTTCTCCGTGTGCAGTGTGAGCGCGTTGGATGGGCAGACAATGGACAAGCTGTCGGTGCGCGAGAAAACAAACTGATGAATACATTGACTTCCAGCTTTTAACATTTACTTTCTTCCATTCTTAGAGATATTTCAAACAAGAACTCAGAAACTGCACAGTCTGTTGATGCTTCAAATGGGTAAAAATAGAAATTAATGTGCCAGCGACTGTGTGTGTGTGATTCCCAAAGGCCAGGGTGGATAGCTTTAATTGTCACCGTGTGCCTCTCTGCTCATTCTTTCCTTTCCTTCAGACCAAATGAACTGCTAACATTTGTTTTTCAGAGGCGTGCTGTGAGTAGGGAAGCTGTAATTCACCAAAGGAATTACAGAAAGGAAGGGGAGCACAGGTAATAAAGCTGCAGGTGGAGTTCTTCCAATCTAAGATAATTGTCATAATCAGCACAGGTAATTTAGAAGCCAATAATAATAATAATAATAATAATAATAATAATAATAATAATAATAATATGATCTATTCTGCTTGTTATTATAGTATTAATTATCTGTGTTTTCCCCAGGTCATAATTGTTGATGTAGACATAACAGTCCTGACAACTTACAGACTCAGACCTAGGGCCAACAAAAACCCACCCCTTGATCACCATTAGCAGCCTTGGCAGCCAGTATGTAGGAGGGTAGGTGCAGCTTACATCTGTGTCTGTGTCTGCGTGTGTGTGTGTGCGTGTGTGCGCGTGTGTGTGTGGAGATGGGGTGGGAGTGTGGGGGTCCTTAATTTGCACATATGGAAATGCTTTTTCTCAGCGCGCCGCCTTCTCTGTTGTGGCCAGATGGAATTAGAGAGTGCTCAGAAGCCGTGAAGGCAAACACATCAAAAAAGGGAAGAGGGAGAGAGAGCAAGAGGGGAGGAGGGGGTGGGGGGGCGGTGGGGACAGAAGAATAGGAGGAGGAAAAGGATGAAGACCAAAAACAAACAGAAAGAAACGAGCGAGGAGGGGAAAGTTGGATTTTGGTTGTCGAGACAAAGAAATGACAAATTGCCACTGCTGGTTTCCCACCTGCCGTCTGCTTCTGTCTGCGGGATGAAGCACAGCAAAACTAACTGGACAGACTTTGCTTTTTTACCAAAAATGTAGTTACAGAAGCACACCTTGACCAAATCTAAATGGGACTGTGGAACTGAGCAGTGGTGAGGGTGAGAGGGTTGCGGGGGTGGGGGTGGGGTGGCTGTTGGGTTTTTCTGTAACAAATAAGGTGCTCAATATTCTCTTGGCTCAGGACCAACTTCCTTGCCTCCCCATTGAGTTTGAAATCCATGTCTAATAATATGGTGGTAATTAGACTATGCATTGTTTGGGAAAATCAATGAGTCCCAAATTCTTCCAAGTCCCATAAAAGGGAAAACTAGGAACAAAACATCTCATTCTGTCCACAATAAGTAAAATAATGCAAGAGAAAGTTGATCATTTGAATAAAAGACATGCAAGTGTAAGAGTAATATGTTTGAAAGGTTTTAAGCAGCTACAGATCCACAGTTATCTAAATTCAAATCAAGAGAGTCTAGAGTTAAACAAGCACACAAATGACAGAAATGGAGCATACTTAAAATCAGCCCTGTGTCCTGATTGGGCGTGTGAAGGACTTATTAAATCCAAAAACAAATACACTATGTTTCACGTGTGAATGGCACTTTCACATGTTTTGTGAGACCAAGAACCCTCTTGTGGTGGTTCAGGAGATCTCTTAGGACGGGAAATGATGCAGGGGATTACAGGAGCTGTAGTGCATTATGGCAATTTCATTACAACCTTTTAACACTGTCTTTTGGAAAACCAGAAAACAAACTGACTGTTTAAAATACAGAGATAAAAAATCGATGTTAATAAAGACATTAGAATCTTAGAAATCTATACATATTTTTCAATATGCATACAGCATAATTTATATATTACATCATTGTGTTGTGAAATTCCTGTTTAGCATGGCATTAATCCATTTTGAACTGTTTAGAGTAATAGTAAAACAGAGTGTAACACAAACATTATTTTTTTTCTGGTTGCATCATCTGCCTACATTAAATGACAGAGAACTGGGATGTGTCTTTGCGTTTCTCATGTTTTATGCATGAGTGTATGCATCCGCTCAAGTGAATGTTTTATTCCTGTGTGGTGTTTATGAGCGGGTAAATTCGTGTACTCTCTCTCTTTCAGCATTCCTCTCTAAACCCCTCCCTCCTTATACCAGGGAGGGCTCACAGGACATCCAGGAGAATGTCCCCAGATGTCTGCCTGATTTCAGCCCAGACCCATGCAGCCTCGTTCGCAGACTTTGTTCTCGTCCCGGATGAAAGTTCCCACCCCACCTTTATCTACAACCCCTACCTCCAGCTGGTTTAGCTTTACCCCAGCGTCACCCGCAAACACAGACTACGAGATCGCAGTATAACGCAGTTTAACCTTAGTTTAAAGTGGCAGCTTTAGCTTCATCCACTCGGCTTAAACCTGTCCAAGCTTCAGTCTGAGGCCATCTGCATGCAGTTTTTCTGCCCCATCCCTGACTGTCATTCTCATCGAGATGCCAGACAATTCTCATCTGAGTTGATGGAGTAAACACAAAATTTGTGTTGTATTGAAAATGTTTTCTTACCCTTTTCTTGACATGACACAATTTTTTTTTGATTCTAGATTAAATACAGTAAGTGTATTTTATTATTATTATTAATAATAATAATAATAATACATAAATCCAATCCCAGTTGTAGGTCAAGGGCCTTTTTTAGATATAATCTCGAACCAGAATGTCCTTCAGTCCTATTAGTAGTACACAATTACTGTTACCTGTCCATCCTTTAGCTCCGTGTACAGACTGTTTTTGTCCTTACCCCAATGTTAGCCATTCTTCTCCAGTATGTATCTAACCCTACCCAGTCTTAACCCTGAATCTTTAAATTCCATTTTCCATCCCTCCTGACTCTCCCACTTAGCCCAAATCCCATCCTCAGCCACTCTGACAGGACTAGCACCATTTCCCAATCTGGTCCCACCCCTCTCTCAAATTTCAGCCTAATTTATGGTTTCTTGTAGTATTGGTTTCAAACTAAATTTTGGGCCAAGTGGCACTCTAAATCTCAGTCGCAGTTCAAGTTGTACTTGTAGACCAGATTCCGTCCCTGTCCTTGGCCTGTCATTAGGCTGAATCCAAGGCCCTATTCTACTCCTTTCATTCCTAGTACCAGTTCCAGCTCTCCACGCCACAGCTGCTTTGTATTTGCCCTACCATTCTACTCCAAGACTGGTGTTTCAGTTCTCCTGCCAGGGTCATAATTAACATTTCAACTAGCGGTGGAAAAGGCCTGCAAGCCCTCCCTCCCTCCAGCGAAAAACACCAACACTCAACTACTTCAATAAATTCAGATGGTTGGGGGGTGGGCTGGGGTGGGGGTAATTAAACATCTGATTAACACTTTCCCTCCTAGATTTTTCCATTCAAAGTTTTAATGAGGGGGTATACGTATGTGCACGTGCAGATGCTTGTGTGTGTGTGTGTGTGTGTGTGTGTGTGTGTGTGTGTGTGTGTGTGGAGGGCTTTCATACGAGATCCATATGCCTGTGTTAACCTTTCATCTTCCACATTACTTCCGCAGCCATTCTGGCAGACTCTCTAATCTAAAAGAAAAACAGATTCTAAAGTAATATACAACAATGCAGTGGACCAGAGCTCAAAATGAGACTACACTAAATATGAACTCATGAAGGTCTAAATGAATCCAGAGTCGCTTTCAGCTCTTATTTCCCTCTCACATTACTGACAGGGATGCTTGTGCCAGGACCTGTCAGAGAGTTTGTCTTCATGCTAATTTGCAATTGTGGATATTATATTTCAACACTGCTATGATGGATGGTGGTGAGCCAAATATTGCAAGTATGAGCTGACTGCTGTCTCAGCTATAAACTGGAAAGTATTGCATAAATTTGTAAGGTGTTGGTGAACTGTGTTGGGCTACATGCATAGAAATATTGGGTTTAGCTATGAAAGGAAAAAGAGGCATGTCTGTCCACTGGTGTACCTCCACAACACAGTATTAGGACAACTATTATGATATATATATATATATATATAATTATTTAATTCTTAAAATAGTTGTGAGCAGTTTTGTAAAATAACCTATTTGTATTTATGTATTTTTTTTAACAGTTGTTTGTAACATTACCACGTGCATTATTACCATAATAATGGACATAATGTACTGTCAAACTATATGATCCAATTTTACTTATTGTGTCTCATTTTATTCTGCCTCAAAATATTGTGGCCTTTTCTCCTTGTATTGTGATTTTTTCTACTCATATTCTTATTTAATAAATATACTCAATACTTCTGTTTTAAAAATTTGAAAACCCAATGCAAAATTTTCAATGCATTGATAAAATGGATTTTAAATGCTATTTAAAAATGTGTTATTTTAAAAATTATATACTTATTTGAAAATTATTCTGTAACAATATTAACTTAACTGAATGAAAGATACTAATTATTTCTCCATATCTTTACCTGAATATTTCAGTCTGAATTCCATAAAAACAAATACAGAAGAAATAAAACCAAGTGTTAAATTAGTATCTCTGTTCCACCCCAGTGAATTAGCCTAAGCTCTGGCTCTTAATGCAGATTAATGTGGAAGTAGAACTAATTCTTCTGGGCCACCTGCTGATGCCCTAATCATACTTCTCTTAAATGCATTTTTCTCTTCCTTTCCTCATTTTGCATGACTCGCCCTCTGTCCATGACCTGAGGAAATAAGGGTTCAAGTCAGACAGAGATGAAAACTGAGAGGTACTGGTCAAGCCGACAGATGGAGAGACAAAGACTGACAGAATTCAAATAGCCAACTCATCAATATTAAAAAATAATTGAAAATGCAAATGAAGGAGTGAATGAAAGACGTTAATTAATTACATTCAACATAATGTTTAGTAATCTTAACTGGGATAGGTGGAAAATTTCAAATGGATGCTAATGACAATGTTATCTGGTCATTTTTGTCTTTGCTTTTGTAAAGAACAGGGGAAACTATTGTCTTCTGGATTGTTCATCTTTCCTCACCTCATATTTTCTCTGACTCAGACTTTCTTCCCCGGTTGATGAAGAGTCACCGGCTCCAGAGCCCTGCACCACTGCTCATCCCCCGGCTGGCTTACCTGGAAGGTGGCATGTAAGGTTAATTGGGAAATGAAGTTGATAAAGTAATTAATGCGTTTGTCAGCAGTGTCTTTCTCCTCGCCTGCAGCCACCCTGCAGCGGTTGGGCCTTTTCTTTTTGCCTGCCTCGCTGCCCTGGTGCTGCCGAGGAGATGCTGAACTGATACAGCTGCCTCACGTTCGCAGCAGGTCTTTTGTTTTGTTTTTTCAGGAAAGTGACAGCAAAGTCAGTTCACCTGTGAGCAACCAGGGACAATACAAGGCCCATTCTATGTATCTGCATGTAGCTTGCCCCTCTGTGGAGCATGCTGGTAGTTGTCTGTCAGAAAAGAACCCTCCAAATTTCACATGACATCAGAGTAAAGTAGTAAAGCATATTTCACAAGAGAGAATGCTCACAGAATAGATTTGGGGTCACTAATTTGCACATACGGTGCATGGCTTATACAGGGACAGATAAATACATGCACAAATACCGGTTAAGTATTTCTCCATCCTCCTTTATTTTTAATACTGGCAATGAAAAGGACCTCCCATGTACGCAAGCTGCAACAGAATGGGAAGAAAACAGAGCACTTGTCTGTTGCAGGATTCCTAATTCACCAAATCCCACGTGGTGAAGATTAATTATAAATGAATGATACGGAGTAAAGCCTCATGGCCTGAGGGAGACGCTCTCTTCCTCTGCCATGAAATATATATGCAGCTTAACTCCTTTATTAATAACATATTTATAAACGGATTATTGATTCTTAAAACGGACAAAAGTTACTTAGCTCTGCACGGGACATTCCACTTGACTAAGGAAAATGTCAAGAAGAAATTTGGTAAGAAATGAGGTTACGGTCAGTGTCAGGGTTAGGGAATCCGTCACTACAATTGAGGTTAGTGCAAGTCACCAGGAAATGACTGTGTAAATAGAAATGAACATGATGCGCAGTGTTGACCTACAACACGTAGCATAATTGTATTTTTATCTATAGGCTTTTTTATGTGCCTGCACCAGGTCACTATGAGATGGAATGTAGCAACATTTTGACACGGAGAAGTGAAAAGAAGCAGGTCTTAAAGATGCAAAAAGTAATATTAGCCAATAATAAATTAGCAGGTTAATTTATGAAACAAAAATGATTGTTTCAAATAAACCTGAGAATAATATTGCTTTAACCTCAAACTATCTAAATATATTTCTCTGAATATCTTTTCAAGGACAAGCGGTGTTGAAATGACATTAGTTTTCGGGGTCAAATATCTGTGCTGTCATTACAGCTACGGAACAGAACCTCTGTCATTGTCAGTTGACATTTTCTTCAGTTAAAAACTTGGAACTCGGTGTTCAGGGACATTAATCTGCATTCAGACTCCTGCTACTGTGCAGTTACCGTGAGTAAAGCAATAAAATAACAGTCAGCAAACACCAAGTGAATGTCATTGGTGGGGTTGTTTTGGCAAAAAGGTAAAAACACATGTGACACTGATTTTTGCAAAAATAAAACAAACATTGAAATTACAGCAACGACGACAATTATGCGCATTTGCATTGACAAATTTGTGGCATTTCTGCTCCACTGCTGCGAATACTAGTAAATAGTGGCTTATAGTAAATGCACAAAATGTAAAAGATGTACTGCACAAGGTGATCTTTAAGTATATGACATGTGTTTTCATATGTAATAATTAAAAAAAAAAAGCTTTGCTTGGTTTTGCATGCTATTGCAAAACATTTGTTTGTCTTTTTTTGCTCTACAATCAAGATAGAAAATGAAGAGAAACCTACAAAAAAATGAATGGCAACAAACAAAAATAGATTATAAAGAGACTAAGCAAGAACAATTAAAGTACAAAAAAAAATAGAAAAGAATAAGAGAGACAGTTATTGCATATTTCATAAACACTGTACGGCGGGCCTCACTGATTGTAGAGCAGACCATGGGATAATGAGTGTGTGTGCATAAGTGTACAGCACCATGTGTGTTCTCTGCATGTTTGCATGCACTGTGACTGGTGTGCATCCTGCTTTTCCTGTGTGTGGCTGCTGTCTTAATGGTGGCCTCCAGAGAGCAAAGCTAAAGTTGGGTAAGGGAAAGCAAGCTGTTCCACATCGCCGTGGCAACACCTGCTATTACAGAGGCCGTCTGTCAGTCAACCTGGCCCGACACACACACGCAGACACACGCCCACACAACACACACACTGTCTGTTTTTGAGGACCAGGCCTGCACTCCCAGGCCTCTAACCCTGGGAGAGGCATTCAGAACATTTCTTAAATGTTCTCACTTTCCAAATTCCAAACTGAAATTAGCCCTTTCAGAGATAGATGTGCATAACCCCTCAAAGTTGTTTTGACAAAAATACCACATTACTGTACCATAGGAGCATTGCACAGGGAACACTTATAAACATACCCAAACGGACCCATATCAGTACCCTGTACTTCCCTACGCTCTACACTATGTTGCAACCCCGCCACAAACACAACAGCAACCACTTGAAATCACAGAGGCTGAAATTCCTGGCTATGATGAGCATTTTAAGAACCAGCAATGGACCTTACTGATAATGTGCAACGAATGGTCAAACACAGGTTAAACGTGTTCATTATCTCACACACTTGTGTTATAGAGGGAAGACAGATGAAAAATGGGATCCCTGTTGGCCGTTGGGTCCAAAAATAGTTTTATTTGCCTATTTCAGCAGTAGTTTGTCTTCATCCATCAGGTTCTAGTCACGTAGAAACATTTGAATACAGATCACAGATCATTACTTTTGGTTTATTTACAGATGTGATTTATTTAAAAGAAAATGCCATATGTGTCCATATATTGCATGTAACGTCTAACCTTTCATTATCCTGGCAGGGCATGGCAGCAAAAAACAAGACTCTAACATTTGGTCTAGAGTAGATTCTGTGTGTCAGATTTAACAATATTATATTTCCAGTTGGCCTTAAACACCCCAAAACAGACCGGGTCTATTTTTAGACATTTCAAGACATGCTGGTTTTTATTTGAGTCTGAACTTCTGTTCATGCTGGGGATACAGAACAAAAGTCAAAATCAGTGTCAAAATTCTTCCTCTACAACCAACTTCCAACAGCAAGTACTCCAAGTCCTATGATTTACTGAACCCTCCATGTATACTGACCTCCTCCCTTGGTTGACTTGATATATACCAATTCCTCCTGACTTCCTGCTTTGCTCCTTCATAATTAGAATGGCTGATTGATGAGCTGCCATTTTGGAGCTCTTTCAAAAGCTGTCTGACGCTATCAATTTCTTTAATAAACGTAACACGAGAAATGCATATGTTCATATGGTTGTAAAGTTACCTATTATCAGTGGTCAGATAGTGGCATTGTGCCCCTGAGTAAAGATGTCTGTGTTCGATGACAACAACCAAAACACTCATCACTCAGGAAAAAAAAAACAAAAAAAACATTTTGGTGGATATTCTGACTTGTTGTAAGTTTGCTTTGAATTAAATTTGGTTTGATCTGTTTTTGGTTGTCTGGGGCTGTGATAATCCACTGGAAAACTGTGAATTGCTCGAAGAGGTGGGATTGCCCCAAGTTAATGAATTCATGCAGATCAGAACCATCTGAACACAATCTGTTTTTCACAGCTAAAGCTCAGGATAAGACACAATGTGAAGCTGGCAGGTGGATCTGTGTCAGATCTTAGACCATCTACACTAATCACAGCAGTCAACTAAGAAGGACATAAGAAGCCATCATATATGATGAAATGGTAACCACTGACTCTGTTCAAAGGTGGTCTTGGTGCTGAGTGTGACGCATCGCACTTGATCTGTCTTTATCCAGCACATGATCGAGATCAACCCACTGATCTGGTGCGCGAGTGAGCAGGAAGTGGAGAGTAACCTCACATTTGTTGACATCTGCATATATGTGAGGGCTGACTGTAGTGTACAGGAAACCACCCACACAGACCAACCACTTAATTTGGCAGCAGGTTTATCACAACACATCACAGTAGACTTGTTAGTGTCAAATTCTCTATTTTACTCATGCAGCAGATTCAGAGCAACATGAGTTATCCTTTGTGTTTCTTAATAACTCACCGATGTCCAACATTAATCTCCTTTCAGTTATTGTTTGGACTCCAGTTCTGGGAGGAAATATTTTCTCTTTAACTGCTAAAAGAAAGAAATTGCTCAGCATCTTGTCTGTAACTCTGTCTGTCTGTATTTTGGAGCTTCGTATCTGAACTTTTCCAACCAGTTATTTCCAAAATCAAGCATGAACTGTGGCACTGAAGTATCTTAGTTCACTTCCTAATGTTTGCTTAAAATTCACCATCAGCTGATAATAGCTCAGCTCTTTTACAACGTCAGCATAAAGACAAGTGTATCTGTGCTTACAGAATACCATATGGCTGCTCTGGAAACAGTATCTGGACATTGCTCTTTTCATTAGAACTGTATGTGTCATTTAATGTAACAAATCTAGCACCCACATTTAGCCTCTCAATTTGACACATTCACTATATCCATGCGGCATATGCCGCAGAGAAATCCTTTCTACAACAGGCCTTTTACCTTTAAATCTATCTAGAGCAGGTTTACGTGGCTGTAAACAGCAAACAGCATAGGGCGGTCTTTATTTAGTGTTGCAGTGTAAACTTCAGAGGGATTATGGTGTTCAGAAATTGCTGGCAGATGTTGAAGCATAAAAAATCATGATGGTGACAGAGAGAAAAGCATACAAACAGGGCAAGAGTATAAGCTGGGGAGATAGGGAAAGGGGCATAAGCGATGATGGAGGAATTGAAGCCTGAGGGAAGGTAAAGCCTTAGGGGGAATAAATGGGCAGGAGACATAGACAGACAAAGGGAAATGGACAATGAAGGATAAAGAGCTATGAAACAGGCAGAATGCTGGTGGCTCTCCCAGTGGATTGCGAGAGTCAGTGATGCAGCTCTGCAGAACCTGTGCTTAGCAGCGTGTTTACATTAATGAGCTGAGAGCTGCTCCGAGTCTCGGAACACACACGCAGATTCACGCGCACATAGTCGTTTTACATTTTAGATTTGTTTTACCCTAACCCTGGAGACTTGGTTGAACCCTAACTACGAGTCCTGCTAGCCTTGACAAAGTCTTCACCCCAAAATGGAATGATTTGTGTTATGGGTGTTTACCGTTTGTTGCCCAAGTGAAATTAAAGACTCGCAACTGTGTAAACAGATTTACACACACATATGCACACACACACATTCAGAGACAGTCATGTGTCTGTGAAGAGTGACAGTCAGCAGAGGAGTGAGAGAGTCATGTCACCCCTCATATTTCCACACTGACAGAAAGACTGAACACAAAAGAGTTATCCCTATAAACTAAGATACTACTACAGTCAAACAGCTTTGACTCTCTGAAACTAAATCTGTTTATTTTTAACTTAATATGAACATTAATGTTGAAACGATGTGAATTTAGTTTCCAAAAATGTATCCAGGTGTACTGTATACACCGAGCATAACATTATGACCACCTTCTTAATATTATGTAGGTCTCCCTTGTGCCTCCAAAACAGTTGTGCCTCATCAGAGAATGGCCTCTGTGGATCTGCGCACAGATAATTGATCAGTTTGGGATCTAGAGAATTTGGAGGCCAGGTCAACACCTTGATGTGTTTTTCATGTTTTTTGAGTTGTTCCTAAACCATATGTGTGTGTCTGTGTCAGGCTGCATACTGCTGGGGATGGCTGCAGCCATTAAGTCATTGCCAGAGGTGGAAAAAATACTAAAATATTGTACTCAAGTAAAAGTACCAATACTTGGATGAAATATTACTCAAGTACAAATGAAATTACCCATCTGAAAAATTACTCAAGTAAAAGTAATAAGTAGCTAATTTAAAATGTATTTTAAGTAAAAGTTACTTAGTTACATTTAAAAAAAAAAATGTAGAACGGGGCCGGGGATCTCTCCCATTTGGTGAAAATAGGACAAGGGGTCATACATCCAAAACTGTTTAGTTTTTAATTAAAGAACAATCTATACAAATGTATAAACATCTATACAAATGTATACACTGTTGCGGAAAAGCTACGTGACGCTGGTCTTCCACCGCGCTCCGTTCAACAAGTTAGGTCGCTTTGGAAAACATTAAAAAAGACGTAAAACACGCATGCGCAGATAAGATGCAGTGATCGGAAAACGGGTTACTGGTATTTATCATGTAAACGGGGATATGGGTATAGGGGGATATATCTGTGTTCCATGTAAACATCATATCTCGAATATGCTCAAAGTCAGGATAAGCCTCAAAATCGGGATACTAAAGACCATGTAAACACAGTCACTGTAGTGGTTTCGGGCGCGATTTTTTGTCTTCCTTTAGGTTTTCGTTATGGTGCGTTCTATTTGTCCACTGAACTCGGTTTCTGAGTCAGTTTCCGGAGTTACGAACCGGAAGTTGCAAATAGAACGTCCCCGAGGTCATATATACTGGTCGTCAACTTGTCGAGTCTCAGAGGACCCCGAGTTCAGTTTCCAAGATGGCTACCACGAGCATCACGTTGTGGTTTTCTACTATTTTAAGCACTTTTGTTTTTGTTGTAACCACATGTAAAAGTCGTACACACAGCAGTGTATACTGTTACCTAATAGGCATGTCGCTTATTAAGTTATTTTGTAGCTTGTGCAGTTTACATTGACTAGAGACGCTCCATGTTGCTATGACAACAATGCCGAGTCTTGAGCAGAAAGCGTTAACGTCAATCAAAACGAAATATTCAGATATCAAACTGTTGAATATGTATGTGTAATATGTAATGAACATGTGAAATCCGCCGTGGTTGCACTGTAAACAAGATAAACACTATAAATGTTACGAATCCATCTTTTCTCCGACCTGTCAAAAACAGAATGCAAAAACCCGCTGTAACTTGTTTTCCGACACGGATGTGACATCACTCGCAAGTTGCAAGTCGCACTTACAAGACAAATAAAACGCAAAGTTTTTTTTTTGTTTTGTTTTTTTACTCAGTAATGGATGGGATTTGTAATGTAGCGAAATACAATACTTCACCCAAAACGTAATCAAGTAAAATTTAAATTACGGATTTTAAAAACTACTTGAAAAATACAAAATACACAAAAAAACTACTCAATACAGTAATGTGAGTAAATGTGTTTCGTTACTTTCCACCTCTGGTCATTGCTATGGGGTGGGGGTGCCTGGTCTGGTCTAGGTGGGTGCTACATGTCTAAGTAACATCCACATGAATGCCAGGTCCAAACATTTCCAAGCAGAACATTAAATTGTTACAAGATGGTCAGTGTTACTTCTCATGTCAGTGGTTTTAATGATGTGGCTGATTGGTGTATGTATTTATACTAGGGGTGGGACACGATTAAAAAAAATAATCTAATAAATTAGAGACTTTGTAGTGAATTAATCTCGATTAATCACATAACAACATTTGCCCCCAAAAGCAACATTTTTTAATTTAAATGGATTTTAGTGGACGACTGAATTAAATAATTAAATAATTAAATTCACAGACATGAATATTGTTAACTCAAGCTGTTTTAATGTCTGGAAAAATGCATTTAATTGCGTTTCAGTTCAATTTCAAAACTGCACAGACCTAAAGTTAAAGAGCAATTTTAAGTACTTTAAGTTGTTTTTCAAAACAGTATTGACTGTTTGACTATGAGTATTAACTAACTGGTAAAAAAAAGTTTCGGCTGCCGACGCATCTTGTCTGTACTCAGACTGATGGTTTTTATGCTCGGTGCAACATGCTTTTCATTCAGATGGTACTGTAGAATTGAAGTGCTTCGGTGGTATACAAAACCCTGCTTTTATCAAGGCTTCCATCAGGTAGTTTTTTTTTTTTTTTTTTTTAAATAAGATGTGCCTTCCATCAGTCCTAGCAATGTGCTTTCATCTGATTCCTCCACTTTGGTAGCCGTTAGCCGAGCTCTGACGTGTGCATCACTGTGATCGGTGTACCAGGAAATTGTGCACTGAAGTCTGCATTGTTTGGAATGCAAACTGTTATTAAATGCGTTCACTTTTCTGTAGTTAATTAACTGTAATTAACGCGTTAAAGTCCCACCCCTAGTATATACCTTTTTGTCAGCAGCTGTTTAATAGCTTAAAATTGACCAAACACACCAACAAAGCGAAAGCAAAATGGAAAAGGGCACAAATGCCTTGCAACGAATCTGGAATAGATTGCATGACAACCACGCAAAAACCAGAGCCCCACGGTTGATTTGACAATGTAGCCATTAATCATAATTAAACTGTGCAAAAAGAAAGTTAACAAAAACATTTGGATCTAAAGGTATTCGATCTGAGGTAAACACTGTAAACTATTTCACTGCCTCTATCATTGAATGCATAAAATATTACCTCTTTGTGCCCCAGATTGAGAGTCCAGGGAGAGGACTGGTATCTATTCTGTGTTTGTATCGGTGTGTGTTGAGGTGGATTATAAACTGATCCAGGGCAGAGTGGGTGTAGGGTGTAGTGGGTGGTTGTTATGTGAGGTGGCGTTGACAGCAACTGATCGTCTCATGCTAGCAAAAAAAACCCCAAGAGCTTTATTTTATTCCCTCTCAACCCCCTCTTTCTGTGTCATCTTGAACGTCTTGGAAAGTGCTCAGATCATATGCAAAGCTGCTTTATGCTAATGCACGTGTACAAACTCTGGTAGTGGTGTCGGACCGGCATACACAAGCTGCATCACAGCCTTGCTTATTCACCTGCCTGCCGCCTCTTGTGTCTTTCTTCTTTATTTCTTTTTTTCCTCCCATTTTATTCCTTGGATCCAGACAGGGATGAGGCTATGGAAGGCTAAAGGAAGACAATGGTCTTTAGGTGGATCGGTTTGTCCATACGATGATATTAAAGAAGTAGGCATTCTTAAGAGTAAGACTGGTGTAAGTCCCTTCTATTAGAATAGCCAATTGGTTCGTATACATTGTAAAACAGAAATCACAAATTCAGTCCAAATGGAACATTTAATTAATGTTTTTAAAACAATATATTTGCTGAGTACTGTTGATTTTAGCAAATAAATAAGGTAGTTTGTTTTAAATAGTGAATTTGTTGGGTACTGTTGTAATTGCCGTATGGTTCCACATTTGGTTCTTCAGTGAAAATTATTGTGCTTCAAAAATATATAGAATACTACTTAGTCAGCTAGTCTTTCCATCCAATACACCTTGCTCTATGAGCTCACAGAGTTTTAATGTTAGAATGGGGACCAAAATAATGGTGTACTATGAAGGAGTGCAGTCCTTTTAGCACTTTTAAGGTTGTGGCTTTATCAAGTCATAGCAAATGAACAGTGACTAGCAAGACAAACCCTTTAGAATAGAAGATGTACTGGACGACCAGGATTCTCAATATATCATTTCCAGACATGATGTACATAACTGGACAATAAAGAGGTATACACACAGGAAGGAAGAGTATAGTGGCAACGAGAGGCCATTGATGAAACTCAGTGGGCTGTAGCTCATTTTCCACAATGAAACACTGTCCACAACCTTGGTCCCTACCACCAATTTCACCATGCTTAGAGGAATGGTAACAAAGACGGATACATACACTGTATATAAATATGGATAATGCATCCCCATTTCCTTGTGAAATTTAGTTGGACGTGCTGGAGTGGCAGAAATTTGCATAGAGCAAAGCAGAAATCTACCAAAGTTTAAGACGCACATAAAATATGGTTGCTTGCTGAATGTAGTCATTAATTCTGAGGTCCAATTTTATTCACCGTTTACACATAAGCCCAGAGTTAGCTCTACATGATGAACTATAGCAAACCCAACTGGGCAACTGGGTGTAAACCAGTGAAGGCATTGGATGCCGTTGAAAGCTTCAGAGCATCCGTGCCGTGCTGTTTTGTTCCTACATTGTATCATATGTTCAGGTATTGTCCAATTTTAGGATATGCTATCTTATCCAACAAGTCTTTACAGTCAACATTCTGGATGGCAATGAGTTGCTTGCAACAATTCCTTGGAGTGTGCTAAAAGAGGAGCAATCAGCAAAAGAGCCAGCAGAGACTTTTCTAACTTCAAAGTAAACTAAGTTAAATAAAGCAGGACCATAGCCCATATTTGTACATACAATGGCAGGTTTTTGTACTGACTGACTAGTGTATTGCTTCAGTTGGAGGCAGTTAAAGTGACCAGGCGTCTGGCGGTCGCGAGGCAGTGTTTAACACCATGTGAGGGGAACATCAAGGCCCTCAGCACTCCGTCTGTTGACCACTTGGCCAAATAAATGTATCTTTTTTCCACTCTCTCTCTCTCACACCTCCCAGTAATGTGATACTATCTTTTTTTTTATTTGAGAACAAAATGAATATTTTTTTCCAACCTAGTTTTTCTTCATTCCATCAAATAAAAAGCTAAGATTTCCTAATTTCTGACAAAGAAGAAGAAAAGCTTGTATCGTCACTAGTGTGGGGTTATTCAATTAAATTAAATTAAATTCAGTTTCATTTATATAGCGTCAATAACAATACAAATCGTCTCAAGACGCTTTACAAGACCCGGCCTGAAACCCCCAGAGCAAGCCTGAAGGCGACGATGAATAACATCGCCATAGTGGAGTGGATGTGCTATAAATCTTTTGAATTTTTTAATCGTCACTAAGAGTAACTGGAGAAATACATACTATTTCACCAGTGCTATCCTCTGGGTTTCACACACAATCTTTGGCTTGGAACGTCACTTCGCAAATGTGCAGGAACACACATTCACACGATTAAGAAATGATATACGACGCATCTCCAAAGCTAACATAAACAAAACAATGTGAGCCAGAAAAGTTTTTTTCCTTTCTCATTTTAAGGGTTTGGCAAATGAACAAATGTAGTGAGAAGTAGAATTCCTCTTTTCCAGCGTTTATTTGAAGAAGCACTGTGAATGGCGGGCAGATGGAGAACACACTACGGATGCCATTACAAAATATTTAGAGGCCCTCTAGCCAAGCTACTGGCTGGTCTTGTTTACTGAGGAATGCCCCATTACAACTGAACTTTTTCCATGATGTATGGAACATTTTACATTTCTGTTGTGCTATGCTATGCTATGGTACCACTTTAGAACAAAACACTGGCATTAATTTGGCTCAGAACTTTTCACACTACAAATAAGTTCTTTAAGCCCTAATTTTAACATTTCTTTGTCCAACTAAAGGGATTTTCACAGAGACCCAGTGGACAAATATGTGTTTTAATTTAGTCCTTCTTTTGTGGTCACCGCCCGCTGCTTGAATTTAATATCCAGCTCAAGGACACGAAGGCAGCACAAAGGTTTGTAAACATTTCACCACATCTGGGACAGTCTAGCATTGGGATTAATAGATTAATACATAGTAATCCAGCTAATTAACTGCCCATTACTCTTCACTATATGTGACCTTATGTGGTTAATGTTTTTGGATTATCAATTTAATGAGTGCAAACTTAATTCTAGAGAAAGGATGCAATGTATTGGGGAACTCATAATACATCTGGGCTCACCCAAATTGACTTCACATGCCCAATCAAATTCAACTGCTGGAATGTGACCTAAGCTGGCCCCGAACTACATTATTTTCAGAACACGTATAGTTTTTTGTTTTTTTTGTCATGGGTCTGTATTTCAGTATACTGTATGTCTAGTACCCATGTGGACAGCTCTGATCACATGGTGCAATCTTCATAAATGGACGTCGATACATAAAAACTGGGTCTGAGAGTTTTTTTTTTGTTTTTTTTCTGTTTTGCTGTTCTCATGTTCTCAGGGCATTGCCAGTCGAATGTTGAGAAGAAGGGCCATATAAGGTTTCAAGTAAAAGGGAAACCCTCTGAAGAGCTTTAATATACTCTGAAACTCATAACTGATGACTGTCCCATTTGATGACCCAAAAATTTAGACTTTTTGTGTGGGGAAATTCAAATTTTAGAATTGAGCTGTTGCTGTTCCACAAGCAAAGGTAAATTCTGACCATAACAGTAGTGGAGGTGGAAGCACCTCATGTGCCCTTAAGAGAACTCTTTAAACCAGAAAATGTTCATTCTCTGGGAAACATACTAAATCACATGCTATTGTGCTCAGAATTTGGTGTAACTTGTGAACTCATTTGAGTTGAGAAACATTTGAGCTGATGAAGGAAAAGTCAGGTAGTCACCAAAGCAATTAGAAATAGATTTTTTGCCATTCAGTAAGAACTGGACCATCTTTTTCTGGAAAGCTGTTGAAAAGTGCTGATGTCTGAAGGTCACAAGGTTGTACATTATATCAAAACTGTTCCTGGTTTTATTCAGAACTTTCATTGGATTTTTGACCAAGACAACTGCAATGACACAAATGCTTGGTTATTAATACTGTTGTCTAGTTAAGATGATTAGATGATGAATAAATAGAATAGATACGTTAGTTAAAACTCATATCGACATATAATCTAGTCTGTTAATCTAATAACAGATGGAAACATTTGGCACGTCATCAAAAGTACAGCTCCATATGTGATATAAAGCTTCATAGTGCATCCAGAACATAGACCAGTCAGTTGAAAGTAAAAAATTCAAATTACTTTTTATTTCATTTTAGATTTATCAGAATGTTGACTATCACACTGATGTTCAACATGTGTTCTGCCTGTTCTCTTAACCAGCCCTCCTGACCACAGCTTATGGAACTGGATGAAGTGCCCGCCGTAGGAGTGTGTGTGTGTGTGTGTCTATGTGTCGTGCACGCATGTGTCCATGCACCGCATCCTGCCGGGCTTCATGCATCATTGTGAGAGGTTGGCCATCGGGTGATGAAGCGTCCAGTCACCCCTTCCTGGGGCCCTCCCTGAGCCCCTCCCTTCCTCCCAATGACACACAAGCACTGAGAGAGAAAGTTGGACATGAGGGATTGTCCAACAGCGGGGTGGTGAAGCTGCTGCTTAAAGTGTACGCTGAAATGCTCAGCCACTCCACTACCCCAACAAAACCATTGATGAAGGACGGTGATCAATGTCAGATCATGCATAAAACTTACTTTGTAACAGATATAGTGGTCAGAGACTCAGTATGCACTGGACCAACAAGATCAATGGTGGATATACTGTATGTTTTGTGTTTTACAGAAAAAAGAAACTAATATTCCTGTTAGGCCAGCTAGAATCTGTGAAGGCCTGTTTTAACACTAACAGCCTAACGCAGTCCTTCTCAAATAGTGAATCAGTTTTCTTCTTCCTAAGGGGGGCCTAACAGAAAATAATTGAGAACCACTGGCCTAACGTTAGCTTGAACTTGCAGAAAACCATGGTTCGCAGCTAATCTTCAGAAAAGCTAAGAGTACAACTGAAAACGAAATCCAAAATACTGAATGATGAAAACGTAGACTTGAAAATCCAAGTGGTACATGACGCTGCAACGTCACAGCCCAGTCAGTATCAGACTTCACACCTCTTCTCTCCATTAGGGGCATAGATAACTGTTCTGTAACATAATAAAAGAAGAATAATGTGGTTTGTACATCGGTCATATACTCACATTGACCCATATACAGTATATGCATACATCTGGGCTCTTTTGTTTGCAGCCAATTTCCATGGTGTGTTATACTGTGTTGACTTCTCACCTATGCTCGGCCTACATTCCCCAGCCTGCATCTTGGGTCCTGTCTTCATGGATCTGGTGCCTGTGTTTGTGCTGCCATGATGTGAACCTTTGCTAAATGTTCTCTTCTCCTCCTCATCACCCTCCGTCATTTGCTGGTTGAGGTGCTCTCTTAGTTCATCCTCCGATTCCTGTTCTTGTTGATTGTAAAATCTAGGACTTTGTGTGAACTCCCTGTGGATTGTGAGGACTTTTTGCATCTTGACACCAGAGGCATCTATTTTCCCTTGCGGCAGGCTTACCATTCCAGCTGGCTGTCTAATGACTGGTAGGGTGTCCGAGGCTTGGACATTATTCTTACATATGAAATGGCTTCTCAGCACCTGTCTTACCTTCTGGAGGCATCTGGCTGTGACCGATCTCCTTGCATCCTCATTGTGGCTCTCACTGGACTGTTGTTGTACTTGTAAATGTCCTGTGTGTCTGCTATCCTGCCTTCTGGTCACTGCAATCCTTCAGCCATGATCACCTTCCTCATTTTTTATCAGTGAGGTGATGTCTCAGTCGCTCATGGCAAAACAGCTCTGTCTCTCCCCGGCCTTAGGCAGATGGGTCCCTCCACATGAGCTGGGTGCTACTCAAGGTTGCTTCCTGTTAAAAGGGAGTATTTCTTTGCCACCTTGGTCTTCAGGCTTGCTCTGGGGGTTTAAGGCCATGTTTCAGACCGGATGTTGTAAAGCGTCTTGAGACAATTTGTGTTGTTGTTGACGCTATATGAATAAAATAGAATTGAATTGAACTGAACTTTGTGCCATCACACTGCTCATCGGCATTGCTGCTGTGTGCTCAAGCTGTGATAGCTGCCATTTCGGTTCCTAGCACTGAGCAGTCAAATCAACATAATTGTCGTTCTTCTGCTCATCTATAGTTTTCACATGCATTTCTCCTAAGGCCTTCTGTTATAGTAGCACTTAACTTGTAGACTTCAATTCAGTATATGGATATACAGTATGCAGTATATGTACTTTACACATAGAGTCAGTCAGAGAGCATCAAATTGATTTCCTTTTCTGCAGCTGAAAATAAAAATGAGTGGATGTACAAGGCACATGGGGGTTTGTGAAAATCATTGGCGGAGCATGAGGCTTAAAGATGGGACCAGTTATATGAAGGGGTGCTGCTGACCTTCTGGTTATTAAAAGTAGAGTTTCGCTGCAGTGTCTTGAATTAATTAGAAACATATCCATCATAAAATACTACACACACCGTGTGTGTGTGTGTATGTGTGTGTGTGTGTGTGTGTGTGTGTGTGTGTGTGTGTGTGTGTGTGTGTGTGTGTGTTGAAAATACTATCACTACACACACACATACACTTTTCCACATATTTATTTGTTCGTATGTGTGGAAAAGGGATTCGTGGTGCTCATTTGTTGCCCACAAGTTGCTGTCCAGCAGTGAGCTTTTGGCTTTAATGTCAAAAGACAAAGAAACAGATGATGGATCCAAACAAATAACACTCATGTGTTAACAACACAACATTTCATGTTTTATTTTATGCTTGGATCGAAAAGAAAAAAAGAAACAGAAGCCATACACAGGGACAAAGTTTATCTTAACATTGTAGTATGGTAGCTCAGAAATTGCTGATTCGACTCTGACAAACTGATCCAAAGAAGACTTATTTCAATTTTTTATTTATTTTTTTTTCCCCCAAGAGGATCATTTTACTGTATTGTAATTCAAGTGGTTTGTCTGACCTTGCCTGCTGGACATGCTCACAGTGGAGGCCTTCTGGGGTGTTAAGAACATTATAACTTTAAGGGACATTACAACTTTGATATTTTTCACAATGAATGATTTTTAGTCAGATCTGGAGCAAGCTGAATCTTTAAAACACAACAGAGAATGGGATGCACATCTGCATTTATGAGTAAAATCCAAACGGTATGACACCCATCTTAATGAATTGTTCTGAATCATTCTGCCCTGCATTCCAGACATTGGTTTAGCTGGAGAAGGTGGGGTTTGCTGATGGCCAGGCTTTATTTATTTATTTATTTTTTCATTTTTTTGTCGGGTGGGCTGGTCAGGTGGTGGGTGGGGTGAGGGTGGGTGACATTTTGTCATCTGCTTAACGCTGAGGTCCCCTTGGGGGGCTAATGAGTGCCATCATTTTTAGTGATCAATAAATCATGCCTTATTGATTTCTCACCTCTCCCCCCTAAGCCAGCTTCTGTTCTCTGAAAGTCAGAGAGCAGGAGGGGAGGCGAGGGGAGGGAGGCATAGAGGGAGAGACAGTTGGAATGAGGGTGGGAGGAAGGGTTGATGGGGGGCACATGCAAGGATGAAGGAGATGGATCGAGGGATAAGAGAGATGATTTAAGAGAAAAGAATAAAGGAAGGAAGGAGAGACGATCAAGAGAAGATGAGGGAGATGGGGTGAAAAAGAAAGCAAGATACAGTAGGGGCGGACAAAATGATGTTTGTGGCCATCAGAAACATTGTGGACCTGCAGTGAGTCATGATTTACCTTGGCCATAGAGAAGTGGCTGTAGAAGTATGACAGTAATTCCTTTACAGTGTATGTAATTCATTTATTTATAAATTGCGGTGTCAGAATACCAAAAATCATAAAATCCATATCATACATCATTTTTTTTCAGCTAACTATGACCCAAGTGATGCCACTTTCATTCCATTTCAAAATAACTCAGCAAGAATATCAGATGTACAGTGTTGTTGGATTTCCGTGCCATTGCAGGATTACCCAGTATAACCGGAGCCTTATTACTCCACACACATAGCAATTAACACCACCCGGCTTTGATGATGATGTATGTTAACAGAAAACTATGTAATTTGGTGAATGTGCAGGTAATTTAAGACACACTTTAAATCTGCTGAAAGTCATTGACGACCAATGGGACTCAACAGTCAGCAAGCTGCTTCTGGAAGTGGTTGATTCAATGATAAATGTGTGATTACAATTACACAAATGTGGTGCAGTGCATGGTAACCGGAAGCATAGCACAGAAGGAAATCAAATATGGTCCCACCCCCTACAGTTCTGACCATTGAGTATTTACATGAAAACAAGGAATCGTTTGACTCATTCATGAAATAAATTGTCAGGCTTC